>CM038679.1:487926362-488250074 GCA_021605205.1 Aegilops longissima | reverse complement strand
AAAATTGCATATAGAGTTAGTAACTTTATTATTGTTATTCTTCATGACTTGCGACTTATTCAAAAGCTGACCTACATGGCTGCAATGTATTATGTTGCGAGAGATATATTCGATCGGGGTGAGGCTCGCTCGCGCTTAGCGATTGCCCTTTGAGTCGGATGGACTCGCTTACCTTGGCTTCCGCAGCATTAGTAGTTTATTTCTCATGAGTTGGCCTTGGCGAATTTATTCCCTTGTAATAAAGACTCTATATGAGAATCGTTTAATGATATTCAGGTGTGATTGAACTTTGATTACTTTATCGATGTCTTGTGAGTACCGGCATGATCTTGGGATGAATGCAGACACGGAGATTTGACGATTTTGGGTCAGGTCGCTCTGAGAGATGGTATCGAGCACACGCTGAGCGTGGGATCGTAACCCCTAGGATCGGAAAGCCATAGCGAGACCATTTACTTTCATCCTTTTCATTCCATAGTTCTCCCTATTCAATTCGACTCTTCTCCCATGTGCAACATTCTAGATGGCCGCCGAGTTCACCCCAGGTTTGCTACGGAGTTACGCGGCCCGATGAGGCGATGCCCTTGAAAGCTGGTCAGATGGTGAAGCATCTGAAGATGCTCTACCCTCGATCACCGGAAACCCACTAATGCACTTCAAGCGGACACCGCTACTGAGTTGAGGTGCATATCCAGGAGAACCTTTGGAGGACACGGAGCCTATCAACTTTGAGTTCACGAGTTCAAGCTGGATCATCGGAAGGGCGTGGCGATCTATCGAGCACTTGGACATCTCGAGAGAAGTCTGAGGCGAGCTCGATCACTCGATCCTCGCCATGGTTTCTCGCGGGGCAAGGAATGGAGATATCATCCGTACCATTGAGGCGATTCCACTCTCTCATACATCCGGGACTTGGAGTGTCTTCTCGGAAGCAGGAGATTCGGACTCGCCGTAACTCAAAGACACACGGAAGCTTTGTTCATGACTGGGCTGGAGGAGAAACGCCTTGAGACTTCCTTGGCCATGAGGAAGAAATCACGGACTTCATGGAGATAGTCGACGATCTGAAGATGAAGCTTGCGCGATAGAGGAAAAGATGGACTTGGGAGAGGACCTTTACCGAGTGGAGATGAAGCACCCCTCATGAGCAATGATCAGGATTTGAAGGAGTACCAGAAGGAAACCCCAAGAGGGCGCCAGCGATGAAGACTTTTTAGTCGACCACCATGTTATCTTTTACTTTTTGTCGATCAGTTAGGCGATGTTTTTCCTTGATTAGTCATGAGCTTTTGTGTCGAGTTTGAACCATGTTTGAGTGGAATGAATAAATGATTGGTGTGTTATGATTGTGCATTCATATGGGTAGTGTAGACCATTGTTCTATTCTAAACCTCTCATCCTCCAAAACACGGATGCCTCAGGGCGTGACCTTTGGTTTCCGCGGAGCTCACCCAGCTGCTCCAACAGCAGAATGCCTTGATGCAGCTCCTTATTCAGAATCGAACAACACCGCCAACAATCCACCGCCACCGCCACCACCCTTTGTGGACAACTTGACTCGATTTACGAGGTTGAATCCGCCGGTGTTCTCTAGTAACCTTGGCCGATTGTGGCGATGATTGGCTCCATAAGATCGGAAGAGCTAGTCACCGTTGGATGCTGCGATCTTTGAAGGTGCGCTTTGCGCGCATCAACTGGATGGACCTGCAGCTTCTTGGTGGGAGAATTACACGCCACTTTTCCCATTGGTGCCATCACTTGGGACCAATTCCAGCGAACCTTCCGCCTTTGCTCATGTCTCATTTGGAGCCATGAGTGCGAAGAAGCGTGAGTTCCGCAACTTGCGCCCGGAGAACCGTCTTGTGGCACGATCGTGGATGAATCAACAAGCTCGCTCGCTATGCCCTGATGATGTGGCCACAGATGCGTAAGCGGAGAAGTTCCTTGAGGACTCAATGATGGCTGAGCATGCAGCTTATTGTGGCTACCTTCAACAACTACGGGAGCTGGTAGACAAGGCCACCATTACGGAAGGCAAGCAGCAGCAGATAGAAAGCATAGCGGAAGTACAGCTAGGGAAGCACAACTCAGGAGCTCGGCGAAGCCCGCTATGCACCGTACTCGGGAGGCACACCCATCATAACCATGGAGTTCATAACCATGGAGAAATGGGAACAACCGCAGCCAGGACAACAAGTCAGGCCAAGGCAATGGCAATGGCAATGGTAATGGCAATCAACACCGTTCGCCCGGCTCCGAAGGATCTGAGCCACATCACCTGCTTCAAGTGCGGAAGGCAGGGCACTCATACCGACTGCCGGAGGCCAAGCGGAGGAATGGAAATGGCAATGGAGGCTCGGTGAAGAAGCCAAATCCGTTCCCTCGTGCTCGGGTGAACCACATCGGCGTGGAGGGCGTCTATGATCAGCCGGAACCTTTGTGGTTGGTAAGTTTTATTGAATTCACGTTCAGTTTTGGTTCTCTTTGATTACGGTGCAGCGCATTCATTCATATCAAGGGTAGTTGTGGAAAAATGCGGGTTGCGCACTAGAACCCTTAGAAGCCCCTTGGCGTCGGTTCGCGAGGAGGAGAAATGATGGCGGTGTAGGCTGTCACGCAACCCTCAACATCGGGAATCATAAATTTCCGTGGACCTCATAGTGTTGAAACCCGGACCTTGGATGTAATCCTAGGCATGGATTAGTTGTCAAAGTTTGAAGGGAACATTGGTGTGCCGCAAGTCTATTCTGCTCACCACCCGAGGCGAAGAGGATCAAGTATGTAGCCGAGCACAGCCGGATGAAGAATCGGTGCATTCCCTCACGGGAGTTGTTCGGGAGGAAGTGCGGTGGTGCAAGAATTTCCGATGTGTTTCGGAGGAATTACGGGAATGCCACGGACGGGGACATTGAATTTCTGATCGAGTTATTGCGGCACAGCCCCAATATCAAGAGACCTTATCGGATGCCACGAATGAGTTGAAAGAAATCAAGGATCAAATAAATGAGTTATTGGAGAAAGGATATATTCGTCCAAGCTCATCACCTTGGGGAGCCCAGTTCTTTTGGTAGAGAAGAAGGATGGAAGCTTGAGGATGGTTGTGGATTATCGTGCATTGAGCAAGTAACCATCAAGAACAAGTACCCCTGCCGATGATCAATGACTTGTTTGATCAGCTTGTTGGAGCCAGGGTATTCTCTAAGATCGATCTTCGATCAGGGTATCATCAGTTGAAAATTAGTGAAAAGGATATACCGAAAACAGCATTCACTACCAGGTATGGCTTATATGAGTATACCGTCATGTCATTTGGATTGACTAATGCTCCTGCATACTTCATGAATTTGATGAACAAGGTGTTCATGGAGTATTTGGACAAGTTTGTCGTGGTCTTCATCGATGACATATTGATTTTCTCCAAGAGCGAGGAAGAGCATAAGGAACATTTGCGTCTAGTTACGGAGAAACTTG
Organism: Aegilops longissima; assembly: GCA_021605205.1. Classification (NCBI taxonomy): domain Eukaryota; kingdom Viridiplantae; phylum Streptophyta; class Magnoliopsida; order Poales; family Poaceae; genus Aegilops; species Aegilops longissima. The sequence goes on along the minus strand of CM038679.1, from coordinate 488,246,603 downwards.
AGAACATCGGTTGTATGCCAAGTTCAGCAAATGTGAATTTTGGCTGAAGGAAGTTGGATTCCTCGGACATGTTATTTCAGGAGAAGGAATAGCAGTTGATCCGCCAAGGTTGAATCGATCACCGATTGGCGAGTCACCCACCTCGATCAAGGAGATCCGCAGTTTTCTCGGACTCGCGAGGATATTATCGGAGGTTCATTGAGAACTTCTCGAAGATTGCCAAGCCATGGTGAGCTGTTGAAGAAGGAAGCCAAGTATGTTTGGACGAGGAATGTGAAGCCAGTTTTAGGAATTGAAAAAGCGGTTGGTCACAGCTCGGTGTTGATTTTGCGGACATACACAAGGAATACCAGGTTTATTGTGGCGCTTCTCGTCAAGGACTCGGAGGAGTATTGATGCAGGAAGGTAAGGTTGTAGCTTATGCCTCCGGACAGCTCTGGCCTCATGAGATGAATTATGCCACGCATGATTTGGAGTTAGCGCTGTAGTGCATGCACTCAAGACACAGAGACATTTCCTCGCCGGAAATCGTTGTGATGTCTACAGATCACAAGAGTTTGAAGTATATCTTCACGCGAAGAATTGAACCTCGAGCGGAGGAGATGGCTAGAGTTGATAAAGGACTACGACATGAGACTGCATTACCACCCGGTAAAGCTAATGTTGTAGCAGATGCTTTGAGCCGTAAGAGTTATGTGAATACTCTTACGGCGGGAGATTACCCAGGAGTTAGTCGATGACCTCGAGAGATCTCCGGTGGAGATAGTTCGAAAGGATTTGTTGCAACTCTGGAAGTTCAGTCCACCTTGACCGAAAGGATTCGTGAAGCCGAAGTCGGACAAGGAAATCGATGAGATAAAGCAAAAGATGGAGGAAGGAAAAGCTAAAGGATTCCGTAAGGATGAACACGGAACTATATGGTTTGAGGATCGTATTTATGTGCCCAATGATCCCGAGCTCAGGAAGCTAATTCTTGAGGCTCATGATTCACCGTACTCGATTCACCGGCAACACCAAGATGTACTGGATTTGAAGCAAAGTTTACGGTGGACGGTATGAAGAAGGACATTGCGAGTGCGTAGCGATATGTGATGTTTGTCAGCGTGTAAAGGCGAGAACATCGAAGCCAGCAGGTTACTTCAACCTTTGCGATTCCGATTGGAAATGGGAGAAACTTGGTATGGATTTCATCACAGGATTACCGGGACCCGTTCAGGTTATGATTCTATCTGGGTAGTAGTTGATCGTTTGACTAAGGTAGCTCACTTCATTCCGTGAAGACTACCTATACCGGTGCCAAGTTGGCCAAGATATACATGACCAGGATCGTATGTATGCATGGAGTTCGAGGAAAATCGTGTCGGATAGAGGAGCGGTTTACCTCAAAGTTTTGGAAGCAGTTGCATGAAACTTTGGAGTGCGAGGCTGGAATTGATCAGACTTTTCATCCATGAACAGATGGACAGGACGAGAGAGTCAATCAGATTACGGAAGACATGTTGAGAGCTTGTGTGCTAGATTATGGGTCTAGCTGGGATGATAATTTGCCATCTGTGAGTTCTCATACAACAACGATTATCAATCCGGTTTGAAGATGGCCCCTTCGAAGCTCTATCACGGAAGGAGGTGTAGGACACCATTCTTTGTGGGATAATGTTGGAGATCGATCATTTTTGGTTCCGATCTTATCAAGGATTCGAAGAAAGTCAAGCTGATTCGAGACAGGCTCAAGATAGCACGATCATGACGGAAGAGTTATGCCGACGATGGCGCAAGGAAGTGACTTACGAAGTGGGAGACCGAGCATACCTTCGTGTGTCTCCACTTCGTGGAATCAAGAGGTTTGGAGTCAAGGAAAATTAGCACCCGATTCATTGGCCCTACAAAATCCTCGAGCGTCGTGGAGAAGTTGCATACAAGTTGGAATTGCGGAAGGATTGTCCGGAGTTCATGATGTCTTCCATGTTTCTCGGTGAAGAAGTGCCATCTTGACAAGGCCGATGTTCCGTTGAGAGACACGGTGCCCCTAGAGGCCATACAACAGCGGTGATCGACTTACAAGGAGAAACCGTCCGTATTCTCGAGACCATAAGCGAGTCACCCGACAAGATCATCAAATTTTGCAAGGTCTTTGTGGAGTCACCACACCGAGGAAGAAGCCACACAGGGCGTGAAGAAGATCTTCTTGAGACCATCCGCACCTATTGCTAGCCAACCCGAATCTCGGCGAGATTCATCTTAAAATGGTAGGTTTGTAACATCCCAAATTCCTATTTGGAATGTTTTACAATTATAGATAAGCATCCTATGCATCTGTTTGAATTTGAATGCCATTTGAAGTTTAGAGAATTTTGAGTTTTGAATTTGAATTTCAAACTTGGCATGTGGAAACATTTCAAAAACTAAGCTGATAAATACTTGATCAAAAGTATGAGAGGAGCAAACATGACACTCCAAAAATATCGAGAAGAAAACATTGCCAAAAGATTTGGATTCAAATCTGAAATTTATTTGAATGTGAAAAAATAGATTTTTATGAAGTTTGGATTTTGCCTTTGGAAAAATGTTCAAATGAAAGGAATATTCCCGATCATTTTGGTATATATATACCTATATAAAATATTTATAGATACTGTTTTATTTTTGTTTTTGTTTTATTTAAAAAATAAAAAAAACACCAGGCGCCAGACCGAGCCACCCAGGCCCGGCCAGCGCCGCACCCGCGCTGGCCCAAGCCAGCCGGCCCACTAAACCCAGCAGGCCAGCCAGCCCAGCCCCCCGCCGCCGCTTGAAACCCCAGGCTTGGCCACCGCTCGTTCCTCCCCTCTCTCTCAGCGACCCATGGGGCCCGCCCTCTTCTTCCCCCTCGCCCATAGCGCGACCTCGCGGAGATCGCGGATCCGAAGGATCCGGGATCCCGATCGCCCGATCCCCTCGAGCGGGCGAGGCCTGGCTATAAAGCGGAGCCCCCTTTTATTCCCCCGAGCTCGCGCCCCTCTCCCTCCCGCTCGGCGTCGCCGGAACCCGAGCTCGCCGCGCCGCCATAATCGCCGCCGTCGGCGCCCTAGTCCACCGACCACCCCGACCCCACGAACTACTCCCGTGCTCCCCGCATCTTCCGACGACTCGCGGAGCTCCCGGCCTTCGAAGCCCCAGCGCTCTCGCCGCCGCCGCCGCCGTCATGGTCGATAAGCGCGAGCAAGCCCTCCCGTCCGATCCTAGATCAGCGACTAGGATTATAACCCCGAAGAGTAAGTTTTATTATAAAACCGGCGGTCCAATCGGTTTATTTTAGGTTAGGTTTATTTTTTTAGGCGGTTCGTTTTAGTTAACCCTAGAGCCCGTTAGGCTATCTAGCATACGAGGGCACTGATATAGGCCCATTAGGCCTTTTCTTTTATTTTGATTTTCTGTTTTAGCGAGAATAGTTTACATTTTCAAAATTCATATCTTTTATTCTGTTTAATATTTTGAGTGATTCTTTTTTGTTGGATTGCAAATTTTATGTAGTTTCTGTATATTTAGCTATGTTAAAAATAATTAAAATTGCTTTATTTTAGTTTTGGTCAGAATAGTAAATCTGCTATAACTTTAGTTAGAAAAATTATTTTTGCATGATTCTTTTTGTCACCACTTTATTTTGACATTGCCAAACCCTAGAAATTAACTTGGGTATTTTAGGATTAATAAATAATTAGTTTTAGACAGAATCCTATTAAACCTAATTAATTAACTAGTTCTGTTTTCTTAATATTTTAATTAGTAAATGAATTTATTTTTAACTTGTGATTAGTGATTCTAGGTTAGTTTCTGTCATTTTAATAGATGAACTTTTATTTATAATTAATAAAAGTTTTAAATTATTTTCTTAATACAAATTGGATTAGGCCTAAAATGAGTTTTATAATAGCTTTTTAATTAATTCTTTTTGCTCCTAGTTGCTTAGTGAAACCTTTTCTATTAAGTTAACTTAAAAGCATGATTAGGTTATATTAAGGAATTTTGTTATATAAAAACTATTTTAGTTATTGTTTGGAGTAGGGAAAAACTTTGAATTGGTTTCTTTGAGTTTTCCTTTTGGATTTGGTTTTGGTTGTTTTGTTGTGTTATGTTACTTTTGTTATGTTGTGTGATCATATTGCTTTGTGCTTATTGTGTTATTGTTTGTCTCGGTAGAGTTTCAGTCTGAAGCTTGCTACTCGACTCTTTAGCTTACGAGGATCATCGACAAGGCAAGTTTTGATCATGTTATTTCTATACCTATGTTTTGTGCATTAGTAGTTGTCACCACCCACCATGCATGCAGTAGTGAAATCTTGAAGTCATTAAACTTGAGTAGTATCATGTGGTAGGATGAACCAACCCCTTGTTACCATGACCGGGGCGTAGTAGTTATTTTGCTATGCTCGTGAGGCGGGATTTGGGTATGAGTGATATTCATAAGCAAGATGTGAGAGTCAATGATGATGACAACCCCATGAACTACAATGATCAAGATGGACTTGGAAAATCACTCTTTGGGTGGAGGGCGGTTGTGGGCACCTGGAGCACCAGTGGTGGCGGGATGCATGGAGAAGCACCATGACATCCTGAAAGCTTCACCCAGCCACGAAGAAGGATGGATGCCCCATGACGGAAGCTTACGTGCAGCCGCAAGCCATTATGGGCTCTGGCTGGGTTGACCCTAGTAGTGGCGCTGGCTGGGCGGTACTACAAAAGTGAGCGAGCGGTAGGATTGGATGGAGTACGGCGGTGGCGGAAGAACTCTTTGGAAGACCTGTTTCATTCGTCCGTCTTCAAACACCATGAAGTCGAAGACTTTAAAGGAGGAATGATTCTTGCGGGGAAAGTCGCAACCCTCTGCGAGTTAAAGATCTAATCGATTAGCCGTGTCCCGATTCACGGACATTTGAGCCTCTGGAACTTGGAAGTATTCGGATATCTCAACACTAAAACTAATGAATTAATTTGTGGGTTTATGACTTAATAATTTGGGAGCGAGATATTGGTTGGCGGAACCATCTCAATAACTACCAACAATTGTAGTAATTTGCAAGCAAGTCCTTTGTAGTAGGATAAAATTTGCTTTTAGCAAAATGATGAAACTTAGAGCTCCACAGCCAAAATTGCATATAGAGTTAGTAACTTTATTATTGTTATTCTTCATGACTTGCCGACTTATTCCAAAAGCTGACCTACATGGCTGCAATGTATTATGTTGCGAGATATATTCGATCGGGGTGAGGCTACGCTCAGCTTAGCGGTGCCCTTTGAGTCGGATGGACTCGCTTACCTTCGGCGCTTCCATGGCATTAGTAATTTATTTCTCATGAGTTGGCCTTGAGCGAATTTATTCCTTGTAATAAAGACTCTATATGAGAATCGTTTAATGATATTCAGGTGTGATTGAACTTTGATTACTTTATCGATGTCTTGTGAGTACCGGCATGATCTTGGGATGAATACGGAACACGGAGATTTGACGATTTTGGGTCAGGTCGCTACTGATTACATTACAGCTCTGTTTCACCGTTTAGTGTATATATGGAGATCCGTTGCGAAACCAAAAACATGCAATGACAGGAGGCTGGCACTGAGCACTAGATCAATATGTTAGTCCCAAAATAATATAAAAAGTTGCCAAAAAGTATATGAAAGTGGAATAATATTGGCATGGAACAATCAAAAAATATAGATCTGACGAGGCGTATCACCAACCACTAATAAAACTTTGTATAATAAATATAGATAATTCAGACCAACCAAAGCCCACAACATGAATTAATAATGCGCTTACAACTTAAATAACACCAAGAAAATATAGATAGATAGATTTTTAGCTAAAAAGATAGATAGATAGATAGATAGATGGCCGCAGCTTCTCCACAGGCTCCTCCTTGATCCTCCTCAGGCGCCCTTCATTGCTCGTCCACGGTGTTGTTGATGGGAGTGCGGCGAGTGTGCATCGCTCGTCCAGTGGGGAGGCGTTATGCGTAGTCCGTGAAGATGTTATGGGTGGTGAAAGCTATGAACTCACAACCACAGTGAGAACAGCGGCCGAGGAGGTAAAAGCAGCGTCGAAGGGGTTAGTGAAGTGGGCAAGGATAGCAACCACAACCCGTTGTGGATGACCTCGACTCGGTACATCCTTGGAGATCCCGAGGAGGTGCCGTAGCTTGACCCGAAGGAAGAAGCCGGTGAGCCCCTTGCGCCCTCCACCTTTACGCCGCCACACACGAAGGGTGCTCTCGGCGTACACCGGTGGGTAGAGCATCTCCGACGCGGTGGGGGAAGCGGTAGGTTGGCTCAGTGTACTGCATGGCTGCGACGGGCTGGTTCTTGGGGCTGTTTGTGGTGAAGAAGAAGAAGGACATGCGCAAAATGCAGGTGGGAGAGTATGGGAGATGGATGAAGGGTGTGAGAGGAAGAGGAACATGATAGGTGGCTTAAATAGCCACCGTGGCAGTAATGGGGTCAAATGTGAACAAATTTTCCTCCCACCGCGACATCGGGAGTGTACATGCGTGGGAAACTGTAGTGTGAATCAAAATGCGAAGTTTAAGTGCTGGCCTATGTGCCGTCGGTCAGTCAACGGGGGCGGCTCTGTGCGCGATGCTCCTTCACGTATGTGCGCGCATGCAACGTGAAGGCTGAAGCGGGCGCATGCATGAAACCGCATACAGCGTGGGCTCGCTCGAGCGCGTACAGCGGCGGCGGGCATCGCTCGGTCCAGCGGTGAGCTTCTTTACACAGCCCAGCGACACGATGCATGGCAGCCCACCCTCGGCCTTGAGAAAAACGGTAGCGAAAAAAGCGTAAGTATTAGTATGATTTATCGGCGAAAGCCCTAGATAACCCTTACAACATCAAAAAGCTACGAAACTTGGCAATCATGCTAGTCATGTTGGTACAAGGTTATTGGTCCAATTCAAGGATGTTGACAAAAATGCTTCAAGGCGGACCCTTCCGTCCGAAAGTCCTCCATGAAGCAGGTTGAGAATGATGCGAATTTTGCCAGGATGTAAGTCAATGAGATCAACACTTGTTCATGTTGGCCAATGTGGGATGACCGTCGAAGGAGATAAAGATTGATACTTGTTCATGTGGGCCCATATTTCTTTTACATTTGGTGTCGATAGAACACAAAAAACAAACATGACTATATGCTTTTAGGTCTTCACCCTCCCCAATTTGTTGGCCAACTCAGCAGGTTTGCCTTAAGATGCCACCTCTTTACGTAAGTTGCAATTGCTGTGGTTTTGGAATGCTGGTTCTCTTTCCTACAAAATGAGCATTTATAGAGACCGTTCAGCGGTACACAATCTTTCCACCATGAGCCACTTGAAGATTTTCTTTCGAAAGCTTCCCTCAATTTGTAGGTAGTTCTCCCATTCTTCCAAATCTGCAATCTGGTATTAGAAGAAAAAAAAAATCTCATGCCAGCGAATTGTACATTATATCAAAGGCAGGTAATAGATTGTTTTTTCTTTGTATTGGTTTCCTAATACTTTGGTTATATGAAAGACAGGCATAAAATGGAATACAAATGATCCATTCATCTAAATTTGCAAACCCTAGGACTGATAACCGTACGATTAATAAAAAAGGCAAAGCGATACGATTGTCTATACGAATAGCGAGGAATAACAAGAGAGCAATTTCTAGGGTTAAGCTCGAGAAGGCAAATTCTAGGGTTAATATCTGCGGACACTAACGATTCATCGTTGTTGGTGCTGTGTTGGACCAACTCTGACTGCGAATCGTGGCGACGGCGTCCTTATCGACCAGTTCATTCATGGGGTCCACATCCGCCCATACGGGCGCACCAGCCCACACCCTCTCCGGTAGGATCATCCTCGCCCGGCAAGAATGTGGGCTTTTTGGCGGCGAGTAGTGGCGGCGACAAAGGCGTGGGTGGATAGGCGAGGCGATCGAGCAGCTGGAGGCGGAGGCGAGATTTGGGGATCGAAAATGCAATTTGTTTGGGAGAGAGGTCAAGGCAGCGCACAATTCGTCACTTTTGAAATTTAGGTACAAACATGCGCATTATCTGACATCGTGCACACCAGATTTGCTCGAACCAACCAAGTAAAATAAAAAGTGCACAATGTCGGTCCACAAACGTGGCAACATAAACCGAACACCAAAATAGTGTGTTAAAAAAACAATGAAATAGGAGGGACGTTTTTTTTGTTTTGCGCAGTACTATTAAATACTAGAAGCACTACAAAAAAATACACTTCTGTGATGATACGTGTTTGTCACAGTAGGTCGTGTTTTTTGTCATGCATGTACATCCATGACAAATTAATGACAGAATCAAGATAGTCATACCTGTCCTGTCGTAGAAATGTTCCATGACATTACCAAAATTATCATCACGGAAGTGTCCACTTCCATGACGATAAATCGCGCGTCACAGAAGTGCTTTCGTAAAGGGTGACCAACACGTGGCATCCACTGTAACGGAACACTGTTAAGCTATCGGGTGGGGTTTTGTATCCGATAACCCGTTAACAGCCCGACCAATGGGAAATTTCACGTGTAAAATTCTTATTGGCGGACGAAACACGTGTCGGCTCGTCGATTGGGTCGGATATGGCGCCTATGATATGTCGACCGTGTACGGCTAACAGTGGCCCATTTAGCTTACAAAGCGGCCCGTTTGACTTGGTCGAAAGTTAGCAGGCTGGCCATAACTTGATTAACGGTCTCTTCGCAAATAGCCCATTTCGGCCCGTTAACTCATGGCCCGTTAGGCCCTAAAAAATCGTCCCAACAACGTCATGTGGGCGTCGAATATAATACCAGCCCATTTCACTTCGGCCCATGTATGGCCCTAGCGTATTCGGCCCATATGAGGCCTTCGTATCTTCGACCCTTCTGGGCCCACGGTAACTCTAGCCCATAATGAACAGTAATTTTCTTTATACCCGTTAACGGCCCGTGATTTACATGGGCGTTTCCTGCCCGTGTTAGCTTCGGCTATTATTGGCCCATGCAATCTTGGGCTCCTTTTGACCCTCGATTACTTCGGCCCGTTCTTGTCTGTTCCCCTAATGGGCCAAATTGGCCCATGGCAAAATCGACCCGTTCTTGGCTGCTACCTTAATGGGCCAAATTGGCCCATGGCGAAATCGACCCATTCTTGGCTGTTACCCTAATGGGCCAAATTTGGCCCATGGCGAAGTCGACCCGTTTACGGCCTCTTAACCCGTTCGCCGTTTCAGCCCGTCATATATTTTGGCCCATTAACGACCCGTTATGCAGTGACGAAATTAAGCCTTTGCTGTCCTCTGACTGTTAACGACACATTACCGTCTTTGGGCGATACCAATTCGCCCGATTACAGCCCATGTAGACCCATTTATCCAAGCGGCCGAGGCCCACGATTCTGAGCCCATTTATCGGCGGCCCATAGGAGACCCATGGATCCTCTGCCCGTATATGGCCCGTGGTAGTTCTGACCACTAGCAAACCAGGGAAAAAGAAGAGTAGGAAATAAATAAGGTCGAAACTAACGCTAGGCTATTAAGGCGATTGTACAGATTACATCCACTCGGCATCAAAGATCGCTACCGGTGCAAATATAGGGAACACCCTACACTATACAAAAATGGCTTGCTGTTTTCTTCAGCCGGTGGCTCCACGTTAAGAATAAATTTTGTATCGCACCAAAAAAATTACAACTATATAACAAAAGGAAGGTTGGCATAAAACTTAACAGTCTAGCAGATAAATGCACCACCAGAAGTTCAGAAGCTCAGTTCATTTGACCTGACTGTTACGTTTTCATGTTGTATTATCCGATGGAGCACCATAACCCTCGCCTTCATTTCCCTTAGGCTCCTGAACAACATAGCAAATGTCTAATAGTCTGGTTTCAAAACCATGCATATCTTGATGACATTGAGCAATGTTTCTCCTTGTTTCACAAAGGGTCTCTGTTAGGGAATGGACTTGTGTCTGGAGCGCAGATACAACATTGCTTTGAGCTTGCATATCTTGATCGTGAGGCAGTTTGGGCGATATTGCCTTAACAACCAACCCGATATTACGAGGAATGTGCTTTTAGCCTTTAGTGGACAGTCTTGACCCACTTGACAGAAGGCGACATTGCGGTTATAGTTGCCTCGCCACCTTGAAGGTGGCGGTTCCTCATTTTTCCATAGCTAGCTGAAAAGTTGAGGTTTTACATTAGTAGTACGGAACATAAGATATTAAGGAGGCAGCAAAACCAAACAAAATAGTGTTGGTCTATATCTGAACTTATTACGGTGAACCCATGTAAAATATTAGTTGTATTTTATTGCAAAGTACATAATAAAACCAGGTTCCAAACATATGACCATGTACCATCGCTAATGTATTGTCTATTTCTTCCCATTGTATTGAAGGCTAAGGATAAAGAGGCGAAGTTTATAATCTGATAAGCATAGTATGACATCATTCATATCACAAAACAAGCGAAACAGACAAACATGCAGTTGTAATGTTGTGTGGGCAAGTCCAGCACGGAACTAGATTACGGGTCAAGATCAAAGGAACATCACTCCTCTCTTTTAAACCTTGTAAGGTGCAATGATACGCTAAGACAATTGTGTGTAAAATTGAAAAGAGTAATAGACATTGGCTGCAAACCATGCAGTTCAAGGCACAAGTCAGAGTAAGTAGTAGTTAAAAGACATGAGGATTAAGGACTTACAACAGCGGCTTTGACTGCTGTAGTCATTCCCTTCTTCTTGCTGGTGTGACAGTCCTTGAAGATTTCCACAACATTTGGTTCAGGTACTTTTTGGTCCTTGCGGACTTTCCTCTGCACTTGGAACAAGTCAATATAGATCTGATAATATGGTACAGCGAAAAGAGTGAAATTACAGCTAATTACAAGAGCCTCGCAGTGTGCAATATAGCTACAAGATCACGTAAATGCATTGGAATTTCACTTTAAATGCGGTTGGCCTTGTTCTTTGAGCAGTTCACCTAAAGAAGATAGATTTGTGTGGCACATGCGTAAATAGGACTTCAACATGTGATCGATGACATATATATAATGTACACGATACTTGGATCGGACCCGGTGTTTATGGGGCCTCTCCGTATTCATCGGATATATTTTCCACTTGAGATGTTTGGGCAAGTTCCTTTGTTAGCCTTGCCTTCAAAGTGAGTTTTCCTCAAGTTATACCGATCTTTGTCATGAGCAGACTTGGAAAACATGGGTGCAAGCTTGTCTTGTTGCATCATCTTGGCTATCCAACTTGAACCTCATCTGTTGAAAATTATGGGAGTCTCATTATCAGCAACCTAGAAAGTATTGGATAGAGCAAGACGATATTACTAGTTTCCATACATAACCATACTTACAGATAAATGGTCGAGGAAGGTGTTGAACTGGGTTTCGTCTTTGTCATTCCTATATTGAATCCATGTTGGGAGGATACGTACATGACACCTAACAGCAACTGCTGCCTCTGATACTAACTTGGATGACTCTGTAGCATCATGTGGCCTTTTTAAACCTGCCTCAAAACGGATCTCCATTCTTCCTCCTCTAGATTTAGTTAACCTATCGACCATTATCCCTGATGGTTGTTTCCTCTTGCGCCTAGGTGCTAGTCCAACAACAAACATAGGAAGTGTTAGTGTACATCAAACTGTGAGACTACATATAAAGAAGCATGCAACTGTAACTTGACTCCAGCAACTACCTTCTTGCTGTTGAAGCTCACAAGGTTCATCTGATATTGCCAACTCGTCTTGTGTCAAGAGTGCTTGGGAAGTAGTGTCAGGTGGCAAGGGAGCTTGGGAACGTGCTGCTAGCTTAGTTGACGCACGAGTACATCGTGCAGCTGGTAGTACTATGGTAGGTGTTACAAGAACTAGGGCTGCCTCTGCTTGTTTTGTGGCAGCTGTTTGTTTCTGTTTGTCTTTTTTTGCAACTCGTGTAGCATGGGATGCCGTTTTTGTAGAATTTTCCGCTGGACTTTGACCTTCTATTGCACCATCAATACCGGCAGAATCTGCAGGATTCATCGCTTCTCATTCCCTGCCATTACGTGTTTCTTCCTCTTTCTACGTGCCATGTTAAGTCAAGCCGACAAGAAAATGAATAACAATTTAGTTCTTGAGAACAAATTGATGCGTGATCTTGAGCGAACTGAACTTTGATGTTAGACAACCACATGATAGGAGGAAATATGTATGAAAACAGGAACGGAAGAGATAACCATAACTATGATGTGTAAACTAAGAAGAAGACATTTCACCAAATTAGAAGCAATGCAATGGAAGGTAGACACCATATGAAAGATGCTACAAATATCGCTCTGCCAAGTTAACAGTGTCTCATCATAAATGGCGTTTAAACAAATGTGAAGCAGTACAAGAAATAAATCATATGCAAGATGCAAACAACATCACACTACCATGTTAGAGGTCTCTCGTCATTAGTGCCATTGCATATTCACAGCTTATGATGTGTAAACTAAGGAGAAGGCATTTCAACAAATTAGAAGCATGAAAGCTAGACACCATATGAAAGATGCAGCAGTATCACTCTACCAAGTTAAAACTGTCTCGTCATAAGTGCCATTTCAACAAATTAGTAGTACAAGCTAGAAAAGAATGTGAGATGTAACCTATATCACACTCCGAAGTCAAACGTGTCTTATGATAAGTGATTGTTGCAGGTTACACAACAGTAGTAATTTGATGTAAGAACATGGTGTGATAGACAGATATTGTATGTTCTAGAAATAGGAACACGTGTCTTATTCAAGTATAATGTGTAAAGTAAGAAGATGGAATTCAACAAAATTAGAAGCAATACAAGCTAGACATCACACATAACATGAAACCACATATAATGATGCCAGGTTAGAGGGAGCACGGTGATGCTGCACTAGGGAGACGTGCTCATCATAAACACAGCTTTGTTGAGTGTCTATGCATGTGTTGTCTTGTAAATCATCTTGGGGGTGTGGAGGTGTAGAAACTGTAGAGGCCCTCCGTTCGGAAGGAGCACCTTTATCCGCTGCCTTGCTAACTTCCTTCCGCTTTATTGATTTTGAATTGTCAAGTAAAACCGACAATAAAAAGCAATACAATTCTCTCTTCAGAACTCATTCATGCATGATACTGACAATCACTACTTTGATGTAAGGCAAACACATGATACCAGGATGGAATATGTACGAAAAATAGGACGGCATGGCATGTTCACAACTGTTTGTGTAAACTAGACGGAAACCAATCCAGCAAATAAGAAGCAATGCAAGCTAGACACCACATGAAAGATGCAACCAATATGGCTCTGCCAAGTTAAAAGCATCCCATCATAAATGGAATTTCAACAAATTAGAAGCAGCACATGCTATAAATCATATGAAAGATGCAACTAATATCGCACTGCATATACTAAAGGTGTCTCGTCATGTTGATTGATGCGGGATACAAAAAAACAATAGTTTTATGTAAGGACATGCTTAATAGACAGATGTACTATGTACTAAATACAGGAAGGCATGTCACATTAACAGGTATAATGTATAAACTAAGCAGACTAGCACATGCAGTTTAACCAGATTGGAAGAATTACAATCTAGACACCATATGCAACATCCAACCACATATCACGCTGCCAAGTTAGAGCAAGCACCTGCGATGCTAGTGTAGAAATGTTGTAATCAACTCTGAGCTACGTTCACTATCTTCATCTAGCATTTACTGTTTCTTGAGAATCATGTCGGAGGTGACCTTGCATTCTTTAAATGAGAGTAGTCCCCTTGCCCTTTGCCTCGTCATAAGTGATTGATGAGGGATACACAAGAACATTAGTTTGATGTAAGAACATGGTTAATACAGATGTACTAGTATGTACCAAAAATATAAAGGCATGTCATATTCAAAGGTATAATGTGTAAGCTAGCGGATGCAATTTAACCAAATTGGAAGCAATACAAGCTAGACATCCGGCTGGAGTGGTGAGCATGATCATCTAGGACACGAGAGCACTGGTGGGAGGCGGGCTGCTTCGCCACCATCACAGCTTTTAGTTGGCTTCGGTGATGCCTATCTTTCTTGGGCTTGTCCTTTGGCTCGGCCGATTACGACTAACTATTTGTCTTACGGTGCTCACGGGATGGTGGTTCATGTAAAAAATATCTTTCCTTATCTTACCGACTTGACCTTTCGAATACAAGCTAGACACCATATGGAACATGCAACCACATATGACACCGCGAAGTTAAAGCAAGCACCTAGGATGGTGGTTCATTGCGAGCGAGGTCATCAACTCCAGAGCTACGTTCCCCATCTCCATCTGCGACCTTGCACCCTTTATAAGCGTTATAGCGTGTCTTGCCTACTAACATCTGAAGCTGGAGCGACTTCTCTCTTTTATTTTTGGCTTCTCTCATGGCAGCAGAGTCTGAAATACCCTTGCATAAAAACACAACAGTGAGAGTAAGGGTGAAGTGTGTGCAGAAATAGTGCACTGTATAAGTAGCAAATAGCAGGTGGCTGAAAAATAAATGACAGGAGACATATGATAGCTCTACAACATTGCATGGCAAACAAAATTAGATTCTACTCCGTATGATTATGTAATATATGAGCACAGAAATGCAGGTACTCCTCCGACACACCACCACATGTGGCCATATCTAAGATAACGATCATTGAAAATAAATAGGCGGTCGTTTTTTTAATGAACCGTCCGATCTATAAGAGCAGGAAGATGGCCTTCGTCTACCTCCCTTGATCCTTTGTTGGCGACCTTTCTCGAACCGCCGGCGACCACCGGCCCAGACCCTGCCTCCGCCGCCCGCCCTCCCATCGACCTCACACCACCGCCGTGCTTGGCAGCGCCCAGGCCATCCCTTTAATCGGCCGACCTCGGATCGGGCGCCCGGTAGCTCTAGGCGCTGCGCCCTAAGATAAACACCAAGCGCTGCTTCCCGGCGTAATAGGCGTACTAGCGCTATTACGCTGAGAATCTTCCGTTAATTGGGAATCAAGCTGGACAGAAATTGAAATTCAGGGGGCGGACCTCTAGCTAAGGTGAAATTTTATATGAGGAGAAACCTTGTGCATCGCGAGTTACTAGGAACATCTAGTATCAAGAAGAAGCGGTCAACTAGTGTTTTCCGTGGGATGAATACCGTGCAAGCGAGGCGTAAGATTTGCACGAATAAGGAAAAGAGTACCTTTTTGGTTGCGGTGTGGTCACCTCCACATGTCGCGTCGATTTTCTTCTTTTCTTTGAAACCGATGTTACGGAGGTGCAGGCTTGGGCGAACCCATGGCCAAATTGTTGTTGTGTTGCCGTGGCCGTATGTCGGCGGAGGAAGCAGATCCGGCGGCGAAGGGCGGCGTAGGAACAACCTCGGTGCGATGGAGGTCGAAGTTGGGCGGCAGCGGTGGCGTGGGGCGGCGTGGTTGAAGCTGGCTCGAATGCAGACGGCTCGGCCTCGGCTTCAACTACTAGCCGTGGAGGCGTTGCGGTTGAGGTTGCGATGGACTCTGACGTTGGGGTATCGGCTCGGCGTGATGGAGGCGGCGGTTGATGGGTGGGATGGGGTGGCGGATGGAGGACACGGGGTTTGCGGCTGGTGGAGAGGTAGTTTTGGCGCCCACGAATCTGAATGGGGAATCGGGCGGGTGGGGGGACCATGTTTGATGCAGGGCAGCGCTTGTTTTGGCTTTTGAGCAGAAGATGGGACACGCTTGTTTGACATTTGGGGAAAGTACAAACTTTGCCCCCCTCTTAAATTTCGGACCTACTGCGAGTCGGGGGTAGGATGGTAATCCCAGGTGTCCCAAATAGTGGGCGAGAGCGATTTTGGCCGCGCGCATGTGTGCTTAGGCGGCCATTGTGTATGAATGTTTTTCGGATGCGGTTGCGTGGTGTCTAGATGAAGCTACAAACCTACCCCGGTTTAGACCTTTGGACGTCGGGCAGGTAGGTTTCATGGGTCGGAGTTATTAGAAAAGTAATTTCCTTCTACTACCAAACATTGGTCTCACGCGGTTTCGGGCGAGTATAGGCTTTTTGGTAACCGTTGAAATTTTGAAACACAAGCATTCATGTTTAGAGTACTCTTGAACTATGAGGATTGACCTAAATATACAACGTTATATTTGACCTTGTATGTTTGAAAAACTCATTAAATTATCCGCTTCTTTTTGAAATTTTGACACTTGAAAATCCTATAACTCGATTATTTTGGAATGGAGGAGCTAAATTTGAATCGATTTTGTACGACTACATATGCTATTATGTACAAAATCAGAGCAAAGATTGGTGCCCCCATAATTTAGGTATGGTTTACAAATGCCATGATAGCAAATTCAAATAATTGAATGGACTTCATGTTGAATTTGATTTTTTAAAACCACCTTAAGTTGAATTCAAATGTATGCTAGTTCATAGGTAGTAGCTATTTAAAATGTCCATTGTGTAACTTTTGTATGTATAATGTGCTTTACACACACAACATGAACTATACTCACGTTTATATTCGATTGCTAAAGCGATGCATTGTCTGGAGTTCAAAATACTAACTATGTGGGTCAATTGTGTCGAATAATAACATAGGCATGCTCAAATTCGATAGAATCTAGATGTCTGATGGATCAATGACCGCTCCTTACGCGAATTGCAAATATCATGATCCCATCCTAATATTTGGATACAATCTATATCTTTAATCAATGTGTAGAAGCAGTCTTTTCGTGTAGTTTCACTCTCCATCGGTGGTCTCTCATACATGCTCACACACTCTCTCCGAGGTGTCTTTCTACTTTTACATGCTCTAGATATAACCCTCCCTCCCTCTCGTAACCATTTACAAATGTTTTCACTAACCTTTATCACAAGCACTCTTCCTCTATAAACATACACGCACAATCCTCATCGACCCTTTCTATATACATGGACCTGCCTACATGTCTTATATACGCACATTATCTTTCGCATGTCTCTCACGCATTGTCTCACACCTCTCTTCCTAATCGGCGAGTATGATTCTAGCGAGCATTCTGTAGGATGCCCCTTAAAGTTAGGTTGGATGAATAGTAATATCGGAGATAAAGGGATACCTTAGTCCGAGAACCTAGGGTTACAAATCCTAGCGGCTTTGTCGGTGGACCAGAGTCCTTCACAATTCTGCTATCTTTGTCTTGTCGACTAGTCATCCATGGGTCTTTCTAAATCGTCAGGGGCGACCAATGTGGCGCAGGATGGAACGAGCGAAGGGCCTCACCTCGACCCACGGACCTCATGCGGTGACACACCCTCTGCCCCCACGTCTCATTATCTTCTCACACCCACACAAACCAACACAAACACCACACACACAGAAAATTTCTCGTGGTGCCTCTATTCCCTCCCCTCTTGCATATACACACTCAAGGGAATCGAATCTCTTGTCGTGACGTCATATTCGTCTCTCTCTCTCTAGACCACTCTCATTTCTCGTGATATCTCTCCCACGCCCCCCCCCCATCGGCCCCTCTATCCATGCCTCTCTTGAATACGTAATACACACATACCTCTCTAGGCCCGCCAAATGCATCAACTACACATTCACAGGTTACATCACGTACCCCATTGATCTAAAAGCCCTCTCTTCACGTTTATTTCATACAACATTCCTTTTGAATAAAGTGTGGCCAAAAATTATTTTAGAGTTTCTACATATATACAACATTACAAAGTTATATGGAGAATCTGAGCGCTAATTTGCATTGCATGGTGCCCACAATGATATTTATTCCACTGTGAATTTGTATATTTTTATACTATATACAAAGTTAGTCATAATAAAGAAAGCGAAGAGCATCTCTCTCTCCATCGCATACCCCCCATGTCGCCCCTTTCACGTATGCCCACAAAACTATCTCAGGTCCTCTAAAAGTAAGCCCCAGAAAATTCATGCATGTTTCGTCTTTCTCTCGCGATATATGCAATGGCGATCATTATATTTGAAGCGAAAGCACGATCGTACATTGGACTTCAGAATCCACTCATTACGGTCACCATTTATGTGTAGTGGTTATTATCTGATCCCGAGCTCACCGTACAACTATGTATTTGCTCATGACATGACTAGTTGACGATTAAGCGCTCACGTGGCACCTCTAGTGTTGCATCACATTATCTCACTACCATCGTGCCCACACATCGACTTGTATCTACTCTACATCTACACTCTTATAAAATACACTCTTATAAAAAACAGAGTTGGTGATGATGGTGTGCTGCCATCACTGCAATATAGGCCGTCCGATTTATATCGGCGGATAGGAAAAAACTATGGAAATTTTGCAAAAGGTACCCCACACCTCTCCACATTTGCAAATAAGGCCTTCCCTCGTTCATCCTTTTATCTCACAAGATAAACAAGTCATACAAATGCATCTTGATGTTACGTGCAACGCACGGGCATCTGTTGAAATATATTGCCCGCCTCCCTCCATCAGTTCGGACTTTTGGATGAGTTGGCTGGTGCATGAATTCAATATGGTATCGAGCTAAGAGGTCTTGAGTTCAAGACCACTTAGCGATTCTGCGTCCTACATCGATCCCACGTCTAAGGACTAAAATAGCCTAGACGTGAGGGGGAGTGTTGAAATATATTGCCCGCCTCCCTCCATCAGTTCGGACTTTTGGATGAGTTGGCTGGTGCATGAATTCAATAGCATCTTACTAGTAAGAATGAAAACAAGCGACAAAAAAATATTTGGGCGGTGGTTTGAAGTCATGACCCTTGAACAGCGGACAAGGTGGCCTTATATTGGTATCTTGAGCGTCTGTTTTAACACCACGAGGCTGGTGTGGTGATTATACACACACGCGCATGCACGAACTGCATCCACAACACTCACACAAACACATGCACCTAAGCGCAGCGCATAACACCCACACGTACACACGCAGCCACGCGCATGCAACACTCCACACGCACACACGCGCATGCATGCACACACCAGTACAACCACGACCAACACACTCTCACGCTCAAGTGCTCAACCTACGTGCATGCGCACATCATGACCACAGCAGACACATACACAACTAGGTGATTCCCTGCACGGGTTGGAGGCTTGTCGCACCTGCGTAAATTTGTGTTTATCGACCTTTTGCCTATGCAAACTGGCAGGTGGGACCCACAAGGAACATGGTCAATTTAACTAGTCAACATGGCGCCCACCATGAACTATTTGGCGGTCAGCGAGTGCAATCCGATGCTGAGCTGTGAGCAAGTGACCGTATAATCACCGCCAAAAGCGTATATAGTGACCATAATCAGCTTATTCGAAGTTCGATGACCGTATTACGCTTTTCTCTCTGTAGGCCCTCCAAAACTACATCTCTACATGTTCTCGCATGTTACATCTAACAACTATACAGCATAGCACTACTTCTACACTCTAACACAATAAATCATATGTGTTTTAGTTTTACTAGATATCATATTGTTACTTATAATTATTCAGTTTGCATACATTAAAATTGCCTTTGAAATGTATGGCGGTATCATCTACATGGGGAAAAATCCGCCCTTTAAGTGTGTGATCGGGTTTGTATCGATGGATCGTGCGAAACAACAAAACTATAGTACTATATAGTACAAGTGACAGTTCAACTTTGGGCGTCGTGTAAATCTACTCCTCCGTCATAAGAGTGGGCGCTTGCTTTCATAAATCTTCTAGTCCCTTTCGCCGACATGTGGGACATCAAGCTACGGGTCACGTGCCATACGGAATCTGATGCGAGCAGCGGGGTGAAGCACCCAGTCATGGCGCCGGCGTAGTAATGAGCAATGAGGCGTCAAATCACAAAGCTGCACCTTTCCCTTGATTAAGTTGGAGGGGCGAAGCAACCATCATTTCACTCGTTGCTGAATCCGCTTCTCCCTCATCTTCTTCAACAACCACGTGTTGCTTACGCCTCATGTGGGACACGGATCGGCTTGGTGAAGCAGCGACATGTGGGACGCATGTTAGCAAACCGCCGAGGACAATGTCCTCAAAAATAAGAAGCCTAATCCTAGACTTACAAAGGGCTACGTGGCTGCTACATTATACTTTCCATCTAATCTATATATGCCCCCGATTTTCAGGTGGGGTGGGCCTAATCCTCTCCTTTAATCCAATCAAATAGTCCCACATCACATCAGTTCGTAACTTTCGTAAACCATTACGTGGATGTAGCATTGCTCAAATAAGAAACCTCCCCGCCATCCGGCGGCAAAATCACCTCCTTCTTACTAATCTCGATTCTATAATTTTTAGATCAATATAATTGAGATTTGTATAGATAACACAGAGGAGAAAAACCAAGTGAGTGCGGTTAAGGGATCCACAATGTGTAGCCAAATGTGAAAATAGCTTTTGGCATCGTGGGAACCATTGTGGGCGGTATTGCCAAAGCCACAAAGATGGAACCAAGCTCACTGATTGATTGATTGAAGGAATAGAAAAATGCAACGTCTCTCCTCTTTCTCCATGGTTGGGCGCATGTGGGAGTAGTATGCAGTATAAACAGAGTCTACTCCCTATCCCTTCTATCACAAATCACAAAGCGGTGAGGCGTCAAATCACAAAAGCAGACGAAGCAACTATCATTTCACTCTTCGCTGACTCCGCTTCTCCATCGTCTTCTTCGAGAAACCATCTCACCGCACTAGTACTCCTAGTATTAGTACTAGTAAAGGACTTCCTGGATGCAAATAAGGCGGTTGTCTCGGCTTGCATGCAGAAGTGAGAAGGTTGGTGTCGGTGTCAAAACCGGCGGATCTCGAGTAGGGGGTCCCGAACTGTGCGTCTAGGCAGATGGTAATAGGAGACAAGGGACACGATGTTTTTACCCAGGTTCGGGCCCTCTCGATGGAGGTAAAACCCTACTCTTGCTTGATTAATATTGATGATATGGGTAGTACAAGAGTAGATCTACCACGAGATCAGAGAGGCTAAACCCTAGAAGCTAGCCTATGGTATGATTGTTGTTCGTCCTACGGATTAAAAACCTCTAGTTTATATAGACACCGGATAGGGTTAGGGTTACCGCAGTCGGTTACAATGGTAGGAGATCTACATATCCGTATCGCCAAGCTTGCCTTCCATGCCAAGGAAAGTCCCATCCGGACACGGGGCGAAGTCTTCAATCTTGTATCTTCACGGTCCGAGTCCGGCCAGCGGTGATAGTTGGCTATCTGGACACCCCCTAATCCGGGACTCCTCGGTAGCCCTGAACCAGGCTTCAATTCTGCGAATCCGGTAGCGTATTGTCTTGACATTGCAAGGCGGGTTCCTCCTCCGAATACTTCATAGAAGATTTTGAACACAAGGATAGTGTCTGGCTCTGCAAAACAAGTTCCACATACTACCGTAGAGAGAATAACCTTTGCACAGATCTGCTGACGTATTCTGCGGCGTGACATCACACCACGGCCAGGCCTTTATATGAATCATTTTCTTGTCCCACCTCAGTAGCGTTTAGCGGCGGTTTCTTGACACGTCTTGTTAGAGCAGAGATCGTGCCCCTTTATTCAGGATCCTCATCAATACAGGCGTGGGTAACCCGATCGTGCCCGTTAATACGCCTCCTCCATCGAAGGCGAGTCCCGAGCGGTCACGGGGAGGCTCTTGGTATTCAACCTCTTTATACTTGAGACCAAGGCCCTCCTTTCTTTCAATCTCAATCGAATCCGCCCCTCGCCTTGAGTTCCAACACCCAAAGATCCAGATTTAGGCGCCCGGACATTCAACGATGTCGGCTCGACTACTGCGGCGGTGGATGTCTTCCTCCATCACGGAAGAAGATGTGCTAAAAGCTGAGAGGCGCGAGTATCTAACAAGCGAAATTTCGCATAGGCTGCCTGCCCAAGGAGGTTATTCCCACTCCTGAGCCTGGTGAGGCGTGGTATTCATGTCACACTTCCTTGGGGTTTAGGCTTCTCAGCGGACCCCTTTGTGAGGGCTCATGTTTTATTATGGGCTGGAATTTCATGACTTGGATCCGGAGTCCATCCTCCACATCTCGTCGTTCAACTTTGTAGTATGTGAAGCCTTCCTCCGCATTACCCCTCACTTGGATTGTGGCTCAAGACCTTCAAAGTGGGCGAAGATGATCAAGGGGCATCGGCGAGTGCGGAGGGGCTGTTATAAGCAAGAATCTTGGACTCCATGGCCGAGGCTCTTTTCAAGAGGAGCTCAATTTATAGCAGAGGTGGTTTTATATCACCGCTCCTAGGGGCACCAAATGGGCGGCGCCACCTGCCTTCCTTCGGGTCCTCCACCATGGCCAGGCGTCATGGGTCAATAAAGGGCTCGGCGGGGACCGTCCAGGGCGTACCTCATTGCAGGGCCGTGTCGAGACCTCGAGAGAGAGAGATCAATCTGGTCATAGTAAGCGCAGGTCATGCTGATTAAATCGTACCTTGCCCCGCAAGCGTCGCCCCCTCCGCTGTGGGAGTTTAATCTGGAGGACCACGAGCTCTCAACATTTTATGGGTGTAACGCCCGTGGAGATGTACCAACTGTTCTTGGATCACAAGCAACATGTCGGACTTAACCGAGGGCATGAGTCTGAGCTGCAATCGCCGGATACTCAAGTAAGTAGTCTGTGCCGGACATGCTATCGGCATATTTATCATACACTTGCCCTTAAAGATCTATCCTTTAAGCAGGAGTGGATAGCAAAAGCAAAACTGATCGGTGTCGGCCCCCCTCCACGAGACCACGTCGGATCTGTATTAACCAAGATGCTAGAGGCTGTGCCTTTTGAAGAAAGCGAAGGGGAACAAAGGAACTACTACCTCCGTGAAGGAGGCTATCAAGAAAGGGGATCGAGGATCCCTCCCTCCAAGGAGAAGAGGACCGCTTACGAAGATCCGGAGACCAAAGCCTCGGCGGGGAAGAAATCTTCACCGGAGGGTCCTGCGGCGGGGAGATTCCCGGCTGCACTATTTCCCCAAGGAGATCAGCCCTCTAGTGAGCCGTAAGTAAAGGGGGCATTTTTTAAAGAGACATCCCGTTTTATTTCTAAAGGTAACGAAAGTTTACCTTGTAGTTCGGATCTCAGCCCTTCACAGTGAGCTCTTCTTGAGGATCTTGGTCGGAGATGATGGAGGAAAGCGCCTCCGCCTTCCGTACCGTTATGCGAGGTGGATAACCACGAGGTGTCGTCGCGGAGGTTCCTCGAATCGGCGGGACGAAGGCAGCCGTATGTCCCCTCGAAGCCCTCCGTGTCCGGCCTTGAAAAAGGCCACGGACGAGTCCGGCACCAGCAGCGTCGCGGTCGGAGGAGCTGAAGGATCTGCTTTCGAGGCGGCGTCTATCTCGGAAGATCACTGTACATTAATGGATGCGGTGATTGAAAGGATTTCATCCGCTGGCGGATTGCATAAACCGTCGTAAGTTCTTGGCGGGTTTTGAGTACACAAAATGATGTACCTTCGACAGTTTTGCATATAAAATCGCCTGTATAGATAGTAGCCCACGAGACTTGGTGCGGTGTCAAAAATGGCGGCGCCGAGGATCATAACCCAGTATAATATCGCTCTTCCTATGTAGGTGGCGGCGTCCGATGGCTAAGCGGGCTGGTGAATTTGCGAATTGAGCGGCAACTTGGCGTGGCGGATGTGGACATCACGCTTGTTAATAAGCGACAGCGAGTCACAAGGTATGCAACTTCTCCGCGGACACTGGTAAGGGAGCTTGGCGCCCATGCCTTACAACATGTATGCTTAATGCAGATGGTGCCGCTGCTATGGAGAGCCTTGGCGGAGCTCGCCCGAGCCAAGGAGCAAGCGAGAAAAAGTGATCGCGGCTACTTTAGAGGCAGCCGCGGCCGAACAGAGCTGCTCCTTTGCGAAGCAAGAAAGAAATGGGCGAGATGGCCGTGGCGAAGAATGCTCTTGACGTTGCGAGCTTCTTGAAAAAGAAGATCGGCGAAACAAGAGGACCTGAAAAAGGCGCCACGAGGCCAAGGATACTCGCTCTGCAATGAGAGCTATGAAGGAGGAGCTCGTCGGGCGGAGATATTGCGGCTGGAAAGCCCTTTACATTGCGGAGAAATTCACGGATCCTAATTCGCTCAATTGGACCCGGCTTTAGGGTGCGGAGGATGCTTATCTGGACTTGGCGGTGAGTGCATGAGCAGCGGCCGAAC
Organism: Aegilops longissima; assembly: GCA_021605205.1. Classification (NCBI taxonomy): domain Eukaryota; kingdom Viridiplantae; phylum Streptophyta; class Magnoliopsida; order Poales; family Poaceae; genus Aegilops; species Aegilops longissima. Next base: position 488,222,422 of record CM038679.1, on the reverse strand, counting down.
ACTTGAAGGTCAAAAGGATCACGCAGGCGGAAGAGCTTTTTGGTCGCGATTCCATAGTCCGGGCGTCCACTTTCATTAACCGTCGTTTGGCGAATGGGCTGAGCTGAATAGGTTGTCCGGACTTGCCATGAAGGCTGTCGTGACTCATTTGTGGCGAAAAGGCCCGAGCGAACGATTATTTTGGCTTGGTGCAGCAGTTCCTTGTGCGGTGCCGCATATCGATGCAATGAAGCGGTCGGCATGCATAGAGGTTGCGGATGGCTCTTGCCTGTGTCAAGACATCTTGGGCAGAGATGAAGGCCACCGACATTGCATCCCAAGATTTGAATGAAGCCGAGTACTGCTGAGAGCACTATTTTGAGGAAGTCTGCGAGGCTTTCGTTTAATAGAGAGCCTTGATGCTCGAAGGATATTATTTTTAATGACATGTATGATTTGTGAAAACAATGTTTCAATATAATATAAGAGCTTTTTATACTTGTGTGTTCAAGTATTAAAACCGTCATGTCGGCCGTTGATGTATATGTGTATATAACACGAAAGATGGCAGTCTTGACATTACGCACATAGTCGGGGTGTTTCTAAAGGCGCATTTCACATAATCCAACGTCTTGGTCTGTAAAGGAGGTGATAGCGTAGCAAACTAGGCAACGGACTATAATGCTTTATCACTTTCACTTAGCCATAGGAGTTCGATGGTGTGGCTACTATATAGCCCTAGGGGCACGCGCTCTCAATTTAGGGGCGTATGTGCTGACAGGAAATGGTCCTTTGTTAATGTGAAATTCTAAACATTCGGTGGGTCATCAAGTGGTTGACCAGTCTCACGCTATATCATGACAGTCAGTTTTGGCTTTCTCTCTTGAGGTGCTCACTGGCGAACGGGGCACTGTCGCGATAGTTCTCCACTGGTGCGCGTTAGCGATAGAGCGGGCGTAAGGCACGAGAACAGGAGCCGAGCAAACCCAACATTTGACCAAAGACATGATTGAGACTGATGCATATAAGGCCTAACTTCGAGATGCGAACACTCCCTAAGGTATTCGGTCTTTATGAAAGCAGGCAGAATAATGCCCTAAGCCCCAGTGTCAGTGCAGCATAAAAATTCTGGTGCGGCCGATGCCAAAGCGCCAGCCTCCTCACGGGGTATAGCAAGAAACCGGGGATGTGTATCAACAAGAGACAGTAAAAAGGTTTCGCGGGGTCTTAATCTGAAAAAATCCTTGCAGCGGGTCCCTCTTGCGTCTGCGCTGTGTCTCCATTGTGCGGTATCACGGGCGGGTGTACGGTGTTCATCGTAAAGAGAAGAACTTAGTTGAATAGAAAAAGATCGTGTGAAAAATGTACTTTATATTAAATAAACCGAAATGCAGTTGAAAAGTGAATAAAATTGAGCTTTATTGTGCATTTGTTGTACATCGTGCGATCCCTTATGCGGGGTATGCTGCTAGTAAGCGTTTATATATTCGCGGACTCGTCTAGCCATGTTGAGGGTTGAATGACCTATTCAGGTGCTTTGATTAAGCGGGCGGATTAGTGTGGGGCTGTCAAGGCGGTCTCACGTTCTTCCATCTTGAGTAACACTTGATACTCCCTTTTAATGAGATGATGCAGCGTGGACGGGCATTTTAAGTGTAAGAGATGCATAATGCGGTATTGCGTTAAGCGCGGAAAGCTTGGCGTCGAGTGTTGCTTGATAGCTACTTTGAATAGAGGCGATGTGGAAGGTTAACTTTTCACGGCGGAAGCCGTCGGATGACCCGAACACAACTTCTAGCAGTAGGGAGCCCGTACAATGGGCATATAGGCCTGGCATTACCCCTTTGAAGGAGGTGTTGCTATGGCGAATTTTGGTTGGGTCTATCCCCATTTTGCGGATTGTGTCCTGATATAGCAGGTTTAGATCGCTACCTCCGTCCATTAGGACTTGTGTAAATTGGAGTCCGTCGATTATATGATCTAATATCAAGGCAGTCCATCCTGCGTTCGGGTACTTCGGAATAGTCACGATGATCAAAGGTGATTGGTTTTGACAACCATCGTTGGGACTCTGCTGGGATAGACCGTGCGGTAGCGTGTTTCTATAGGCGCCGCTCTGTTTTCCTTTGTCACTTGAAGTCAGTTCACTGTTTTGACTTTTTGTGGGAAATTCTTTTGTTTTCGGTGCTCTGCTTGTGGGGTTCGTCATCGTCCTCGCTTGGTGTGTCGAGCCTTGTGTTCGACATTGAGTTTGCGGACTGCTTGAAGACAACAATCTCTGTGGGTATGGTTTGCGAGGCTTTCAGGAATCTTGTGGATTTGGCATATTTGTCCAAGATTTTGTTTAGGTTGGATAGCTCGTCGCTGTTGTCCTTGAGGGGTAGTTTATTATGATTCTATCGGGAGCTTCTGAATGCGGCGTTGACTGCCGTGCTCTTCGGGCTGTTTCCCTTTGTCCGGCGCTGGTCCTTGTTGCATCGTGGTTTTCCATTTCCATCCCTGACTTGGATGTACTTGGGTCGCTGGTACTGCATCTTGCCAGCCAACTATCCTCTCCAGCATAAGCGGGTCATGAAACTTGTTAATGCAGCCATTGTTCTCGGCTTCTCTGGCGAGGTGTACATGACCATTACGTCTCGGACGTCGTGTTTGAAAGCTGCTAAGGCTTGGCGTCCGGACGGTCGACTAAAGCGAGCGACACATGGTTACAATGCATGTGTGCGCTGTGACGAGAATCATTGTCATCGCATAATATAGCAAGATCTATTACATTGGACACCGATGTTTCCTTGCCAGGACAAGCCGCATCCTAGAAAATACCGAAGACATGTGTTCAATGCAAAGCATGAAAACCGCCGATGAGTTGCAAGTGGAATTAGAGAAGGTCAGGCATATTACACGAAACCATCACGGTAATGGTAGAGGAAAAGGAAGTGTGGCGGGGTAGAAGAGATACTATTGTTTACCCGGAGGTCCACTTTGTGGGACTTGGAGTATTGGAAAGATTTGGATCTGCGGCATAATCTTGATGTGATGCACATCGAGAAAAATATATGTGACAACATTATCGGCACACTTCTTAATATTGAAGGCAAGGCGAAAGATACCTTAAAATCTAGGATTGATTTGACACACAGGTATCGAGAAAGGATTTGCAGGTGCAAAATGAAGGTAAACCACGGGATATGGCACCGGTGTATGCGTCTTGGACAAGGTAAAAGAAAAGAATTCTGCGAGGTCACATCACGTGTGAGATTCCCACATGGATTTGCTTCCAACCACGAAAGGACAGTCGGTCGAGATGGAAACAAGGTACAAGGGTTGAAAACTCATGACTGCCACGTCCTACTTCAAAAGTTTTACTGTTATCCTTAGAGGATTGGGCATACGACTTATCTGAGCGATTGCGAGTTGGGACAATTCTTGAGGAACTCTGCGATAGGAATATCGGGATAGATGCTTTGGGCGTCCTAGAGACAAGATACCAACTATCCTATGCAACCTTGAGAAGATATATCCTCCAGCCTTCTTTGATGTGATGGTGCATTTGGCTGTTCATCTACGATGAGGCACTACTTAGAGGTCCGATGCAGAATGGCTGGATGTATCCTATTGAAAGCGGCTAGGCACTTTCAAGGGCTATGTTAGGAACGAGCTAGACCGAGGGTTCCATTGTAGAGGCCTACATTGCTTTCTGAAGCGTTGACATTCTGCTCAAAATACATTGAAACAGTTGATCAACTTAGCAAAGAGGTGGGTGAAGACAATCCGGGCTCAATGTTTTCGATTATTCTGTTGAGTTACGAGGAAGAGTCGACAAGAGGACAAACCTAAAGATTTGGACAAAATGGTTTGGTATGTGTTGAATAACTGTCTGAGATACTACCTTATATCAAGTAAGTGCGATCTTGCAGCTTATACATCGTAATCTACTATACTTGCAGCACATTCTTATATATTTAGATGTTTGACATGATCACTATGTTGTGCAGCATCTACAAAGAGGAGTTACCGCCGCAAAATCCAAGAAACATTGACTAACTGGTTATGGCAGGATTTGCGAAATGGTTCAAGAACCATGTAAGCTTTTGAAGTGCTTTATCGAGTTTTTTAATATATTGAGTACATAAGATGATCAGCTTGTCTATTTTCTAACCATAGGTTAAGAAGATGCGGGAGGATGGGCAGGAAGTTGATGATGCCCTTTACTCACTAGCAATGGGTCCTGATACTCGGGTAAGACATTATGAATCTTGAGTTTTTAGAGATGTGCGCTACAACACCCTTGCGAGGCAAGCGGAAGACACAAAAGCAGTGCCATCATGAGCACGGATCGTATGACAAAGAGACAAATGAAATGTATGCTAACATAACAGACATTGTTCGATTCGATTATATCTCGAGTTTCGAGGATCATCGGTGTGTGGTTACATTGTCTTTGTCGTTGGTATAACCTGTTTTCGGGATCACAAAACCGAGGCTGATGATTATTTCAAATCCATCAATGTCAAAGCGGCGTACTAGACCAACGAGCCTTTTATTTGACAAATCAAGCAACACAGATATTTTTCTTGGAAGACACATTTGCGTAGTGATGACTTGAGAGTATGGCAAAGGTTTGAGCGGAGGAATTCGTTTAATGAAGTTGCACAACAAGATGATGCTTACTTGCTCACGATGTACAAGATAACACAGATGTTCCTAATATATTTGAGAACCATCATGTCAATGGCGCTGTGAAAAGATTGCTGTCGTCTTTGTGGACATACAAGAGTTGATCAAGAAGAAGCCAACATTCGAGGACATTGAGGACGAAGAAGAAGATGACATCGTGGGGAATTACGATTCAGGTGATACACATGGCGAAGATGTTGGCGCTGCTGCTGCGGATGATGATTACATTGCTTTTGTCATATTTGCTGTCGAGAAGGCGTTTTTATCTACTATGTGAAATTGTGTTTGCTCGACAAGCTGAAACCGATGAACATGTTGTTTAGTATTTTCTATGAGAACATAACTTGTTATGTATGCTGATTTGTGTTTGGTGATTGTATGATAACTAAAACATGATGGCATTGTTGTTTAGTTGTACTCATATTTGGCTGTGAAACTTGAATTTTATGACATAGTTTGCTGTTGGACTGCAATTTGCTCGGCGTCTTGAATGAGAACAAAGCTGACCAGCGGGGCCTCTGCTATTTATTTATTTATATGAGCAAAGGGATACCCCTGATTTACATTAATAGAAATCATTAGATGTTTAGAACACTCGCCCAACCTGCCACACAGGTTTCATTCATTACTAGTTTCAGCAAAGTGCTCATGTAAGTAGCCACTGAATACATCAAAGTGCTACATACTTTGCAAATAAAGAGACAATCATTCTCTGAGCACATCGATTTTGCCCATTATCTTCACAAGCTCTTTCATTTCCTCATTGCTATCAAGGCCGTTCAGCATTTGTTGCTTGGCCATGATCGGAGAACTGCATGTTTAACCTACGCTCTGCATCTTCCTCTTCTGCCGTTCCTTCAGTTACTTGTCCAACACCCCAACCTGCTGGTATTGGGATTCCTCGGCTAACCAAATAATCAGCGTAGTTGCATTCCCCCACATCAGCAACTTCCCAGAAATACAAATCACACGAATCTTCCATTTTTTTGCGAGGAAGGAAGGAGGATAAAATTGAGAGTTCCTGGGACTCGAACCCAAGACCTCTCGGTTGAAAACCAAGGGTGCTAGTCACTTATGTGGTGAACGTTCCCTGTGAGGAGGACGACAAACGAACGCATTCTCCTCGCAGTTTACTTCCTATATATAAAAAGTATGCTACTTGGTATGCCTTAGTCAACAAGCGATTGTGCCAACCTTGACCGTTGGATTCACATTCAACGTCTGTCGCGTTTCTTGATCTCTTCTTCCTCGAGCTGCCAAAAGCCAAACCAGCGCCCGGTGGGACCGCTGCTCCGCATCCACGGTTGGCTGTGATCTTCCCGGCTCTGTTAGTTTCCGTCGAGGCCTCACCATCGTCCTCGCCTTGGTCAACACGAGAGAGGAATAAGGAGATATTTGTACATGGTGAGGATGACGATAGGGACCCAGCTGGCGCATGATAATTTTGTTTTTCAGGACGGAGAAGGGTATCAAGCGGGTTGTGCGGGACCCGTGGCCCGTCTAGCCAGAACTTTTATTTCATATGTTTAGCACATGACCAGCCAGTTTGATTTTCCTTTACGAAAATGGCTAGCCAGCTATTTTTTTTGCAGAATAACCAACGTAGGCCTACTTGCTTTTCTCGCCTCTTTGGTGGAAATCTTTCAAGGCGAGGAGGATGCATTTTGCCCGAAAATGGGCTATAAGTAATAAGAAATGGGCTATAAGTAATAATAAATGGGCTGTAAAATGGAAAAATACAGCAAACAGACAATTAGTTCCAAAATACTGTTTTCTTTCGGATTTTGATATTTCAAATTTCTTGTTTTTGTGCGGGTAAAGTTTCGTTGAATTTAAATTAAGGTATATTTAGATTTAAAATTAATTTGAATCTGGCTAGAAATTTGGGCTGTATGCTTTTGGGACAGATTTGGAGGCTGACTTGTGGGTCTACTAGGTTGACATGTACTTTGGCTTTGTCAACTTAGTCCTAAGCGATTCTAGCAGCGATGACCGTTGGATGTTAATCCAGCGGCCGTCTTCTTCTTCAATATCGATCTTCTTGCTCCAGCCGCCCAAACCAGCTTTGGTGGGACTGCTGCTCCGCTTACCGTGGCGGCTGTGCTGCCGCTTGAGCCCTTACCGCCCTGCTACTTCATTGCTGTCGAGGCCATTCCTCTACTCACACACACTGTTATTTTTCGGCGGCAGCGGCGGACGATGGCTCCTCGTACTCCCCACCGCGTGGGCAACCATTACCGAGTCTTCCTCGGCTCTGTGTCATTCCCTTCCTAGGCCTCGCCGTCGTCCACCGCCATGGTGCTCTCGGCGCGGCCTGGTCAACATGGTCAACGAACAACATCCATCGGCCGTGGGTGTACCGCCAAAATAATGATTCCTCCACATGACATTTGGGACCCACGGAAGGTCCTCGTATTTGAAAAAACGTTCCCCGGTGACATGTTGGACCCACCAGCTATATCTTCACACGCAAGGAAGTGCCTCCTTATTACATAAAAAATGAATACCCCCGCTAGCTGGGACCCACCATAGTGGGAGGATGACTTAATGGGACAACTAAGTTGGCCAGGAGCGGAGGGCTTTGTCAACTTAGTTAATATGAACAATTCTAGCTCCAGTGACCGTATGATGTCCATCCAACGGCCGTAGTGCTTCTTCAACCTCTGGTCTTCTTGCTCCAGCCGCCCAAAGCAGCGCCGGTCGTGCCGCATGCTCCTGCCTCCGTGGCGGCTGTCTTGCCTTGGAGCCTCACCGCCCTACTATTCCCACCGCTGGCGGGCCTGCGGCGGCGGCAACCTCACACAGCGGCGAACGGTGAACCCTCGTACTCCTCTCCGCGCGGTATTCCTTGCCGTGTCTTCCCGGCTCGCGTCGTCCCTTCCTAGGCCTCGTTGTCGTCCACCGCCGTGGTGCTCTCCAGCGCAGCGTGGTCCACATGGTCAAGGCGACTTCCATCGGAAGAGTACTATCGTCGAGAGGTGACAATTTGGGTCCTGACCACAGCCCATTTTGTGATTTGCCAAGTAAGTCGCTTTGTCGGGCCTGTTGGGCTGCAAATCTTTCAAGGCGAGGAGAGCTTTCATTAATTTGGCGAGAAAATGGCCCATCAGTAATGAGAAATGGGTTGTACATTTTTAAAACACATCAAACCGGCAATTAGTTTCAAATATCTTTTTCATTTCAAGATTTTAAATTACATTAATTTTTATGCGTGGAGAATTTGTTGGATTTTATATTGATATACATTTATTTTTAAAATCAGTTTGAATGTGAGTCGAAATTTGGGATTAAAAACAGTTGGACCCTTTTGAAATATGCAAAATTTCGTATAATTTTTTAACCGTGGCCACAATATGGGATGTAATGCTAACAAAAGAATATGGGCTCCAAAAAAACCTTAAGAATTAGCAAATGGGCTGAAAATTATTAGAAATAATGGCGAGATGGGTTGCATGCTGTTTTCCATAGATTTGAGGCTTTCCTAAAAAAGGTTGATGCACAAGCGTTGGTGTTGGATGTCCATCAACGGCCGTCGTCTTCTTCAATCTCTGCTCTTCCTGCTCGGCCGCTCAAACAAGCGCCCGGCGGGACTGCTGCTCCCTCCTCCTGCGGCGGCTGTGCTTTGCCGCGCGACCTCACCGCTGACCGTACTCCCATCGCTGGCCTAGCCATCCCTCTACTCACCCACACTGCTGTTATTCTCCGGCGACGGCGGGCAGACGATTAACCATCGTGCGATCGTACTCCCCTCGCGTGGGAAACAACTGTCGAGTCTTCCCTGCCTCAGCGGCGTTCCCTTCCTAGGCCTTGCTGTCGTCCACCGCCCTGGTGCTCTCGGTGCGGCAAGGTCAACGTGGTCAATGACCGACATGCATTTGAAGTGGACTGTACGTGGAGAGGCCGATAGCTGGGTCCACGGCCGCGCAAGAAATGCCTCCTTATTACGCGCAAAATAATGATTCCTCCACCTGACATCAAGGAGCCACCGAAAGGGCCTCTGTACTTCACGAAAAAAACGTTACCGCCGCTGACAGCTCGGACCCACCAGCTATATCTTCACACGCAAGGAAGTGCCTCCTTATTACGCACAAAAAAAATGAATACTCCCCCTGTTAGTTGGGACCCAGTATAGTGGCAGGCTGAGTTGTGGGCCTACTAAGTTGATGGGGACGGAAGGCTTTGTCAACTTAGTCAATATGCACGATTCTAGCTCCAGTGACCGTACGATGTCCATCCAACGGCCGTAGTGCTTCTTCAATCTTTGGTCTTCTTGCTCCAGCCGCCCAAACTAGCGTCGGTCGTGCCTCATGCTCCTGCCTCCCGTGGCCGGCTGCAATGCGGTGGAGGCCTCACCGCCCCCTACTACTCCCACCGCTGGCCAAGCCATCCCTCTACTCACCCACACCCCCTGTTACTCTGCGGCGACGGCAGCCTCACACCGCAGCGAACCAGTGAACCCTCGTACTCCTCTACACGTGGGCATCCACTGCCGCGTCTTCCCCAGCTCCGCGTCATCCCCTTCCTAGGCCTCACCGTCGTCCACCGCCCTGGTGCTCTCGGCGGCAGTGGACTGTACGTGGAGAGGCTGACAGCTGGGTCCACGGCCGCAGCAAGGAAGTGCCTCCTTATTACGTGCAAAATAATTATTCCTTCACCTGACAGCGGGGACCCATCGGACGGGCCACCGTATTTCGTGAAAAAAACGTTTGCCCCTGTTGCTGCGACCACCAGCTACATCTTTGCCGCAGGAAGTGCACGGCGGTCGGGACCCACCTGGTCGAAGTGTGCGTGGCGTTGTCATTCGGTCGTGACGTGTATGTACATCTTGGTCGTTGTAGAAGCGCGCGCGATGTCGTAGTAAGCGCGCGCGTGCCGTAGTAAGCGCTGCGTAGCATGTACGTGCGTCGTCAGCGGCCAGGGTACAAGAAAGAAAATATGGCCCGTATGTGTACATACGGCGGGGTCTCGAGCGCCTACTACGCGCGCCAAATGCGGCGAGGCTCGTGTATATGGCTGGGTGAGCGGAGAAACAACATCGTCGCCCGTGTTCATGGGAAACGCGAAATGCGTCGTGTTCATGGGGAGCAGCGGAATCGTCATGTTCGCCGGAAGGGCTTGGGCGGAACACGCGATGGAAGCGAGGCTGGCGTACCGCGAAGCGGAGAAGCGGCCTTGTGTTCGACCGGCCACGTTAAAGCTGGATCCTGTTCGCCGGGAGAAGTGCAGCGTACCGCAAAGCGGAGAAGCAGACCTCCTATGGTAAAGCAGGTGTCTGTTGATTGGGAGGGTGTGGTGTACGCAAAAGCGGGCCAAGCGGACTTGTGTTGGGCCTTCACGGTGAAAGCAGGGGTCTGTTCGCCGGGAGGGTGTGGCGTGCAGAAAGCAGGACTCCACGGGATCTGTTCATCTCCACCGTCGACCTCCTCCAGCCTCCACGGGCTCCTGTTCATCCAGCCTCCACTGCGCTTCTCCACGGCTCTTGTTCAACCACCCCTCCACCGTCTCTGTTCATCCAGCCCTCCACACCACGGGGTCTGTTCAACCACCCCTCCACGGGCACCCCTCCACCGTCTACTGTTCATCCAGCCCTTCACACCACGGGGTCATGTTCATCCACCCCTCCACGGGCACCCCTCCCCCGCCTACCGTTCATCCAGCCCTCCACCACACCACGGGGTCCTATTCATCCGGAAACGCGCCACCGCTCCTTATTCATCAACCCCCCCATAACACTCCTTTGTTCATCCCAGGCGGCATCGATTGGCTTGATTAGCAGCGATCGATCGCTCGGAGTTCGATTAAACCCAACGCCTCGCACACAGCGTGTGCGTGTCTGAGAAAAAGCAGCATCGCTCGGCCCCGACCTCCCCGTAACCAGGAACTCCCGAAATTTTCCTCGCCCTTGCTTCTACCACGGTTTTTACATCATGGGCGGCCCAAAGAATGTCATGCAGCTGCGTCTCCGGCCCGCCCGGGGCGAAAAGACCATTTTATCATGATTTTTGTCATAGAATTAGGAGCCCACCACATCTATGATGATACCGGGTTTTGTCACAATTATCGTCATAGAAGTGTCATATGTATGATAAAAAAAAATTCGTTCGGCCCGAAATGTCACGGATGTGTCTTTTTTTTGTAGTGAAGGGAGAACTACTGAAAAAAAATACTAGAAGGGACAGTTGGCACATTTAATTTCACATGGCATCTACTAGCTTTTTTGTTCATCGCTAGCTATGTTGTACCGATTAGGTAAAATGAATGGATAATTATTAAACCCTAGCTATTGTCAAGGTTTATCGTGTGTGTCTCGTGGCCAAGTGTGCTTGCCGGTGTGGGTCAGTGAGTGTGATGCAGGGGCCGGGCCTTTGTGGTTAGGGCCCACATGAAGCGGCACCAAATTTTGAGAAAGTGAAGAGCAGGCCCCACACTGTCCGCATGCTAGACTTGTTCCCTCCCATTGGCTATATCCAACATGCGATATGGCCTCCTTTACACTTACCCCGCGTCAGGGTTTATGCATGCCCCTCTCGGTGTTTGACCATACCCTTCATGGGTCATATGATGAGACCACGCCAGGCCCCGTGATGCACCGCCTAGGCACAAACCGGGCGTGTTACCTCTCGGTAGCTAGATCCAAACCATGCACCCCCGCTGTTTAGACCCAAGTGGAGTAGCACCTAGACACATGACCCGCAACACTTGTGCCAGCCCCCGAACCATGCATCCCCGCCGTGTAGACTCATATGTGGCCATGTGTGCATGCATGTTGTGGTTCCAGCTTAGTGCGATGCACGGGACGGTCCTTGTTTACTAGGTCTAACATCACGCGGCACCGAGATTTGAGGCAAATGAAGGAATGGGCCCCGCCCTCCCTTCACAGGACGGACGCATTCCCACTCTATGGCTTGATCCAGCATGGGATATGGGCCCAGTTGCCCACAGGCTACGTGAGGGCCTATGCATGCCGCTCTCGATGTTTTGGCACACCCTCTAGGGGTCGTATGATTACACTTGCGCTAGGTCCCATGAATTTTCGGCCCCTCGATAATTTGCATGGATTATAACGGCAGCTGATGAGCATCATAGCCTAGAGAACGGCGTCGAGGCCACCCCTCCCTTTGGTAGCATATGGTGCATATATGGACCACAGAGCTTAACATGGGTCTTTCATCCGAATCCTTGCTATGATTTCATGTGGCCGCCGTAGATCTTGAACTTTTGATGTTACAACCCTAGAAATGCGGTAAATGTCCCGAATATGGGAGGGAGGGAGAAAAGCCCGCATAATAAATGATCCCCATAATTTTATGTTTGTTTTATCTGGCAAGACAAACAAGTTTTTTAAAATAAGCATTTTTAGCATGCTTTAATAAGGATTTTATAATTTCACATTATAAGGTGCTTATTTTTTCCTAAAACAAATGTGTTGTAAATGCACAAAGCTCCACATTGAGCCTCTCAGAATCACGTTCACGTTGACTTCACCCTAAAATGAAGGATAGGTAGACCGAATCTCCCCACGGGGGGCAACCTCCAGCTAGTAGCTAAATATGGTTAGTTGAGAATTTCTCCCCAAGTCGTTTTTTGAGGCAAAATCACTTTCTTTTTTTTCCTCCAATATTGTGGCGAAATACATGGAAGAAAAATCATGGGAGAGCACGGTGGAGCGAGTGCACTGTTTTCCCATCCAAAAGTGCACTAGTTGCCATATTGCATGTGAGCGTGTCACTGTACAAACAATTGAATTATCGTTTTTATTTTGTTAGCAATTCCTAAATATTGAATTTCAGCATGCACCTACCCCATGTCGGTTAGGTCAAATTTATTTTATCAAGCTCCGCTTGGCGACCATGCAGTTCTCGTACCATGCGTCTTTGCTCCGGGCCTCTGGCGTCCGGTGCAGACGAGAGGAATCTAGATGTGATGCAATACAATTCATGTTGACCCATATCATGCACCCTTAGCCAACCAAGCCGACAACATGCACCGCTAGCCACCTCGATCTAGACCATCCGGTAGTGTCCACGATGGGCAAAGATGCTCAGTTGGACATGTTTGCTGGCACTAGTGCATGATGCCCAATCTCGGTGTGCAAGACGGGTAGCCGTGTGTCGCTTTGACATGCTTGGCTTACTGAGGGAGGGACTGGTTGGAGAACTAACGAACCGAGGTGGGGTCAAGGGTGGATGGATGGTGTGGGTCAAGTTGGGTAAAGGGGAACGGTTTGAGGCCATTTGAACAATGGATGCCATGGCTATGGTCATGAGCTACCTCACTTGCCTTACCACGAAATTTTTCATAAGGGGAGAGGATAAACCTAAAAATTTTGAGTTTTATTTTTGGATATCATGTTTGTTACATTTACGGCATCGTGTACAACAAATTTGGGGTTATTTTGGAGATGGTCAGAAAATCACTTCATTACAAACGGACCGTTTGGTCTCACTTAAGCGAGTTTTTCTAACAAGGTGGTTTTCTCGACCACATCCAAATCACCTGAAATTTTGTACACATGATCTTTTCATAAACATAGACGGAATTTGAAAGTTTTCCATTTATTTAGAATTTAATATAATTTATAGTGGCTCAGTGAAACTCAGGTACATACCTCTGACTTTACCCTAAGGGGACAGTGTAAACTTCATTATTGCTGAATTTTCTTTGATAATCATGTTTATTACATGGATGTGACCGTGTAAAAAAAATTGGGTGATTTGGAAAAGAAAAAGTCCACCAACTAACAGGAGATATCAAACCCCACGGCCTGCATACGACTAGAAACCCAACAACCATATGGGCCAAGATGCTGGCTCGTGGGACGTTGATTTCTCCTGCTAGTAGGCCCCACAGGGCATACACAGAAGTGGACAGGGAACTTGTTGTTTCAGTGAGAGAGGCTCATGCAATTTGTGTCTCAGCCGCGTATATATATAAGTAGGTGTGTGCGCGTCTCGCTTGGCAAGGTGGGACTAAACTCCCACCACCCGTCAGTTACGCCCGGTGCGTCTCAGCGTTGGACCAAATTTTGTTGGGTTGTCCCAGGCGAACCTCACCCGCGTGCTGGACCACGCGTCCCTGTAGATGGTTGGGCTGGCCCATCATGTACGCATATCCTTTTTCTTTTTTGTTTTTCACATATTCTCTTTCATTTATTATTATACAGTTCTAAAACAAAGGTTGTTATAAACGCACAAAACTCCTTCTTCAGCCTTTCACCATCACGTTCACATTGAACTCACCCTAAAATCAAGGAGAGGTAGATCGAATCTCCCCACGGGGGACAACCTCCACGAAGTAGCTAAATATGGTTACTTCAGATTTTCTTCCCAAGTCGTTTTTTGAGGGGAAAATACATTTTTATTTTTTCCTCCAATATTTGTGGCGAAATACATGGAACAAAAATCATGGGAGGAACGGGGGCTACCTGTTTTCCCCTCCAAAAGTGCACTTGTTGCCAAAATGCATGTGAACGTGTCATATTCCACATTTTCCTTAATACATGTTGTACACCTGCACAAACAATTGAATTGTCGTTTTCATTTTGTTATCAATTCCTAAATCTTGAATTTCAGCATGCACCTATCCCGTGGCGTCTCATCCAAGCTCCCACATCAACCACGCAGATTCTTCTACCATGCATGTGTGCTGCTCGGCGTCCGGTACAAGAGAATCTTGATCCGATGTGATCACGATTCATGTCTACATAGCATGCACCGCTAAACAACGGGCCGACAACATGCATCCCTAGCCGCCTCGATCCGGATAATGGGCAAAGATGCTCAATTTGGACATGTTTGTTAGCACTAGTGCATGATCGCCAATCTTCTGTGCAAGAAGGGTAGTGGTGTGTCGTTTTAACATGCTTGGCATACTGGGGAAGGGACTCGTCGGAGATCCAATGAACGAGGTGGGGTCAAGGTGGATGGATGGTGTGGATCAACTTGGCTAAAGGTTTGTGGTGGGTTTCTCGTGGCAAGTGTGCATGCATGGTGTGAATCCAGTTGTGTGTGATGCCTTTGGAGGGCCTTTTGGATGGGGCCCACATGGGCGGCAGCAATTTTGAGGAAAATGAAGGAACGGGCCCCACACTCCGTCTGCATGCCTAACTCGTTCCCTCCATTGGCTACATCTAGCATGCGATATGGCATGCCTTCCACATAGCCCGCGTTAGGGCTTATGCATGCCGCTCTCGGTGTTTGACCACACCCTTCATGGGTCATATGACGAGACCACGCCAGGCCCCATGAAGCTCCGCCTAGACACAAACCGGACGCGTTACCTCTTGGTAGCTATATCCAAAGCACATGCAGACCCGCCGTCTAGACCCACGTGTGGAGCATGTAGACGTTTAGACTCATACATGGACATGCATCCTCTTGGTAGATGTTTAGACTCATGCGTTACATCTTGGTAGCTAGATCCAAACTGGACTCACACCACTTACATGATCCCAAACCATGCATCCCGCCGTTTAGACTCATACGTGGACATGTGTGCATGCATGTTGTGGGTCAGTTGAGTGCGATGCGATACATGCCTTGGTTACTAGGTCTAACATCACGTGGCATCGAGATTTGAGGCAAATGAAGGCAGGCCCCACACTCCTTTCACGGGCGGACACATTCTCTCTCGATGGCTTGATCCGACATGCGATATGGTCCCGTTTGCACACAGCCTATGTGAGGGCCAATGCATGTTGCTCTCGATGTTTTACCACAACCTCTAGGGTTGTCTCGATGACACCACACCGGTTCGGTTAATTTTATCCCCTCATGAATTTGCATTGATTATAACGACAACATCACGGGCATCATAGCCGTGAAAGCGGCTTGAGGCCACGCCTCCGTTAGTAGCATATGGCACATATATGGACCAAAGAGCTTAACATGGGGCACTCATCCCATTCCCTGCTATGATTTCATGGTGGCCGCTGATGACCCACAAGTATAGGGGATCTATCGTAGTCCTTTCGATAAATAAGAGTGTCGAACCCAACGAGGAGCAGAAGGAAATGATAAGCGGTTTTCAGCAAGGTATTCTCTGCAAGTACTGAAATAAGTGGTAACAGATAGTTTTGTGATAAGATAAATTGTAACGAGCAACAAGTAACAAGAGTAAGTAAAGTGCAGCAAGGTGGCCCAATCCTCTTTGTAGCAAAGGACAAGCCTGGACAAACTCTTATAATAGGAAAATCGCTCCCGAGGACACATGGGAATATCGTCAAGCTAGTTTTCATCACGTTCATATGATTCGCGTTCGGTACTTTGATAATTTGATATGTGGGTGGACCGGTGCTTGGGTGCTGTTCTTACTTGAACAAGCATCCCACTTATGATTAACCTCTATTGCTAGCATCCACAACTACAACAAAAGTATTAAGGTAAACCTAACCATAGCATGAAACATATGGATCCAAATCAGCCCCTTATGAAGCAAGCATAAACTAGGGTTTAAGCTTACATCACTCTAACAACCATCATCTACTTATTACTTCCCAATGCCTTCCTCTAGGCCCAAATAATGGTGAAGTGTTATGTAGTCGACGTTCACATAACACCACTAGAGGCTAGACAACATACATCTCATCAAAATATCAAACGAATACCAAATTCACATGACTACTAATAGCAAGACTCCTCCCTTGTCCTTAGGAACAAACGTAACTACTCACAAAGCATATTCATGTTCATAATTAGAGGGGTAATAATATGCATAAAGGATCTGAACATATGATCTTCCACCAAATAAACCAACTAGCATCAACTACAAGGAGTAATCAACACTACTAGCAACCTACTAGCACCAATCCGGACTTGGAGACAAGAATTGGATACAAGAGATGAACTAAGGTTTGAGAGGAGATGGTGCTGGTGAAGATGTTGATGGAGATTGCCCTCTCCGATGAGAGGGCGTTGGTGATGATGATGGCGATGATTTCCCCTCCGAAGGAAGTGTCCCTGGAAGAACAGCTCTGCGAGCCCTAGATTAGTTCGCCAAGGTTCGCCTCGTGGCGTGAGTCTCGTCTGAAAGGTTGCTTATTATTTTTCTTAATGAAAGACTTCATATAGGAGAAGATGGGCGTCGGAGAGCCACCGGGGGCCCATGAGGTGAGGCGCCCCCCACCCTCGTGAGCAGGTTGTGGGCCCCTGGCCTTCATCTTTGGCGATGATTTTTCTTTATTTATTTTAAGATATTCCGTGGAGTTTGGGACTTTTGGAGTTCTTGAGAATAGGTCTCAATATTTGCTCCTTTTCGACCTAGAATTCCAGCTCGGCATTCTCCCTCTTCATGTAAACCTTGTAAAATAAAGAGAATAGCCATAAGTATTGTGACATAATGTGAAATAACAGCCCATAATGCGATAAATATCGATATAAAAGCATGATGCAAAATGGACGTATCATCCGCATAAGATCTTGAACTTTCGAGGTTACAACCATAGAAATGCGGTAAATGGCCCGAATATGCGGGCGAGAAAAGCGATGCAATTACCTACCCCCATTATTGAAGTTTGTTTTTTCTGGAAAGAAACAATTTTTTATAAATAAGGAATTTTCAGCACTTATTAATAACGATTTTATAATTTCACATTGTAAGGTGCATTTTTTCTCTAAAACAAAGGTGTTGTAAACGCACAAAACTCCTCCTTGAGCCTCTCACCATCACCTTCACGTTGAACTCACCCAAAATGGATTTCCCTCTTTTTTACGATTTTCCTTTGTTTTTGTTTTTTAGACAAAAGGATTTTGCTTTGTGTTTTTTGTATTAGTAACATAGGGTTTTACTTTGTGGTAGTAGCGGCACTGTGGGCCTGTTTGGTTGTTTCTTCTGGCTGGACCCACGGGCGTTATTTCTGTGCTTGACACGGATAGGGTTTGTGTCATCACCCCATCGCCCACACCCCGCCCCTCACCCCACCTCCCCACAAACCACCCCTTGTGACCCGCCCCTCTCTCTCTGGCCGCTCTCGGCGGTTGGAGCAGGAAAAGTCGGAGTGAGATTGGGAGGCCTTGACAAGCACCTAGCGACTACGGCGACTAGGTGAAGTGAAAACCCTAACTTGTAATCTTGACTTCTTTGTTCCTTGTTGTGTTGCCGTTTGAGTCGATATAGTTTTCAAAGTCGGAGATTAGATAGTTAGGATTTTTAAATCGGAGGTTAGGTGGAAGCGATCGGTGATTGAAGGAAGTTTTCTACATCGGTGGCTAGTTGGGTATTTTTTCTAGGGTTTGGTATTCCGGGTTTTCATAACAATGAACAAGTGCAGTTCGTAACACAATAGCAGCAAATTTCAGCAAACAGTCCTTTAAAAACTTTAAAAATATTGGCCTTGTGCGATGGCGAATCGAGGAAGAAACGGAGGTGGGCTCAAAACTTATAAGCTGGGCTAGTGGATTAAATTCCTTTTAGGCGAAATGAGGTTGGGTTTAGTAAGGCAGCCATTAACACTGTAGTCCTAGATTGCAAGTCAACTAAACATTTCTCGAATAATATTTACTACAGTGTTTTTTGCGAATATGAAATTTTGATCCAAATATTTGTATCTTAGTAGGAAATAACAATAAACTCTTAATTATATTGCCCAAATTAGTTCATATTTTAAAGATTATAAATGTGAGGCGTACAATATATCAGAGTTTTAGGAATTATTTTAGTCTTTATTTTGTGTGGTTATGTAGTACCGGAAAAAGTGAAGTAAGTTCATTTTCTCCAACATGACAGACAAGTGGCTAATTGAGTTCGTTACCACGGCGATCCTTCGTCCGTCCAGAACAAATTTTCTTTTCTTTTTCAAGGAACATATTATTGGATGCGGATGTATGTAGATGGGCTGTATGTTGAAGGTGTGCGTGTGTACATTCGGGTGGGCTGAGTAACAGCAGTAGTAGGATTTATGTTTTCATAGGACTTTTCTCAAAGATTACTGCTCAGTCTCAGACACTACCTCAGTTGTGCTGCAGAGGAGGAGGGGCCAATGCCGCGTGTTGACGCTCGGGGTGAGCCCATGCTGCCGGTCGAGGATGAAGAGAAGGACATGTCTGAACAAGCTATGGTGCGGCCAGACACGCTGCGTTCTTGAGGTTATGAGGTGGAGGCGAGCCACCGCTCAGTTCAAGTGTATGATTGTTGATTCTTGATGCAGTACCTTCGTTGATTATCTTTGTATGATTAATGCCTAGTGTGTTTACATGCATATGCCCTTTTCTTAAATTCTCATCCTTTGCTTTTCTTCATTTTATTTTGTTTACACAGGTGGTGTGCATAACCCGTCGACAGGACTGCAACAGGCCCAATGAAGATGGGTTGACATTTACCATCGGGCTAGATGGGGACACTTCAGCTCTGGTATAAATAATCATGTCAATTTTACTTGTATTGTGTTTGTTCCCCTCTACTTTGAAGATTAACAATATGTAGGAAATAAATAGCAATTAAATTCTACATCTACAGATCATGCCATGCTACGCAAGGCACCAGTTCAGCGCCATCCCAGATAGTTCATTGCTTTTTCAAGCAAGAGGGAGCCGCATGTATGATTTTGGTGTGTACAAAGGGAATTAAAGGGCGATCATCTGTGGTGAAAACTGGTGCAGGTTTGTTGAAGACTTCGACCTGCGAGAAGGCGACCTTGTCTCCTTCGATTTGACTGAAGACATTCCTATGGTGTACTGGTGCAACCTGCCAAGGACATGCGATCAAAACGAAGAGCGTAAAGATCCTCTAGAATTAGCTTTCATAACGAAGGGAATTAATCTTACAAAGCAAGAGGAGCGTAACCTACATGAGCTTTTGGCGATGAAGAAATGTTATATAGGTGCATTTTTTGTCCAGCGCTTCACCAAGTCGAACATAGCAGGAAAGATGATGGTATGTTTTTGGTGTACTAGTATTTTCTATTTTGTATGCAATTTTCTTTGTTTTTCATGGAAAGAAAGTTTAATGACATGCTATTGTAGCTGAAATGAGTGAATACACTGATGTGTGTTTTTGCATATCCTTTTGTTTCCCATAACTGAAGATCCTTATGTAATATATGTAGATGTAGCTGAAGATCCTTTTGTTTACTGCTCCTTCACATATTTGATAATTTTTCTTCCTATGGCGGTGCATACAGATATTACCGGTGAAAGTTGTCGACCTGAAGACCCCAGGAGATGGGGAGATCTGGGAGATGGGCTTGTTGGCATTCGGTGTGCAAGGACAGTTTGATGCGGTCAAGTACCACAAGTGTGATGATGGCGCATCATCTTGACAAGGGATGGAGTGATTTTGTTGACAATGAAGAGCTTAAGGTTCATAAGCGGTTCTTTTGGTTTCAAGACCACCACCGTGAAGATCTTGGATCGAGGTAGTTATGAACATCTTGACGAGAGCCACAAATGTATGCGACAACGCAAGAGTGTCCTTTACACTAGGGGTTACGTCTTCATTATGTCTTGGGTGATGATGACTATGAGAGGAGGACATGTTGCGGTTAGAGTAAATTCTAGGATTCGGCCCTATTCAGGACTCAAAATAGGTCTTTCACGGTGGTTGCTTTATTGGCTCTTTGTTTCCTGGCTATAATCATGAACGATGGTAATGCAAACAGAATCGTTAAGGGGGTTTTATTAATATTTTAAATCATGGAGTTAAGATGGTAGAACTACCTATGAGTGTTTGCGTAGGAGATGCGGGAAGGGCATCAGTTGTGTTCTTGATTCTTTGGCAATGCAGGAATAATGTGAGATTACAAAATAAATGGTATAGTGATCTTATGATTCTTGTTTAGCTAATTTGCTTGTGGATCATGGGATAGTCTATATTGCAGATGAAGGTGGTAAACAAAGAGGTGCTGATGTTGGGAGCAAAGAGGTGATGATGGTCTATATGCGCACGCTAGAGCATGTAGCAGGTGAATTGTACAGTTCATCGCAAGTGTAGAGTCACAGGGTACTGCGGTGTCGCCTGCGCATATCTGCCGTAGTTTTATTTGTTGGACCTTCATGTTAAGTCTGGCTGGGCTTGCTACCATGTATGATTTGTGCTACTAGTTGATTACTTTAGTTTCTAGTTGTAGTTTGTATCAGGGGCTTGAAAGACCACGTCGTTTCTGTTATTGGAAAATCAAAGGGGGGACCCTTCTTTTGATTAAAAAAATGAACTTTCTCTATGCAATTAAAAAATAAAATTTCTCTATTCAAACCCAGCTGAGAACAGTATTCATTATAAATCTGAAATAATCTTTTGGTAAAAATGGCTATCGCATTCTGTGTATTCATTATAAATCTGAAATAATCTTTTGGTAAAAATGGCTATCGCATTTTGTATCATAGCTAGCGAAACCGAAACAAAATAAACATCTTAAGTATAATATCTCGTGAACGTGGATCAAATTAGGTAAGACAGCTAGAATAAAGGATTATTCAACTTGCAGGAAATTTGAACTTACGACTTACTAGCACTATAATAAAGTTTCTGAGACTATCGGCTAGATAAATAGAAGAAACATTTTAGGTTGATTCATTCTTCCTTCGAACATCTTTGACCGCCTAGATGGTTTGGCGAGATCTTTGGCGTGACTCTCGAACCCCTTACGGAAGTTCACCAACCGCTTTGTATCGTCATAGGTGGCATCTGGCGTCCATGGAAGCATAATAGATGTTCTTCAAGGGCAAGGCGCTTCGCCCATATATGGTGGTCATATTTTGTGAGAGTGTCCTTCATATTGTTGTAGCTGTCTGGATGATGGAACCAGTGTAATCAGCCAAGCCATACTTTAACTTAGTAAATCCTTTGGATCGAGGCACTCTCCTCATATTCTAGATATCCACAAAGTTTTGTACCACCAGACCAACATGCTTGAGTTTTTTTGTTGTCATTGTTGATGTCCACCCCAACAAAGGTTTACTCCTCATCGAGCAGGAAGGTGGCAAGCAGGCTGCAGTGCTCATCAGCAACACTTATGTGGTACACGAGGACGTAGATGCCAACGCATAACTGGACCACGGCCGCCATCTGTGTCAGACCACGAGGCCAGGTGTACTCGACATCCAGTGCAACTATCTTCTGGTCGTTGTTCCGCAACCAGTATTTGAATCTGCCAATACAGTACTCAACATAGCTAGCCTTGTTTGTGTACTTCACACAAATTTCGGTATTTCCATCTGCCCTAGCATCATAATCATTCTCGAACGCCATGCCGAAGGACTGTAATTGATGAAACCTGTATAAGACATGAAGCATGACAATAACATGATAACAATAAGCCGAGATGAATATGATGGCAGATAGTATAGGAATTCTGGCGCTATTGAAAGTTTATGTAAACAAGTGCATGAACAATTTAAACTAAACAAGTACTCCCTCTGTAAAGAAATCACTAAAGCGATGAACCAAAAGTTGTTATATTTCCTTGCGAGCGCTCTTGAAATATTTATCTAAACAACTGCATCAACAATCAAGAATAAACATGTATCTATGAATTGTTCATCGCCCATGCAGATGAAATTGTGTGTACAAACTAAAGAAGCAGGAGAAAAACAAGAAATTGACAAGAAAAGCGGACTAGATGTTGCATGCAGATAAATCTATATGCAAAATTCTCATAAGGCAACGGACTACATGTTGCAGGCAGATGAATCTGTGCGCACAAAATAAAGAAGCAGGAGAACAAGAAATTGACAAGAAGAAGGCCATCGTATGTGCTGCTACTGGAGAACTACTAACAAAATTGACATGAAGGAGAACTCACCATTCCAAAAGCAGTTGTTGGGAGAGTGGGCGGCCAGAGAGGAAGAGGAATCAAGAGAGCGTAGAGGCGGAGGAACCGTTTTGGAGAGTTGTGGCAGTGAGGACGAAGCGCCCTCGCGCATGCCCGTCCTAAATAATTGGGACGGGGCTCGTCCCGCCTGTTGGAGTCCTCGATTCATTTGTCATGTTCACATTTAAAATGGGCTCACCCATAGGCCCGTATAAGAAAGCACAAAAGCCCAAAGCGCTACGGTTGAGATTACTCATCTGAACTTGCTAAAAATTCTCAAAATAAAAAAATAGCTAAAAAAACTTTACGTGATCTAAAACTACCTCTTCGTGAGATCCCAAATTCCCAATATTTCCTTGTGGTGGGTTTTTAGAGAACCCCCTATAAATAAGCATTACGTGATCTAAAACTACCTCTTCGTGAGATCCCAAATTCCCAATATTTCCTTGTGATCGGTTGTTAGAGAATCCCCTATAAATACGAAGCTTTTCACGGCATAGATCGTATACTTCCACCCCACGCCTCCCATACCTAGCCTTCCATGACCACACCGAATTACCACCCACGCTGCCCAAAGTAGCTCCCGGTCGGTGAAGCCGGCCAGACCGTCATCTTCAAAGCTGCGTCGTGAATCTGAGATGAAAGAAGGCGCGTCGGAGAAGCCGACGAAAGAGAAGGGCACGTCGGAGAAGCCGGCGAATCAAAAGATGAAAGCGAATGGCAATTGAGCTAGTCGCCATCGAGAGAATCCTCCAGTAACAATCGAGATCCTTGTATTGTGTATACACCCTCCTTCCCAAGTCTGCATGCAATCCCATTATTTATGGCGCACTTCTTTTTGATCTCGTTTAGTTACAGCCATAATGAACTATCCCTATTTTACCGAAG
Source organism: Aegilops longissima (assembly GCA_021605205.1). NCBI lineage: Eukaryota > Viridiplantae > Streptophyta > Magnoliopsida > Poales > Poaceae > Aegilops > Aegilops longissima. The sequence goes on along the minus strand of CM038679.1, from coordinate 488,199,138 downwards.
GGAGATGGGTGTGTCTAGAAAGGCTTGCACGAATCTTAGCATAAAATCAATGACATAGGACTTAGATAAGCAATACTTAGAGCACATCTACATGTGCTTTAGCAAAACTTAAGGGAGATCGTGGATACCTTCCTCTCTTAGTTTTACTCGTGAATGCCTCTCTCTGTAATGAAACTTGCGCTAATTTTCTAGCTGGAAAGTTCTCGTGCAGCGATATGGAAAGGAAGGACTAGTAATTCAAATTTGTTTAAAACCAGCAACCGAATCAACAAAATAATCGTAGTACTCCTAAATGCACGATCAAATCGCGATGAGACAGAATACAAAGTAGTTTTGTACGTAAGTTGCACGCCTCACTTATTTGGCATTGAGAACATCAAATGTATGTACTATATTAAATTTTAGGTTGACAAGAAATAAAGGAGAAAACTAAAGAGAAAGATGGACAGTAGGATCACGTTACATTCCTAGTATGGTGATTATCTATAAACTATTGATCTTGTGATCATGTATGCAATTATTTTAAATAGCGTGGCCTTTGAAACTTTAGTAGTGTACATAGAACAAAGTCTGCTCTTTGTACTAAAATCTATACTATTATCAGTTAATTTGCCGACAGAGATAGCTTGTTTTTCTATGTCTGGTGTTCATTATATGGCCTAGAAGCTCTATAATTTCATGCAGTACTATAGAGCACAATTTTGAAATTGGCATAGATTAGATCTAGTCAGTTCTATGCGTGTTTAAATGAATACCATACATAATCTAATCACACTATTTGTACATTCAGGGAACTCAGGTTGCTTCATTGCTGCAATACGAGAAGTTCATAAAAGAATTAAACGCACAACAACTGAAGTACATCAAGTTGATTGGACTGGGTGAACTTCTCAAGACTCCTGGCATGAGAATGAGACATCTACTGTGCCAGGCCATCGCTTATTCATATGATGCAGAGCAGGATGCCTTTATAATTAATGGGAGACCATGTAGGATCACACTAAAAGATGTGGAGCATATAACAGGCCTGCCCAGCATGGGGAAGAATCACGTCTCTTCAAATCACAACAATACTTTGGAGTTGTGGAAGGAACTGAAAGACCCCAATGACACAAAAGTAACTTTGAAAGGATTGCTAGGCCAAGATGAAAGGCAACAGCACACCTAATTTTGTCAAGCCATTTGTCTTGTACACCATAGGCAAATATGTATGCCCGACAATACAGCAGTATGTGGACAACAGATACCTTGGGATTGTTAGAAACGTTGGGACAATAAAGAGCACCAATTTTGGAAAGCTTACACTTGGCCATCTTATGACTAGCGTCAGGAAATTTTTAAATGGTGGAGCAAATCTGGAGGGCAACCTACCATTGCTGCAAGTAATACAATCATTATTGACATACAATACATTTAATTTTATGGAAAATTTTCTAAGCTGTTTTTGTTGTAATGCAGACGTGGTACTACGAGAAGTGGAGGGTGCACCAACTGGACTCTACCATCTCGTATGCATCAAGGTTAAGGCCACTGATCCAAAACAGGAGTGACGAGAAGGCATAGAAGGTTGACAACATAATCAACAAAAATTATATAGGGGTTGGAGAGGTAAAGTGTTAGTATTGTGTGCCTGGATTATCTACCATATGTTTTGAATGATACTAACGACACTAACATACAGTATGTCGATGACTGCTGCGCCTTTCAATCCGCCACTAGTTGGGGCCTTGATCAAACCAAAGGCCGCGGTCAGGTAATTGATGAACATCAGACACAAAAATATATTGTAACTTTGCAAGTACAATCGAAGTCATATGCTTCTAACTGCTTGTAATTTGCAGGATAAGGCACTCATGGGTCATGTATTGGCTGATTTGAAAGAAGTTGCCTCCATTGTGCGGGAAGCCAGTGCACAACAATTTGATAGGATGAGCACCCTTGAAAAAAAATGGACAAGTGCCTTAGGCGTACACTTGCGAATGGCAGACGCACGGACGACCTCATCACAGAATTCAATGTAAGTATACCATTATGAGTTTCTATAAATATTTTTACTATCAATACTCTCCACACTAACACATTTTTTAAAGAACCACCGCTACGGAATATTTGATGTTGATTGCACAGGAGTAGAGGACATACAGCAATCTGACCTGGGAGTAGCTGCGGACCCAATGGAGGTCCCAGAAGAGAATAGTACTCACCAGCAAAAACAAAAAAAAGACAGGGAGGTCATTGCCAAAGGCATTTCTGCTAAGGGAATACAAAAATATAACATGGATGCCCCCATGAAGAACGTAGCTGAAGATTTGCAGCATGCTCCTAGTTTGCAATCGCGAAAGCATTCAAAAACCACCACAAGCCTTGAAGCTTTCATGGTGATACACATTTCACATCTAACTGATTTTGTTTTAAGTTAATGCAGATTCGTAGCTAACATATAATCTTCCACGTTCAGGATGAAGAAGACAGAGTTGTTGCTGCAGCTTGCAAGGAGAGTCTCCAGAATGTTTCACAGCTTTATAAAGAGCTAGATGCTTCGCACCGTGCTCCGAGTTTGGATTCACGAAAGCATTCCAAACCACCACAAGCCTTGAAGCTTTCCTGGTGATGCACATTTTACAGTTAACTGGTTTTGTTTTTTTATTTCGCACAGATTGCAAGCTAACAAGTGCTTTATTTCGAATCACAGGATCCTCTGAATTTGAGGCACAATGAGAATGTGTGAAAGGCTGAAGAAAGAAGAGATCAAGATGATGAAGATGTCAGTATTGAGGTGGGGGGAGAGGCAGGTACCAAAAGCAAACACCGGTCTGTCAAGGCTAAGGCAATAAGGGAGCCGGAAAAGAGCCATGTCTTCCCAGTTGATGAGGAAAACTATGATGATTCTTTAGCAAAGCAGCGACAAGATAGTGTGGTTGATTCCATGCTACCAACTCGTACGAGCATCCGGAAAAGAGTGGCATCTTCATTATTGTGCAATGAAGATTATGTTTTGTACGATAGTGATAAGAAGAGAAAGAAAAACAGGACTTCATCGGAGTCTACCAACGATTCCAAGGACACAAAGAATACAAAGAGGAAAAACCGTGCAAGCATTTTTAAAGATACAGACACAGGTGCTTTGAGGCTGGAGACCCACCTTGACAAGTTTCGACAGAATCACGTGGCCGAAATTGTCAACACCTCAGATCTTGATAAACAATTGGTGGTAATTGATGACATTGTTCTGCTACAGAAGCATTTGCAATGCCTCACCATGACAGATGGAGTTTTAGATGACAAATGGTTGGTTGACGAAGTATGATATTTGCCAAATTATTTTATCAATTTTCTTTTGCAGTACAATTAACTTGAATTTTGTTTTAGTTCGTTGATGCTATGATTCAGATCATGCATCATGATCATCTAAGGACATAAAGGACGAGCAACTGTCTTACATTGAGAGGGTGGCGGAGTTGCTATGCTTGAAAGAGATGGTAAGGTAGGGAACTGCCATGAGGCCGCTTTGGCGGGCAGTCATGGAACAACAAAAGGAGACAACTAACTCAGACATGATCTGGTACCATCTAACCATGACATAAACCATTTATTTTTGTAATCATTATGCATGTTGATGTAATCGTCTTTGCTATCCAGGTTTTTCTACCTACGAACATGGAGAACACCCACTGGTTCCTTGTGGTCGTAAACCCCAGAAGGAGGGAGATTCAGATTCTTGATTCACTTTTCAGCTACGTAGTAACACAAGTGGTTCACGTGGTGAGATTTTAAACGTCTTTCAATATAACATGGCATTTAGCATCATGCCTAACCTTGAACCGTGAGCAACTTCTCATACCATGGACTTTGGCAGATACGTGGGGTGGAAGCACATCTGAGAGCATCGCTGCGAATCAATGGACCACAAAGCCATGCATGGCAAGACATTAACGTGATCCAATGGACAGTAAAGCATGTTCCTGTGCCAAGACAAGATGACAAGTCAGTCAACAGTATTAGCTTCTAAATATGTTTTGAATTTTTAATACGTGAAATGGTGCTAACAGAATTAGTTGTTGTAGTTCTTCTTGTGCACTCTACATGCTGAAGAACATTGAATTCTTTACGGGAGAAGATCTTACGATGCGTTATGACCAAGTACGTAGAGTAACACCTAAAATTTTGTCAATTTTGTAAACATATGGAACAATACTAACATATCCTCCCATGCAGGCATACATTGACAATTATAGAAGAGAGCTGCCTGTTGTCCTTCTTACTTCGCCCTACAACAAACTGAAGTCCATGAAAAGGCTGAAGACGTACATTGCTAGCCTATCGGATGCAGCTGCGATTGAAGATCATGAAGATGCAAGCAGTTAGTCCACCAGTGGTTGATTCTTAGATCTGGAGTGTACACTTGGTTATGAAGCGGTAGAGTAGGGTGTGGTTTGGTTTTAGTCCCGAAGAAGGTTTCCTAGTCATGTTCATCGTCCAGTGCGGATTAATCAAGTTGTAATATTTCACAGTACTGGTTCCAAATACTATTCTTGAAATAAATTTGGTCTGCATGGGAGACGCTGAAACATATATTTTCTTTTTACAACCAGAACTTTTGAAGCTTAGGAAATTTAACTGAATTATTAAATTTATATTTAAGTGTCGTCGAGATGCGGACAAGATTCAGAATAATTACATCGCTATTTAGAAGTTTCAGAATTTTTTAACATCGCTAGTTAGAAGTTTCATAATTTTTTAACATCGCTAGTTAGAAGTTTCAGAAAAATTTCAGTTAGTGCTGAAATATTTTGGCTGAAAGGCAAATATTGCGATGGCGCTTAAATGAATGAAGTTCAGTTATTTCATCGAAATCTCACCGAAGTGAAAACCATGGTGTCGTGCCATCTTGAGCAGCACCAGAAATGATTCAGTGTTATTAGCAAAATTTGGTCTCACGGATACGAGGAAAAAAGGTATGATTTTGAGCATGCAAGATCGGATGGGCAATAAAATAGCTTCAAAAGAGAGAAAAATACTTCACAAATAATTGGGAGGGGGCCCGTCGCAGCCGTTGGAGTCCTCGCTTCCTTTCTCATGTTCACATTTCAAATGGGCTCGTCCCATTATAATAGGCCCGTATAAGAAAGCACAAGAAGCCCAAACGCTTCACGGTTGAGATTACTGATCTAAACATGCTAAAAAATTCGCAAAATAAAAAAACTAGCTAAAAAACATTACGTGATCTAAAACTACCTCTTCTTGAGATCCCAAATTCCTAATATTTCCTTGTGATCGGTTGTTAGAGAATCCCCTATAAATACGAAGCTTTTCACTGAATAGATCGTATACTTCCACCCCACGCCTCCCACCCCACGCCTCCCATACCTAGCCTTCCATGACTACACCGAATTACCACCCCAGGCCGCCCAAAGTAGCTCCCAGGTCGATGAAGCCGACGGAGCCGTCATCTTCAAAGCCTGCGTCGGCGAATCCCGAGATGAAAGAGAAGGGCACGTCAGAGAAGCCGACGAAAGAGAAGGGCACGTCGGAGAAGCCGGCGAATCAAAAGATGAAAGCGAATGGCAATGGAGCCGGTCGCCATCAAGAGAATCCTCCGGTAACGATCGAGATCCTTGTATTGTGTATACACCCTCCTTCCCAAGTCTGCATGCAATCCCATTATTTACGGCGCACTTCTTTTTGATCTCGTTTAGTTACAGCCATAACGAACTATCCCTATTTTACCGAAGGGAGATGGGTGTGTCTAGAAAGGCTTGCACGAATCTTAGCATAAAATCAATGACATAGGACTTAGATAAGCAATACTTAGAGCACATCTAGATCTTCTTTAGCAAAACTTAAGGGAGATCGTGCATGCCTTCAGTTTTTAGTCGTGAATGCCTCTCTTTGTAATGAAACTTGCGCTAATTTTCAGGCTGGAAAGTTCTACGTGCAACGATATGGGAAGGAAGGACTAGTAAATGGTGGAGAAAATCTGGAGGGCAACCTTGCACTGCTGCAAGTAATACAATCATTATTAACATACCATACATTTAATTTTGTGGAAAATTTTCTAAGCTGTTTTTGTTGTAATGCAGACGTGGTACTACGAGAAGTGGAGGGTGCACAAATTGGACTATACCATCTCGTATGCATCAAGGTTAAGGACGCTGATCCAAAACTGCCACGAGGCCGCTTTGGCGGGCAGTCATGGAACAACAAAAGGAGACAACTACCTCAGGCATGATCTGGTACCATCTAACCATGACATAGACACATTTATTTTTCTAATTATTATGCATGTTGATGTAATCATCTTTGTTGTCCAGGTTTTTCTACCTATGAACATGGCGAACACCCACTGGTTCCTTGTGGTTGTAAACCCCAGAAGGAGGGAGATTCAGATTCTTGATTCACTTTTAAGCTACATAGAAGAGAGCTGCCTGTTGTCCTTCTTAATTCGCCCTACAACAAATTTAAATCCATGAAAAGGCCGAACAAGTACAATGCTAGCCTATCGGATGCAGCTGCGATTGAAGATCATGAAGATGCAAGCAGTTAGTCCAGCAGTGGTTGATTCTTTGATCTAGAGTGTACACTTGGTTATGAAGTGGTAGAGTAGGGTGTGGTTTGGTTTTAGTCCCGAAGAAGGTTTCCTAGCCATGTTCATAGTCCAGTGCGGATTAATCAAGTTGTAATATTTCACAGTACTGGTTCCAAATACTATTCTTGAAATAAATTTGGTCTGCATGGGAGACGCTGAAACATATATTTGCTTTTTACAACCAGAACTTTTGAAGCTTAGGAAGGTTAGCTGAATTCTTAAATTTATATTTAAGTGTCGTCGGAGTCTGGACAAGATTCAGAACAATTACATCGCTAGTTAGAACTTTCAGAATTTTTTAAACATCGCTAGTTAGAAGTTTCAGAATTCTTTTAACATCGCTAGTTAGAAGTTTCAGAAAAATTTCAGCAAGTGCTGAAATATTTTGGCATCGCTAGTTAGAAGGTTCAGATTTTTTTTTTAACATCGCTAGTTAGAAGTTTCAGAAAAATTTCAGCGAGTGCTGAAATATTTTGGCCGAAATTCAGTGAGGCTGAAATATTTTGGCTGAAAGGCAAATATTGCAGTGAGTGCTGAAATGAATGAAGTTCAGTTATTTCATCGAAATCTCACTGAAGTAAAATCCATGGTGTCGTGCCATCTTGAGCAGCACCAGACATGATTTAGTATTATTAACAAAATTTGGTCTCACATATACGAGGAAAAAAAGGTATGAGCATGAGCATGCAAGATCGGATGGTTCAATAAAATAGCTTCACAAGAGAGTAAAATACTTCACGTGTGAAGACTCAATCTTAGTTGACTTTAGAACCAGTTTTCATCCTAAAAGAGGTCAAGTGAACTACTTATAAGCAATAATAAAAGCGGTCCAGTTCTTTTGGCTGATTTTCAAAGAAACGGGAACGTTATCTTTTTGATGATCGTGATTCTCGGGAGACCTACGTGTTGTTACATAACTTACCTTGGTTTTTTAAACCATAACTTACCTTTGCTAAACTCTCACGCCCCCTAATATTCAACCAGGTGGGTCCCCTCCCTTGATTTCCTCCAACCAAAGAAATCTATACGTAGATATATGCCCGGCTTGTTACGATCCCTATAAATAGGGATCCTTTGAAACATCGTAGATCATAGTTCGTCCTTCTGCGCCGCCCAAACCAGCAAGACAGAAGGACGGAGCAACCCAGGAATCCAGCAAGCCCAAACGACGGAGCCAAACATGAATCCTCTGGTAACTCCCCACGATCTCAACCGCTGCTATTTTTCGTGCCACGATCTTCCTCCCATGATCTCTTGCTGCGACCCCACTCCTTGTTTGCATATTCATGTAACTCAACATGATTTTAAACAAATTAAGTTGGGGGGCCTTAGGGGAGGGCGCTAGGATTTGTTTCCTACCGGATTGGCAGTTCATTGATTAATTCCAGGCTAAATCTTAGCGTCTGGTCTTGTCGATGCCAATTAGTGCAGCGGGCGCTTGCCTTCTTTTTTTCCTTCCGCACGAGTCATGGAAGGCATCGATGGCCCATGTTTTAATTGCATACTACTGACCATGATTAGCACCTAGACTTGAGGAGACCATGGTTGGATAGTTTTTTATTTTCCAATCTTTATTTTATTTCAGATAAGTGCCTTGCAATGGAGATTACCTTAGATGACCGTTCAAACGTAACCAAGCTGAATCACATGATAGTATTTGCACATACATGGAACTCAGCATGCTTGTACCTCATGCAGTAGCGTAGAGCACAATTTTTATGTTGGTATATATAAGCTGTATTAAATGTATGAGTGTTTAAATTGTATACCATGCTGAATCTAATCACACTTGCACATCCATTGAACCCAGGATGCTTCTTTGCCACCATATGAGGAGTTCATAAACGGATTAAACACGCAGCAAAGGATGTACATCCAGTTGATAGGACTGGGTGGACTTCTCAAGACACCTAGCATCAAAATTAGTCGTGTACTCTGCCTGGCCATCGCTAATTCATATGATGCAGAGCAGGATGCCTTTATCATCAATGGGAGACCATGAAGGATCACACTAGAAGATGTAGCGCATATAACAGGCATGCCCTGCCATGGGAAGAAGCACGTCCCTTCAAATCTTGATGATAATATGGAGTTGTGGAAGAAACTGAAAGACCGTAATGACACCAAAATAACTTTCAAAGGATTGCTAGCCAAGATGAAAGTCGACAGCACACCAAATTTTGTCAGGCCATTTGTGTTGTACACCATAGGCAAATATGTATGACGAACAAAAGAGAAGTATGTGAATAACAAATATATTGGGATTGTTAGAAACGTTGAGACGATAAAGGGCACAAATCTTGGACAGCTAACGCTTGACTATCTTATGGATAGCGTGAAGAATTTTGTAAATGGTGAGGAAATTCTGGAGGGGAATCTACCACCGCTGCAGGTAATTCGTAGTAGTACAATTATCAGTTACCTAACATACATTACGTAATGTACGGGAATGTTTGTAAACTGCTTTTGTTGTCATGCAGACATGGTACTACAAGAAGTTCAAAGTGCACCAATTGGACTCTAGCATCTCGTATGAATCAAGGTTAAGGCCGCTGATCCAGAACTGGAGCGAGGAGAAGGAAAAAAAGGTTGACAATATAATCCAGAATAATTATGAGTTGGAGAGGTAAAATGTCAGCACATTGCCTGGATTATGTAACATATATATTTTCTAAATCATACTAATGACACTAAACTGCAGTATGTTGAGGACCTGATGAGGCCTTTCATTCCAGCACGAGATGGTACGCTGGCCAAACCGAAGACTGGCGCTCTGGTAAATGAATTACATAATGCACAAATATAAATTATAACATTCCAACTAGTACGAAGTTATATGATTCTAACTGTTTCAAAGTCTCAGATTAAGGTATTCGTCGGACTGTATTGACTGATTTGCAAGAAGTTGCCTCCCTGGTGCGGGAGTCCGGTACAGAACAAAACCATAGGATGTGCACCCTTGAAAAGAAAATGGATGAGTGCCTTAGGCATACCCGTACAAATGGCAAGCTCACGGAGGACCTCATCAAAGAATTGAAGGTAAGCCTAGAATTATGAGATTAGTATATATAATTGGAAATTTACGTGTACACGTTTTTTTCTAATTTAGTTTACTATCAAAACACCCCAGACTAACATGTATTTTTTAAATAAAAAACACAATGGAATATTTATGGAGGCCTCTGTTGAGAAAGCTGAGCAGGCTTCTGACCAGGGGAAACAAAAGGATGTCACGGAGGTCGCTGCTAAGCACGATTGTAAGCAGGGAATAAAAAATGATGACATGGAGCCCCCCATGAAGAACCTTGATGAAGATTTTGACGTACGCATGTTAACTTAATTATGAAACAATCATTGTCGTTTTAGAAATAACATTTGATCTTCCACGTACAGGATGAAGCATTCGAAAGAGCTGCAGCAAAATTCAAACACGATTTCAGTGGTATTCATAAGCTTTTGAAAGAGGTGGATGATATCCATGGAGCTCCTAGTTTTGATAAGCAAATGCATTTCAAAGCCACCACAAGCCTTGAAGATTTCCAGGTGATGCACATTTTACCTATAATTGAGCAAGAATCTGCTAAAGGCTAACACGCGGTTTATTTAAATGCAGCAGAATCCGTTCAGCAGACGGAGTAAGCAGCACTCTGTGAAGGCTACGGGATCGCGAGATCTGAAGAGCCCGATGCCTTCACAGATGATGACAGCCATGATGAATCCTTTCAAAAGCACCAACGAGTAAGTGTGGTTGAATCGAGGCCACCAAATCAAGGGGGCCAAAAGAAAAGGGTGGTATTGCAATTATTTAAGAATGACGAGTATGCTTCGTATGACACTGAGAAAAAAAAAGGAAAAACAAGACTCCATCAGAGTGTACAAATGATTCCGAGGACACGAACAGTAAAAAGAGGAAAATCGGCTCTAGCAACTTAAAAAGAGGTCAGAAGTTCCTGAAACCGGAGGGACCAGCTAGGCGTGGTTCGACAGGATTTCGTGGCATCGCTGATCAACACTACAAATCGTGAAAAACAAATGGTCTTAGTTGATGACATTGTCGTGCTATCAAAGCATTTGCAATGCCTCACCCATAAAGATGAATCTGAAGATGTCGTATGGTTGGGTGACGAAGTAAGATAGTATTTCACAAATTTGTTTATGAAGTTTCATTTTTGTACAAGGGTACAATTAACTTGATTATTGTTGCAGGTGGTTGATGCTGTGATCCAGCTCATGCGTCATGATCATCCAATTGACACAAGGGACGGCCAACTGGTTTACATTGAGAGGGTGGCCGGCGTCGCTAAGCTCGAAAGAGATGGTAGGATAGAGGAGTGCTACGAGGACGCTTTGGCAGGCATTCCTGGAGCAACACAAGGCACCACCTACCTGAAACATGATATGGTATTTTAAGCTGACGTAGAACATATTTTTTTATTACTATGCACGTTGATCTAATTATCTGTGCACTCCAGGTTTTCCTACCTACGAAAAGTTTATACACCCACTGGTTCCTTGTGGTCGTAAACCCCAGAAGGAAGGAGATTCAGATTCTTGATTCACTTTTCCACTGTATGATACCCAAAGAAGTAAATAACGTGATGAGAATTTCAACATATTTAATTATAAGAAAGGATTTAAAATTGTATGTAAGTATTAGTCATAGGCAACTTCTCATCCCATTGGGCTTGCAGGTACGTGGGATGGAAGCACATCTGAGAGCAGCGATGCGAGTCAATGGGATAGAAAGGAATGCATGTGAAGACATTAACGTGACGCAATGGCCAGTACGGAATATTAATGTGCCAAAATCCGATGAGACGTCAGTCAACAATATTAGCTTTTGTTTTTGTTTTAGATTGTTAATATCTGAAATGCTGATCTAACAACATAAAATGTTGCAGTTCTTGTTGTGCACTGTACATGCTGAAGAACATCGAATTATTTATGGGAGTAAAACTGAGGTTGCAATATGACGAAGTACGTAGAGTAACACCTAAAATTCTGTCATTTTCTGAAACATATGGAACGATACTAACATATCCTCGCATGCAGGCCTACATCGACAAATTCAGAAGAGAGCTACCTGTTGTGCTTGTCGATTCACCTACAACAAAATGAAATACAGGACTAGGTTCAGGCAGTACCATGCTAGGCAATCGGATGCAGCTGCGGTTGAAGGCAGACGAGGATGCAAGCAGTTAGTCTAGCATTGTGCTTCATTCTTACATGTGGAGTGTACACTTGGCCATAAAGCGATAGAGTGGGGTGTGGTTGGGTTTTAGTCCCAAGAAGGTTTCCTAGCCTTGTTCTTAGTCCATTGCACATGAGTCAAGATGTAAAGCTTCAATAATTTTGGTTACTATATTTTGCTTGAAATAAATTTGGTCTCTACGGAATCTCGTAGAAATTTATATTTGCTTTTTACTACCATGTGACAGTAATTGTGCCTGGGGCAACCCTAGAAGAATAATGGATTATGATATGTCTATTTTCATACGAGAGAAAAATTTATTAAAGTATGAACATAGCCTCACAACAGAAGTCAAAAATACTGCCTGATTCAATACGCAATCCCAGATATGTCTCGTAGGCAGGCCGCAAAGCCAAAAAAATAGAGCATATTATAACAAGAATAAAAACACGTACCATAGGGGGCCTCTGCAGGTGCTGCAACGCTGAATTGAAGCGATCACCTTCAGGAGCACAGTGGTGTGGCCATGGTACATCCATCCTGCCTCAGGGAATCACATAGCATGTTCTATCATAGCCCTGCAAAACAGAGGAAAAATTACTACCTGTACTAACCTTGTCAAGTGTGTGCATGTAACAAATGTTGGACATAACTAAACAGGGAAGAATGAAATGTAACATATGGAAGAATTGAATGCTCATTCCTTTCTCTCTGCTTTTTGCGAGGCCTATTACTCTCCCTTTAACAAGGCTAAAACATCATAATAAGACTTAACAGCAATGTTGAAAAGGTGGATATCCCATGTGAATCTAATTTTTCATATAAAGCACATGCCAAGTCTGTTTATTACCAGTCCAGCAATTGCACAAGAAAAAGCGAGCATCATAAATATTGAGCAACATAAGCTATGAATTGTTTATAGTACATTCCAAAATTAATAGCTTATCATCTCTATTGATCTCCAAATCTCACCTATCAGCCAAATTGAAAGAATACATGTTGAATGCAACAATTGAACGTTCGTAGATCAAGCAGTCGGGGCTGGACGAATAGGGCTGGCCGTCGAGGCCGGCGGCCGGCTTCATCTAGTCCCGCAGAACATGATCCATACCCAACCACCTTGCCATCGAACGAGATGCATGGCCAGATAAAGTTGCAGCCATGGATGAGAAATGATATGTAGAGGACGCAAACAACCAATTGGGGTGTGGGAAAGAGGTTGCCTATAACATTGTGGCTATAGGCACCCGCATGGAGGACTGGGAGGTGGGATGGCGCCGACTCTTTCCCGGGCGGCCCTGGGAGGGCAGTGGGCCTCCTCTCGTGTTCGTTGAAAAGGCGGTGCGAGATCGCGAGGAATTGGGATGGAGGAAGGAGAGGCCACGACAGCGGCTAGATCCTGCCGGGCGACGAGGAGGAGGGGTCATGACGAGCGGCTAGATCCTGCCGGCGAGGATCAAAACCGTAGCGGCGGCGAGGAATAAACCCTAGCGAACGGGATAAATATCAAACCGAAAATAGCCCTGAAATTCGTACCGAGAATACCCTCGAAATATTTGGGAGGGAAAATCAGATCAGTTTGAAATATCTTTTTCTCCCGAAAATGCCCCTAGGTGTCTCATATAATACACGTGACATCAGTTTATTGCATTGGATCTGGACCGTCGAATTCGCTCCGACGGACAGTCCATATCGTCCGGATGCACTGTAAAATGACTCCTAATAAAACCGTAGGAGCTTCTGGTCTAGTTTTAAAGAGTAAAATACAGATGTCTTCCCTTCTCTTGTACAGTGAGCCATAGTTCTTCGTGACCATCCTCCGATACTAATTTTGAACTTACACATAGCAGTTACATTTTGGGCCAGATGCAGAGGAATGACTTTGTCTCCTGGTGCACACTGAAAGCTACCGCCATCTTCGGCTTCACTGGCCTATCATCCGATCCATAAGAGTAGAAAATGCTCGAGGCATTGTCGTTGTCACTCTAGTCCAAAGGCATTCATCCTGTCAAAGGCGACGACGGCCATCGTCAGGCTCTGGACTTGCACCCATGAGTCCAAACACGACAATCTCCTGACCGTGCAGAACAACGCCGCCATTGCTTATGGGGACTTGGATAAATCCACCGAGATATTGTTCTCGGCGGCGATCTCATTGAGCACCTTCTTCTTCAGGCTAATGCTTGTCGTGTCTCCGGGAAACTTCCACACCAGCTGCAATGGCAACACAAATCATGCTTGTGACTGCTACCTTTCCTCTACAACTCCAAATCAATGGACGCCTAGAAATGAAGACTATAACTTTTACCATCGGGTCGACGACCGCGGTGCCCACCTTGGCGTCGGCAGTGAGATCGTCGCCGAACTTGTCGGCGAGGATCTTGCGGGCAGACTGCAGCTCCGGCAGGTCACTGCACCGCTTGGCAGCAAATATGAGGCCGGCAGCCGCTTCCTTTACCTCCTCGCTGCATTCCCTGTACGCTAAACATATTAGTATTCTTGCCCAAAACATTGACATAGAAGTGGATGATCTAAAAGCATTAACAAAAAGGAGAAGAAATTAAGAGATCAGATCTGGTGTGATCAAGAGACGTACTTGGGCTTGTCTAGCTGATCGGCTTTCTTGACAAGGCACTTGCAGTAGAGCTCTATGATGCCGAGCGCCTCCAGCATGTTGTCCTCCTTTATGACCTGCTCTACCTGCGCAGAGAAAAAAAGGCCAGCATCAGTAAAAAAAAGAAAAAAAAATGTAAGGTCGCTAGAAGAATAACATGTTGAGATGCTTGGAGGTCATAGCTAGGCACGCACACGCTGGAGAGCGCGGTCGGTTTGGCCGAGGGAGAGGAGCTGGCAGACGTCGCCGGAGGCAATGGACTTGCGAGCAAGGCGCGGCTTGCGGGCGATGGCTACACGTGAGACGGTGAGCTCGAGAAGGGACTTGAGCTTGCGGGTCTGCTTGGAGAACTTCCTGAGGAATCCCATGGCTGGTGATCTGCTCTTGCCGGAGTTCCTTGAGGTGTTGGAGTTTTTTGGCGGGACCAACGATGCGCCTACGGCGGTCGGCGGCTGTATCGTTGGTCCTTGGATGGGTGGCAGGGGGAGGAGGAGCTGAGTTCTTGGGAGGAACAAAGGTTTTCTAGGGCAGTGTTTCTCTGTTTTTGGAAGTCTAATTTTAGTGCACACGCTGTTGGTTCAGTTATATAAAACGAACTTCTTTCATATTTGGAACATGAGGGCTGGACGTGCACATAATAGGGAGCAAGACGTAAAGAAAGTTTTCTTAATAAAAAATGTGGAAAATAATTCCTATTAGACAGAAGGACATCCCCTGCTAGATCCTTTCGGATTGAGGGTTTTCAAATGAATCTGGTAAGAATTTATTAGAAAACTTCCACTCTTTTTTGTTGAGTGTCGTGATTGTATTGGAAACATATGATGGACTATGAAGTATTCTAATTTGTCTTGTACTCCAAATAAATCATGTACTCCTATATATATGTCCACGGGGCCCAAGCAATACATCAAAAATTTTCATCAATCTCTCTCTATCCCCTTCTAACATGGTATCAGCCTAACTGATCCAACCCTAGCCGCCGCCCGCCGCTTCCGCCCTGAGGCGGTCGGCCACCAAGACCGCCACACGTACCTAGGGTCCGTCCGCCGTTGTGTTGACCGGCTGCCCTAGAGAGTCTTTTCCCTTGCTCCGGTTTTTCTCTATCCCACCGGTTATCATGATCGGCGGTTTCTTTTCAGTTTTCCGATCTAAGATCAGTTTGCGTCGCCCGCCGTCGACACCCGCGCGCCTCTACTCCGACACCGGCACAACCACCCGGCCGCTCCTCCCCGACCCGGCGGCCTCGCGCCATGCGGTGGCCCTTCACAATCACCGTTCGCGCGTGAAGGAAATATGCCCTAGAGGCAATAATAAAGTTGTTATTTATATTTCCTTATATCATGATAAATATTTATTATTCATGCTAGAATTGTATTAACCGAAAACTTAGTACATGTGTGAATACATAGACAAACAGAGTGTCCCTAGTATGCCTCTACTAGACTAGCTCGTTAATCAAAGATGATTAAGTTTCCTGACCATAGACATGTGTTGTCATTTGATGAACGGGATCGCATCATTAGAAAATGATGTGATGGACAAGACCCATCCGTTAGCTTAGCATTAATGATCGTTTAATTTTATTGCTATTGCTTTCATCATGACTTATACATGTTCCTCTGACTATGAGATTATGCAACTCCCGAATACCGAAGGAACACCTTGTGTGCTATCAAATGTCACAATGTAACTGGGTGATTATAAAGATGCTCTACAGGTGTCTCCGATGGTGTTTGTTGAGTTCGAATAGATCGAGATTAGGATTTGTCACTCCGTGTATCGGAGAGGTATCTCTGGGCCCTCTCGGTAATGCACATCACTATGAGCCTTGCAAGCAATGTGACTAATGAGTTAGTTATGAGATGATGCATTATGGAACGAGTACAGAGACTTGCCGGTAACGAGATTCAACTAGGTATGAGGATACCGACGATCGATTCTCGGGCAAGTAACATATTGATGACAAAGGGAACAACGTATGTTGTTATGCGGTTTGACCGATAAAGATGTTCGTAGAATATGTAGGAGCCAATATGAGCATCCAGGTTCCGCAATTGGTTATTGATCAGAGATGTGTCTTGGTCATGTCTACATAGTTCTCGAACCCGTAAGGTCCGCACGCTTAACGTTCGATGATGATTTGTATTATGAGTTATGTGATTTGATGTATCAAAGTTTATTCGGAGTCCCGGATGAGATCACGGACATGACGAGGAGTCTTGAAATGGTTGAGACGTAAAGATTGATATATTGGAAGGTTATGTTTGGGCACCGGAATGGTTTTCGAAAAGGTTAGGACATTATCCAGAGTACCGGGGTTTACGGACCCTTCGGAGGTTAATGGGCCACCATGGGCCTTAGTGGAGAAGAGGGAGGGCCGGCCATGAGGTGGCGCCCCCACCCCCCTTGCCAATCCGAATTGGACAAGGGAGGGGGCGGCGCCCCCCTCCTTGCTTCTCTCCTCATCCGCGTCCTTCCCTCCTTCTCCTAGTGGGAACAGGAAAGGGGGGGCGAATCCTACTTGGACCGGGAGTCCAAGTAGGACTCCCCCCATGACGCGTCCCCCCTTGGGCCGGCCACCTCTCCTCCCCCTTTATATACGTGGGAGGGGGCCACCCCAAAGACACACCAAGCCTTATCTTAGCCGTATGCGGTGCCCCCCTCCACAATTACACACCTCGGTCATATCATCGTAGTGCTTAGGCCAAGCTCTGCGCCGGTAACTTCATCATCACCGTCGCCCCGCCGTCGTGCTGACATAACTCTCCCTCAGCCTCAACTGGATCAAGAGCTCGAGGGACTTCATCGAGCTGAACGGGTGCTGAACGCGGAGGTGCCGTACGTTCGGTGCTTGGATCGGTTGGATCGCGAAGACGTTCGACTACATCAACCGCGCTACTAAACACTTCCGCCGGTCTATGAGGGTACGTGGACACAGTCTCCCCGCTCGTTGCTATGCATCTCCTAGATAGATCTTGTATGATCGTAGGTAAATTTTTTGAAATACTGCGTTCCCCTACAGTGGCATCAGAGCCAGGTCTGTGCGTAGATGTTATATGCACGAGTAGAACACAATGAGTTGTGGGCGATAATAGTCATACTGCTTACCAGCAATGTCTTACTTTGATTCGGCGGTATTGTTGGATGAAGCGGCCAGGACCGACATTACATGACCACGTTCATGAGACTGGTTCTACTGAAGTTCTTCACACACAGATGGCTAGCGGGTTTCAGTTTCTCCAACTTTAGTTGAATCGAGTTTGACTACGCCCGGTCCTTGTTGAAGGTTAAAACAACACACTTGACAAAAAATCGTTGTGGTTTTGATGCATAGGTAAGAACGGTTCTTGCTAGAAGCCCGTAGCCGCCACGTAAAACTTGCAACAACAAAGTAGGGGATGTCTAACTTGTTTTTGCAGGGCATGCTCTGATGTGATATGGTCAAGACGTGATGATATATAAATTGTTGTATGAGATGATCATGTTTTGTAAAAGTTATCGGAACTGGCAGGAGCCTTATGGTTGTCGCTTATTATACAAAATGCAATCGCCATGTAACTGCTTACTTTATCACTAAGCGTAGCGATAGTCGAGAAGCAATAGTTGGCGAGATGACAACGATGCTACGATGGAGATCAAGGAGTCAAGACGATGACTGTCGTTGTGGAATCGACACCTATGGGATCACAAGAATCCCTAATACGGTTGTCGGGCGCATGGTTGCGAGGAGAGCAGGGCTAGTAGACAGCACAAGGATCGCTTACCCAGGTTCAGGCCGCGAGGATGCGAAACCCTAGTCCTACTTTGGTGGGTGTATTTGAGAGTTCTGAGCTCTCGAACTAGCTGTGGTCGGGTGTGGTTCGAAGAGCCAATCCTTCTCCAAGATGCCATGGGCCTCCTTTTATAGTCGGAAGGGGCTGCCACAAGGGCACACATGAGGTGGAAAGGCGATAGTGCCCCAAGCTTATCGTCAGACACAGGACAAGACGCATTAAATGTGTAGCTTAGGTGTCCCTTGCTTTATTGGGGGACGGGGCAAGGCTTTTCCCGTCCGCCGCCGCCTCCTCGCTTTGACACGCCTACCGTCCAGCGATGCGCGGCGGGCGCCATGTAGGCAGGCAGGCAGCTGAGGTGGCGCTGGTGGAGCCTTCACGAAGATCTGCATGCCGCCACGCAGGCGCTCGATGAGTTGGCATGGGAGCTGCATGTTGCCACGCAGGTGCCCGCCCAGCTGGTTGGGCTGGCAGCTGCATGCTGAGCGGTGCTGGAAGCTTGGTTGGCGTGGACCTGGCGGTGGCCCCGCCGGGCGCCCCAGGAAGGCCTTGCCGGTGGCCCGCAAGGGTCTTGTGTGGCGCGCTGTCGCGCCTTTGCCGGGGTCTGTGGCCTTCCTCGGCAAGGATCTTGCCGAGGATCGTCGTCTTCCAATCCTCATCTGATCTTGAATATGTCTTCACAAAGATCTGCATGCCACCACAGAGGTGCCTCCCCGAGCCCTGGCCCCACGTGGATGGTGGCTTTGGGGACCGTGGGCTCAAGAGTGGCTCGCCTGCTGGTGTGGGCGAGCTGTCCTGCAAGGGTCTTGCCAGGCTGCCGAGGCAGCCCGGCAAGGGTCTTGCCGGGGAACCTGCTTCATCCTCCGCTCTTTGTGGTCTTGGCCTTGGCGCTGCTTTTGTTGTCTTGGGCTTCGATCTTACCTTGGCTCACCTCCTCGTTCTTCTTGGTGTGGCTGTATGCTGCTCGACTGCCCATGCACAGAAAAGGGGTACAAAATGCACCCTATTTTGTACACCAACAGGAGCCCCGTGCCTGGGCCACACATAAGCGCGACACGTTGTTAGGCCAGGCCCAAAACGGTGTGCGGGCAGGTGGTGCGGTTTTTACCGCGGTAAGATTCTTCGCCGCCTCCCACGACCCGCTGGCATGGCGGTGTGGAGGGGGTGAGCGTGACGGGCGGTATGCGCGGGCGGTTTCACACGCATGCGCCACATCGCAGTAATGGGCAGCGCTCGCGGCTTCCCATAAAAGGGATAACCAGGCGCAACTGCTGGCGCACTGCCTTTTACCTTCGCAACCCCAATCTCAAACCTCCGCCCGCCTTTTCTTCTTCTTCAAGCTTCGTTTGTCACATCATGCGCTTCCGCCGCCCGTCCTGCCCTCCTCCTCAGCCGCCATGGCGCCAAAATCCACCAAGGGCAAGGAGGGCTAAGGACGCCGGAGCCGCGGAGCCGCCGGGAGGCGCTGGTGGTGCAGCGGACGAGTCCGCCTTCCCTCAACAATTGACGGTTCGAGCTTCAGGATTTCTTCAGCCCTATGGGGAGTGAAGACGGGGAGAATTCGGCATCCTGCCACGCGCTATCCCCGCCGATCGCGCCGAGGCTGCCCCAAATCGGTACTTTTCGTTGATTATTTTTCCTGCAGCTCGCCCTCCCTTCTCCGATTTCTTCAGCCATGTCATGCATACCTTGGCTTCCGCCCTGAATTTACTCCAATGCGATGGCGCATGGCCCTTTTTATGATTTCGCGAGGGCTTCGCCGGAGTGCACCCCAACACGGGCGCCTCAGCCATTACTTCCCTTGATTCAATCTGGCGCCATCTCCGTTGCATCGCCGGGTCTAAAGATCCAAGGGAGCATATCCGGAGGGCGCCATGAAGGAGAGGTGGGAAGAATGGTGGGGCCGGTGGTGCTGGATCGAGGAGGACAACCCGCCAGCGTTCTGCGAAGTTCGCCGGGCGCCGCCGGTTCGCCAAAATGACTGGACCGACGTCGATGCTGATGACGAGAAGCTCACGGTCGCCACCACCAGGATCCTCCGGCTCACCGAGGCCGGCCTCACCCTTGAGATGATCGGTGCGGACTTCATCCATCGCCAGATCACTCCGCTGCTTAACAAGGGGAGGCCAGCCTGGCTCTTCACGAACCCCGCCGACATCATGTGGCTTCGCCCCGGCCTCGTCCACAACTTCACAGTGATGGGGCACGCCCATTTCTGCCAGTGGCTCTTCCAGCTTGACGTGGGCCACGACGGCGAGGTCGAGCGGACCGGCAAGGTTGCGAGGGCCGCCACGAAGGCTGGCAAGGTCCTCAAGGGGCCTCTGTTCAAGCTGCCGACGGGAGTGGTCCCATTGTGTAATAACTCACGCCGGTCCAAAATCATTGCCATGATGCCGAACTGCAACGCACATGGCCCCGACCCGAGCTGGAAGGAGCCGGAGGATGCTGAGGTGCAGGAGTTCTTCGACACCCTACACGAGGGGTACATCAACGCCGACGCCGAGCGGCTGCTTGTCCAGGACACCATCCAGGCGGAGCTGGACTTCATCGCCACCAGGGCGAGGGAGGCACAGGTTGCCAAGGAGGCCGGAAGCACCGGTGGTGTGGAGGACAAGGCCGCGACGGCCGCGGTGGAAGAGGAGCTCGCTCGGTGGGCGGCGGCCGCCAAGGGAGCCAGCAGCGCCGGCACAAAGGCTCCTCTGGTTGAAGATGTGACCGGCGAGTCATCGGAGGAGGAGGCCGAGACCGCAAGCTCGACGCCGGCTATGGGGAGAGCGCGAGTCTTGCGGCAGGCCAGTTCCGGCGAGCCGGTCCGGCCCGGCAGGGCTGCTCAGTCGCAGCTGACCTTGGAGGGGTCCCGGCGCCATACGAGGGCCGCAGCGGCGAAGAAGCCGGCGAAGGCCATGGTGAAGAAGAAGACAGCCGTCCCTTCTTCATCCAAGCATGCCCAGACACCACCTCCTTCCCCTCCTCTGGCGGATGTTGACATGGAGGTCTCCTTCGATTATGCATCCCTCAGCCCGAGGAGGAAGAGGAAGATGGCAGAGGAGGAGGCGGATGACGAGTAAACATCTGCTTCCTTTTCGTTATCTCTGCCTCCTCACTCTGTGTTGCTTGTCTTGACGTATCGTAATCTTTGCAGGGACGTGGAGACGCTGGCCCAAAGAGTGAAGAGGGCCAAGGTCTCGCCAGGTGGCCAGCCCCCGGCTGGTACTTCGAGGGCACCGTTGGTGGTGTTGAGCAGCCCGGACAGCAGCCCCTGGCATAGCCCCCAGAGTAAGTTCGTCACTCTTCTCCCGTCGACATGTGTCAGGGGCATGACACTTTGGTGCTGACCTTGCCGGGTATGTAGGAGGAGAGCAGCGGCAGGAGGAGCCACAGAGGGCTACTCCCAACACGCCGCCCCCATCGACCACGCCGCCCTGAGGGGCGTCCCCGGCAAGGGCGCCAAGTACCGAGCCCACGCACATGGAGGAGGAGGAGAACTTAGGCACCGGCGGCTTCGCCTCGACGCCAAATGTTGGCGGGGACGGGACTTCTGTTTCCCAGCCCGGTACCGGCACTGGTAAGCCATTCGCCGATCGTCCCTGTTCCTTTTTCTTTATGGTTCTTGGTCTTGGCCTTGCCTCACCCCCTTCTTTGGTCTCCAGATCCCTCCTCGGTGAACCCAGAGGACGTGGACGTCGTCATCGAGGACATCGCCAAGGCCGCCGAGATGAACGCCGAGAAGATCGCCACGGAGGAGGCCACCAAGGGTGCTGCCGAGGACGCCGCCAAGGGGCCCGCCGGGGAGGCGGGCAAGGCTGCCGCTGAGGAGACCGGCAAGGGACCTGCCAGGGAGGCCGGCGGGGCTGTTGTCGAGGAGGAGGAGGAGGAGGAGGAGGAGACTGGTGACCAGCCTTCCTCCTCCGCTGCTTCCGGCTCCGGCAAGTACCTGAGGGTGAGTGACACTTGTTCGTCCACCTTCCAGACATGTCGAGCACCAGGACACCCGTTGAGGGAGAGGTGTTCGACGATGATGTGCTTGCCACTTCCGGGCTTGAAGTCATCGACGAGCCAATCGTTGGTGGCGACGGCTCGCAGGAGGAGCGGCTCCTCCATGCCATGGGCGCCAGCTCCGAAGTTTCAGCGCCCATCAAGCCCCGCCTGGACAAAGTTAAGTCCAGGACGGCGGTGGTGGAGATGGCGGAGGAAGACCTCCAGGAGCGCGTCGCCGTGAAGCAGGACTGGTTCCGTGAGGCCCACAAGGAGCTCAAGTCTGCCCAAGGCGAGCTGGCCAGGCGCGACGTGGAGCTCACCATGAAGCTCGCCGACGTCGAGAAAGCTCAAGAGACGGCGAGGAACTTGGCCGCGGCCGCCGAAGCCGCCCGGACCCAGCATGAGGCCGCACTGAACTCCTAGGAGGGGGGACTTGCTATGCGCGAGGGGAAGCTTGCCGCCATGCTTCACGACAAGGATGCAGAGGTGGAAACGCTTGTCTTGTAGCGGACCAGTGAGCTGGAGCAGAGGCACAAAGAGGCACTCATGCCCAGTGCCTGTGTTCAAGCCGCAAGGTAGAGGAGTTGGAGGCGAGCACGATGGGCTGAAGGAGCAGGACCTGAAGCTGTCCCAGGAGAGGGACACGCTTAATAAAGGCCTCGACAGAGGCGCAGGCGCGGTCGCCAAGAAGGCCGGGAGCTCTCCGAGGCCAACAACTCCATCAAAGACCTCAAGCTAAAGCTGGAGAGTCTCGAGAAGGTGCTGTCGGAGGCCAACGCCTGGGAGGGGGCCCTGGCCAAGGAGCTGGAGGCCGAGAAGCTGCTGCGGAAGAACGAGGGCCTCAACTTCGCGGATCACGTGGAGGGTGAGAACCGTTGGCTCAATCTCCTCGCCACCTTCGCCAACCAGGCCGCCGCGCAGCTGGCCATAATGGGGATGCCGGACGTGAGGTATGTCCCGGAGCGGAGTGTGAGCGCCAATTGCAGTCTGACCATGTTCTTTGAGAAGGTCGTCGATGCTCTAGAGCGGTTGCACGCCAACCGGGCGGCCTCACTGGCCGATGAGTCCCGGAGGCTTTGCCAGGGTGCCATGACCAAGGTCCTCACCAAGGTGGCGACCGTAGCCCGACTCGACATCAACGCCATACCGAGAGCTTGCCGGAGGGTATCGACTCGCTACCGTGGAGCGATTGCCCATCATCAGCCGTGTCGGCGGAATTCTGAGGGTGGAGGGCCAGCACCGGGATTAGGCAACCCATTTTTTATCGCCGCTGCAGGTCCACAACCAAGACAATCGCTATCTCTAGTTAGAACCGCAGCAACAATTTGATGTAATATAACTCTACAGCACTTTCATTATTATGCATGTTATTTTCCTGTTTGATTTTCCTTTGCATGTCCACCCTACGTTACTGGGTAGGCTCGCCGGCGCGTAAACCCAAGGCGGCGTCTTGGGGACGGATCCCCATTGGCCTGCCGGGTGTGCTTGCTGCCGGGAGAATCACCTTGCCACCCTTAGCGCGGCCGACCAAACTGTCGAGCTTGACTCGAGTCAGAGTTGGGAGCGTTGCCAGGTGCGGAAGGCTACCCCGCCACTTTCGACGCAGCCGCTTTGAGCTGTTGAGCAGACTCGAAACAGAACAAGGGTATGCTGCCAATTATGGAGGGTCTCTGCTGGGGTAGGGTGCCATATATGCCAAAGGATGGCTTATCATGGTGGGGGCGAGTAGAACGTCGCCGTGCCTCGAAACGGATGAGGCGAAGGCATGCACGCCGCGGATGTTACCCAGCTTCGTGGCTCTCCGCGGAGATAATACCCTTATTGCTGCTCGCTGGGTCTCCGCATGATCACTATGGCAAAGTGGGCAAGGTTGCTCCTTGAGCTGTTCGAGGTGAGGAAGGAGAAGGGCACGGCTAGCTCTTCTCTCCTCTCGTGTGTGTCTAAAACTATTAGGGTCCAACCTCTGCATGAGTGCCCCGGTTTATATAGGCCTACCCCCGGGGTACACGGTAATCCGCTGGGCGCTGGTCCCAGCCGCCTCGCCTCTCCGTCGCTGCTTTTCTCCGCTGGATTACCGGGCCCACCGATTAGTGGGCCCCGCCGACGGTCCAGATGGGGCCGATGAACCTTGTCCGCCAAGGGCGGTCTTGCCGGTTATGGATTACTGTAGCCGCTGCCCAATGACGCTGGCTTATCATGGGGTCATGGCAACAAGGGCGCCGCCCGACGGGCGATCACCGCGCCATTCCCGCCTTGTCTCGGGTTAATGGCGGCGGAACTCGTGGGAGGGGCCGCCGACTCGGGGCCGACTCCCAACGGGTCCATCTTCCGCGCTCGCCGTTTTCGCACTTCGCCGACAGCGGGTCCCGCCGCTCGGGTCGCACGGACAGGCCGTCGTGGTACTGTGAATCATTTATGGTTGATGTCGGCCGGGCGGAAACAATGCCGCCACGGACGGAGATCTCACAAGACGGCGCGATCAGGGCTATGCCTCGCTCTTCGGGAACCGGCAGGATGGGCTGCGCAGCGGCCGCTCCCCATCCCGTCTGTAGTCGCAGAGGCAGGAGGTGGTCGAAGTCGCTGGGCCGCCTCCCTAGTCGGCTTCTCTCGAAGCCGCCAGTTGGGAGTCGGCTTATCTCGAAGCCGTCTCTGGGACTCGGCCGTGAGGGGCAGTCGGCGGCTCTTCGTCTTGGGGTTTCGAGGGGCGTAGCCTGCCCCGATGTCTTGAAAGTTCCAGGGCTCGGGTTTGCCTACCGCGGGCCCATTACTCCGACAGAGTCCCCGAGCCGGTGAGGCGCCGAGGCAACATGTCGAGGAGCCTCAACAGTTTCATCTCGCCGGGTGGAAGGATTCGGCCTTGCTCATTGCCTCCTCCTAGGCTGACTAGCTGGAGTCTGACCTGGAGGCCGCCTTGCTCCTCAAAGAGTTTGTTTTGAATGTCGAAGGGAACCGTGCAGCGGTTCGATAAGCTTTCCCGGTGGCGCCGCTGCAGGTCTCGCCACGCGACGCCACGCAGCAGTGGTCATTCGCCACCCCACGCTGCAGGACGAGACAGCCATCAAAGGGATTCCGCCACTATCGCCGCTTTGGGACGCGAACGATCCGCTATGGTCGTGGCGGGCGGTTAGTTCCACGCCGCTATCGCACGCACAACTTCGCGGGTTAAATCATGGGGCGGGGTACCGGGCGCAGTTAATCCCACGCCGCCCCATCGGCTTTCAGCCCGTGAGCCTATAAGTAGGCGGAGGAGGGGGGCGCTAAGCACGCGCACTCCATCTCCCCGCTTCCGCTTCCTCTTGCTCCTTCTTCCTCTCGCTTTTCTTCTTCTTGCCGCCGCCGACCAACCACGCCACGCCGCTGGAGATGAGCTCTTCATCTGCCGCTGTTTCCCGCCAGCCGCCCGGCGTAGGGACGGCTCGAGGTGGACGATGACCACATCGATTTCTCCGCGACGCCACCGCATCCCCGCAAGAGCTTAGTGCGGACCCGCCGCCGCCGGCGGGTGAAATAGCGCCGGGCGCCGAGGAGGGCGAGCGGGTCGATTCCGCCCAGACTCGCGCGCAGCCTAGGGCTGCCGGTGAGCCGCTTCTTCCGCTTGAGTTTCGCTGGGCCCAGCCTGCACCACCTCACCCGGTCACGGTGGTGCTGCTGGCTGCTCGCCGCCAGCGCGAGGGCTTCTCGGCGCTCTCCCCACCATCGAAGTTGTGGGGGAATTCTTCCAGTCCAAGATCGGCACGCACGTCGCCGGCATGCCGGCTCTGTGCGGCACCTTCATCGCGATGCAGAGGCCGGTGGGCGACAACCCTTTCCCCGCAATTCCATTGATCAAGTCGGTGAAGATGCGGCAGCGATCCTACTTCTACGTGAAGAACATCGCCCGTATATGACTGGTCAACTCGCCGCCCACGGAGCCGGGCGTGGCTGGGAGGCTTCCCAGCCTGGTCCCACCAGGCCAGGACGCCGACTTCCTGCCGCGCTGGCCGTCACATGATTCGAAAAGTGCCGACGCGGTCAAGGGCTTATCCGGGGCCGACCTGCTGACCACCTTCGTGGCACGCCGAGTCCTCCCGCTCCAAGGCCGACCTCATATGATCTGTCAAATGAGCGCCACCGGACCCCAAATCGGATGTGCTCGAAGCGACATGCCCCACGCGGAGGTGGCGGACACGGTGAACTTCCTGGCGAACTGCAATCTTACGGCGGATTGGCAGTTCAGCAAGGAGCCATACTCGCGCGCCAACCCCCCGCCTGTGGTAAGTCATCTCTCTTCCTCTTCTGTTTTCTTTTTCAGCCGAATCCAATTCTGATTTTATTTGGTTTTTTTCGAGTCAGAACCCCCTCATGCAGCCCTCAGCCGGCACCACGAGGCCGGCCCGTGAGTTCGTCCCCGACCGGGCGGAGAGTGACGTCGACGACCCTGATTTGGGGGCGGCGGCAATGGAGGCCGACGCCGAAGGAGGAGGAGGAGGAGGGGCCGACGACTTCAGGCCCTCGGCTACCTTCACCGACTGGCCTGAGGATGACGGCGAGGGGGAAGTCGTCCCCCGCCGCCAACCGAGGGTCGGCCAGCCGGGTGCGAGTTCCTCCGTCGGCTTGGGTGGTCGAGGCGGCATGAAGAAGCGCCGGGCCGGGCCGAGCTTGCCAGGCGGCCGGTCGAAGAAGTTCAGGGGGGAGGCCGCCGCGACCCAGCAGGAAGAGGCAGTTACAAAGGCTAACTGTTTCCGCAAGGAAGTGAAAAATCCGCTGCTGGTCTCCGCGTAAGTGCTTCTGCTTTGTCTTGTTTTCTTATGGTAAATCTTGTCCAAATCTTTACATGTCTTCTTTGCATCGGGGCTCCCCTTACTTTAGAGAGGGTCGCCGCCACCTCCGTCATGGGGTCGGCAGAGACGTCCGCCAATACTCGGCGGATTGACCCCGCCGCCGACCTCCGGGAGGCGACGGAGCGGAACACGCAGGAGAAGCGCGACGAGGAGGAGGCCGCCTCACCTGGAGAAGGCGGAGGCCGAGAAGGCGGTGGCTTCCGCTCAGAGGAAGCTGGGGGAGGCCGAAGCCGCCGTCGCAGCTAAGCGGCGAGCCGAGGAGGCCGCGCACCTCCAATCGGCGCTGCTCGTCACCCCGCTGAGCTCCGCGCCGCCGCCGCCGGAGTTCACGGGGCAGACGGAGGGAGCCGGTAGCGAGTTCCCCGACATGGAGAGGGAAGGCGACGAGACCTCCCTGTCGGGCACGGCCGTGCAGCCCCCGCCGCCTCCGCCGCCGCTTGAGAGCGCGCGAGGTAAACAGCAGGCGGACCCGCCGGTGCCGCCGATCAAGACGAGGCCATGGCGGTTGCTCCTTCAAGTCGCCGCCAAGGCCTGCCTTGAGAAGGCGACTCGGCGCCACGCCTTTGAGACCGCCGCCACTCGCCATTCCAGACGCCGAGGCGACAAGCGCCGCCTGGGTGGGTGAGAGGAGGCGCACAGCCCCACGAACCAGGTGCTTCGGACGCTCAGCGGTTACGAGCTGAAGGCGACGCCATCTAGAACTGCACCAAGGCGCACTTGGCATCACGAACCGCCGTTCGGTTATGTTTCTTCTTTGAATTTTTCCTTGTTCTTCTCTGTGGGGGCGCGCCAGCGCACTCACTGGGTGTAGTCCCCAAGTTTCGGGCCGGCTGCTGAGCAGGCGGCTCGGAACTCTATCTATCGATTTCCAAATTTTTACCTTTGTCTGAAATGCTTATCGCAGGAGTATCACAACCTCCGAGCCACTGCCTTCAATCGTAATGTTGAGGAGCTGGGCAAGCGGACCGCCGACTTGTCAAGGAGCTGGGGTGAGTCTTCTTTCTTCTTCGCGGGGGCACGCTGGCGCACCCGCGGGCTGTAGTCCCCGAGATTTGGGCCGACTACTGAGCAGTCGGGCCGGATCTTCCTGGCGACCTTCTTAGTTGACGACTTAACGTCCTTTTTATTTTTTATTCTTCAGAGGCCAATGCCACTCTCCGGCGGCAGCTGGGCGTGGCCGACACCGCCTTGCGCGCCAAGGGGGAGGAGGCAGCAAGCTCGCAGCAGCGCGCACCTGCTGGCTATGCAAAGCACATGGAGCAAAGGGAGCTGCTTTAGAAGGCGCAGGACGAGGCGGAGAAGAGAGAGGCTGCTCTCCTGGCCGAGTTCGAAAGCGAGCGCTGCTCCTGGACCGACAAGGAGGCACAGCTGGCCTCCGGTTTCCATGAAATCGAGGACATCCTCGACGGTGAGTTTCTTTATTTTCCTTCTTTGAGCCGCTGACTATTGGTCAGGCTGGCTCCTGGTTTTTTGACTTGCTTCTCTTTCATCTTGGCAGATTTCTTCCCCGGCCATACGTAGGCGGCCAATCAAGCCATCGAGGCTGATCGCGAGGTGCGGAGGGCGAGTGGTGCCGAGATCGCTGCCAACGCCCCCCGGACCCTTGACGAGCAGCTTCTGAGCATTGAGGCTCGCCCGCGCCGCCCATCGGATGTTGCGCCGGCTTCAACGTGTCGGCGCCAGCGATTGCTGCCCTATGGCCAGACATGCCGGTTCTGGCGACTCCGGGCCGGATGCCGACGCCCGAGGTCGCGGCTGGCCGCCTTTGAGGCGTGGAAGGGTTCCGCTACCCGGCTGGAGTGTGGCGGCCTTGGAATTCGCTGGCGTGGTATCTGTGGCTGGATCTCGACCGCTGGCCTGCTCCGGCCGGGAGGCCCAGGCGGAGCTATCGGCTGCGGAAGACGCCTGCCGAAGGCGGGGGCGGCGATCGCCGACCACACGGACACCAGCGCCTTCGTCCCTGAGCGGGCTGAGGACGGCGGGGAGGCGCTGCCGGAGTGGTTCGGGATGAACCCGGATTACGACGAGGACTCGGCGGAGGTGATCGGCTCCAGCGCCGAGGAGGAAGGCGAGGCGGAGGACGGAGATGAGACGGAGGTGCTAGAAGACGGAGCGGGCGACCAGCCTCAGCTCGATCAAGGCCCAAAGAACGAGCCGCGCCTGTCTGCCCGGCTGGCTGCCGAGATGATCAAGCCGACATCGCCCCAGCCGCCTCGGCGCTCGACACCGCTGCCTCCTCCGCCTCCAAACCTGTCCGCCGCTTCTTAGGCTGTTGTCTTGCCTTTATTTTATCTGCTTTGATAGTCTTTGAAAAAACTTGTTAATTCAAGACAATTTCACCCAAGGGTGTATTTTGAACTGTCAAGATTCGCCAAGGGCCTATGCTGTGTAAATATTATCCTCGATTCTATCTTTCCTTG
Source organism: Aegilops longissima (assembly GCA_021605205.1). Classification (NCBI taxonomy): domain Eukaryota; kingdom Viridiplantae; phylum Streptophyta; class Magnoliopsida; order Poales; family Poaceae; genus Aegilops; species Aegilops longissima. The sequence goes on along the minus strand of CM038679.1, from coordinate 488,169,756 downwards.
CACATTGCTCCTATGGTTTTTTCCTTGCCGCCTTCCCTTAGTTGCCTCCTTGCCTACCGGACAACCGCCTCATGGATCGCTGCTTGGATCAAATGCTTGGTTACTTTTGGAAAGGCAAGTACTTTGCCATTTTTAGAGTCTTTAACAAGTTAGACAGAAGCGGCAAGTCGACTCACTCAAGAGTCGGTTTTGCAAAAGGGCTGGAAGCCGGGCTTAAGCTATGTTTATGTTTTGGGTCCTTAGCCATTTTTCATGTGGGCTACCATTCTTCCTTACTCCCGCCCACCAAACACTCACTCGAGCTGCGGCTTCGACAGAGACGGCTTAGGCGCCAGACATTACTTGTCCGATCAAGCAGGAAGCATTTCATAACATAATGCGGCGAGTCCCCGCCACTAGTCGAACCCGCGCCAAGCGGCATAAAGAGTAACATACTGAAGGCATAATTTTATCATAAAGATAACGTAAAAGGGCAGTCCTCGAGCTCGCTTCGGGGGCCCAAGTCTTGGTACTTTAACACAAAAGGTAGCATGGTACATACGCATCAATCAGAAAATCTTCGAGAAGATTCAGATTCCATGGTCGCTCCGCCTTTGCCGGAGTCGCCCTCTTGCATGCTCGGGCTTCGAGCGCTGATCGTAGTAGGAGTCGCTGCTCAAAGACTTTGTCGATAACGAAGGGGTTTTCCAACGCGTCGACAGCTTGTGCTGGCCGGTTGTTCGCTGGATCAGCCGGAGCACAAGGTCGCCTCTTGGAAAGATCTCGGCTTGTCCTTCCTGTTGTAGTAGCGGCGCCGGCTCGCTGGTAGATGCTGACCGCCGAGTGCCAAAGCAGTCTGCCCTCTTCCAGCAGATCGACGCCGCCTTGACGTGTTTCTTCCGCTTCCTCCTCGGTGTACATGGTGACTCGCGGGAGTCGAACTCTATGTCCATTAGATGATGGCTTCAGCACCGTAGACGAGGAAGAAAGGTGTGAAGCCAGCTGACTTATTTGGAGTCGCGCGAACCCGTGAGGACGGTCGGTAACTCGTTAAAGCAGACGGCCGAACGCACTGCTGGTTCGACCAGCCGAGGCTTGATGCCGACAGGATGAGGCCGCTTCGCCGCTTCCACCTAGCTGTTTGATCGCGGATGGGCAATGACGCTAAGTCCGCCGGATGCCTTGCGTCAGCGCAGAAATGGGCCAGGGCGCCTTTTGGCAAGATTTGTGCCATTGTCGGTGATGATGTTGTGGTACTGCATCGAGTCGTGATGTCGGCGATGAAAGTCACAGAGTTGGACCATTCAACTTCTTGATGGGCTTTACTTATCCACTTGGTGAACTTGTCCACCGCGACAAGTAAATGAGTCAAGCCACTGCGTTGCTTTGAATGGTCCCACCATGTCCGTGCCCCAAACAAAGAAGGGCCAAAGCGATGGGGATAGTCTTGATCATGAAGCCGGCTGAAACGGCTTGGAGCGAACATCCGCACCCTTGCATTTTTGACTAATTCCTTGGCCTCTTCTAGGCAGTTGGCTAGAAGAAACCGTGGTCGAAGGTTTTGGCGACGAGTACTCTTGAGGTCGCATGGTGGCCGTGACTCGCTTTGATGAATGTCTTCGAGAATCGCTGGCCTTGCTCGCTCGACGCAACACTGGTAGACACCAAGGACGCTGCACACCGACCAGCCTTCGCTGACTATGGTGTAGGCTGCCGCCGGGCGTACTTGCCGAGCCAAGATTTCATCGGTTGGTAGCTCGCTTCACTTGGAACTTCAGGATGGGTTGGGCCCATGAGGGTGCTGCTATTTCTTCAACTGTCAGTACTGCTACTTGGACGAGGGCGGCTGGGCTGGGAGGCGGCGGGTTCAAGTCCGCAGCTGCTTGCTGGGTTGGCGAAGTCCCCGGGCCGACTGGTGCAGTCCCCGGACTGAGCTCTGGGGTCTTTGCAATGGTCGCCGCAGTCCCCGGGCCGGGCTCTGAAGTCCCCGGCCGGCTTGATCGGGCATTCTTGGGGGCCATCTCGCGAATTTCGCACGCCGTCTCGCCGAGGCTTTGGAGCCGGATCCGACTTCTTCGTGGGGAGCCGACAAAATGGAGTCTCGATTCTCGTGAAGGCTTGACAGACGGCTTGAGGAGGCGCCAAGGGCGACGCCGATGGTATTGCTCGCGGTGGAGCCGATTCGCACTGTGGTATCTCGCTGGTCGTTGTCGCTTTTGGCACGTGAGGAACTCGCACCTCAAAATATCCACTCAATTGATGTACCAGAAACGATAGCTCGCCATGTTTGCATCTTTTCGCCCCCCGCCGGATGACTGTTGGACCACCAAGTCGAGTCGCCATAACACGATCCGCGAATGCCAAGTTCTTTGGCAAGCCGGAGCTCGTGAATGAGCGCCAGATTCGCGACGTTGTTAGAGGCGGCGAAACGGATCTGCAGCGATACTTGAGCTTGTCTCTTTGGGGAAGTGGAGGACAATGCCGAATCCCAAGCCGGTGCGCATTTTGGAGCCATCAAGCGCATCCGCCAATGGTGGAGTCGAGGCGGCGGCAGGTATCGGGTCTCGCCTAGTCGACGAGGAAGTCGGCCGGTGCTTTGCGATTTGATGGCTAAAGCGGGTTGGTAATAGATGGTGTAGGGGCCAGCTCTATGGCCCATTTGGCCACTCGCCGAAGCATCTCGGCTTCCGGCGATCTCGGCTAGGGGCTATGCAAACCACAAAGGATCGGATGCTCTTGAAAGTAAGGCTTCAACTTGGCGGCAAAGTGCACGCCAGAGCACATCTTCCGGGTAGTGGGGGTAGTTCTTCTTGAGGTTGACAAGATTGCGCTGTAATATACTGGTCTTCGGACAGGTAGCGCCTTGCCTTCCTCCTTGCGCCAACTACAATGACTGCGGCTGACTACCCGGCTGGTGGCGGCAATGTACAGTGAGCATGGGCTTTGGGAGTCGGGCCGCCAAAGATGTGGGGAGAAGTCAGCATTTTCTTCAACTCGAGAAAAGCTTCATTCGCTTTGTGGTTCCATTCAAGAAGGTGGTCTTTCATGAGCTGATACAAAGGAGAGCTTTTCACCAACCGATCGATGAATCGCTAATGGACGCCAAGCAGCCGGTAAACTTTTGCACATCTAGCAGTCGGCGAGGTACTTCCATCCTCTCGATGGAGCTGAGGTTTCATGATCATGCTTAGCATGGCAACCCAAAGAAAGGAACCGATAGCGGGACTATTTTCTTTGGAAGACATTTCTTCCGTTAAACAGTAATATAGCATATCTCTCATGCATCTTTGTTTATAAAACCGTATGGCTAGATTGCCTTGTTTGTCGTAAATTTGCCTCATAAAGGCTTTATAAAGTAGGATAAACACTCGGCCACTCGCCGAGGAGGTTGAAGCCGATGGTCGGTCAACAAAGTTTTGTACAATGAAGATCCGAGCATTAATGACATAAAGTACTTGGATACATTGAGTCATTACACATAATTTGTGATTTTACTATGGATATTGATCCTTAATTCAGCCACCCGCCCCGCATTAAGGCTCGGGGCTACTGGGCTTCGGGCTTATTACTTACAAATATTAGGGGCACATTGATCCCCGATCCGGGTGTTGCCACCGACCAAGTGTCTCGGGGCTACTGCATTGCTTGTTCTATGCAGAAAATCTTAAGTGCAACATAGCTTCGAGGAGATTTTGATCCTCGTGTTGGTCGGCCGCACCCGACCTGAGTCTCGAGGACCGAGCACGCCGCTTTTGTGTCCCGGAGTGTTCTCGAGTTAGGACTTGATCCTCGGACCGATTTTGCAAATCAACCTCGAGTCTCGTGCACGGGATCAGCGGTCTTATGTCATCCTTCAGTGCATCTCGGTTTTAGACCGATACATACCTTGAGGGCTACTGGCTATATATCTCGTTAGAGAATAAATTACATCAATAAAAAACATTGACCAAAAATCAGCCCATGACCGAGGTGCTTAACCACCTCGGAAGCAGTTCGACATATAGCTCGGATGCAAGTGGCTGGCTCCTTAGAGGGCATTTCCGTCATTAAGCTCGGTTAAACTCCTTCAAACTTCTTTGAACCAAGGTGATTTATGACACTCGGATAAAGTCCGCATTGGAGCTCGGATACATAGTCCGGCGTTGAGCTCGGATACTGTCCGGCGCTAGCTCGGATACATAGTCCGGCGTTAGAGCTGGAAGGCCCGCATTGGTGCTCGCTGCAAAAGATACTCAAGGCAGTCCGGCGTTGGAGCTCGGACGCAAGAGGACCTTGCCACCTGGGAACAACTTCAAACCCGAGGCGTGGCACAAAAATAACAAGGCATTGATAAAGGCCGGAAACTTAAAGGGGCTCCTCGGATACCCGACGCGTAAAGTCGTCGAATGCATTTCGTCAATCCTCAAGATCGAAGATGAGAAGATTTGTTGAACCAGTTTTCAAGACCGACGACCGAAGATGAAGAACAGTTCGGAAGAATAGAGGAGCGCCCCTAACTTGAAGACCGTTCAGGGGGGCTCTTGACGGTGTCCCGGACTAGGGGTACTCACCACGCTGCCTCCCGATCGCTTGATTGGGCCGAGGACCCGCATGGTCAGATACTCATGGGCCGGTCCGGACAGTGCCGATACAAGGAAGATTCCACAAGACTTGGTGGTCAAGACAAGGACTCCACCCCACCGGCAGATTCGGGTTAGGGACTCTTGTTATCCTAGGCCTCTCGGTGCATTATATAAACCAGGGCAAAGCTAGTCGATAGACAATCTCATATACAACAATCATACCATAGGCTAGCTTCTAGGGTTTAACCTCCTTGATCTCGTGGTAGATCTACTCTTGTAAACATCCACAATATCAATATCAATCAAGCAGGACATAGGGTTTTACCTCCATCAAGAGGGCCCGAACCTGGGTAAAACATCGTGTCCCTTGCCTCCTGTTACCATCCGCCTAGACGCACAGTTCGGGACCCCTACCCGAGATCCGCCGTTTTGACACCGACATAAGGCCTCCAAGATCTCGGCCGCCGCCTTTCCTAATAGGCGCTGGTCAGGTCTCGCAGAGCCGCCGAGGGGTCATGAGCTCCTTCGCCGAATGCTTGCTATGACCGGCGACGACAGCACCTCGGATGGAAGCTTCCGCCGCCCCTTGTGAGGGAGCGGCTCGTCAGAGACAACCACGCTGGGGGGAACAGCGCCGAGCGACGCGTGGTGTCGGAGTCACCAGCATCGGGTCGGTGGAGTTTACAGACTCAAGTCCGCGGCAGGCTCACGGAGACGGAGTTGCTCGAGGAGGCCCGCGAGGAGGTTTCAGTCGCCTGCGCTCGGCCGGATGCAGGCTCGCCGAGGCGTAACCTCGCCGACAAGTTCGGCGAGGCAGCCGCTGCGCAGCGGTTCAGGGCTGCGGTAGCAAGGCCGGCGCAGACTCCGTCTGGCGTGCCGGGCTGGCTGCGCTTGCTAGGGAGGAAAGGGTTCCCGTCCAGAGCAGGTCTCCGGACGATGGTGCACCTAGCCCCACGGTGGGCGCCAAATGTCGGGGGTTGGGTGCGACATATGCCAAAGGATGGCTTATCATGGTGGGGGCGAGTAGAACGTCGCCGGTGCCTGGAAACGGGATGAGGCGAAGGCATGCACGCCGGTGGATCTTACCCAGCTTCAAGGCTCTCCGTGGAGATAATACTCTCTCGCTGCTCTCCGGGGTCTCCGTGATGATCACTATGGCAAAGTGGGTACAAGGTTGCTCCTTGAGCTGTTCGAGGTGAGGAAGGAGAAGGCACGGCTAGCTCTTCTCACCTCTCTCGTGTGTCTAAAACTATTAGGGTCCAACATCTTGTATGGGTGCCCGGGGTTTTATAGGCCTACCCCTGTGGGTACAATGGTAATCCGGCGGTGCGGGTCCCACCGCCTGCCTCTCGTCGCCGCCTTCTCCGCCGATTACCGGGGCCCACCGATTAGTGGGCCCCGCCGACGGTCCAGCATGGGGTCGACAAGCCTTGTCACGCGCGGGCTTGCGCGGCCGCGGATTATCTGTAGTCGCGCTTCTAATGACGCGGGCTTGGTCATGGGGTCATGGCAACAGTGCTGCCGCCTGACGGGCGATCACTGTTGACATTCCCCATCTTGTCTGGTTAATGGCGTGCAGAACTCGTGGGAGGGGCCGCCGACCTCGGGGCCGACTCCAACGGGTCCGCCTTCCGGCCTCGCCGTTTTTGCACCCCGCCGACAGCGGGTCCCGCCGCCCTCGGGTCGCATGCATGTGCCGTCAGGTATGTGGATCTGCCTATGGTTGATGTCGGGGCGCGCGGCAGGTCATGCAAGGCCGACGGAGATCTCCACAAGACGGGCGATCAGGCTATGCTGCCCTTCGAACTGGCAGGATGGGCCGCGAGGCGGTCGCTCCCCATCCCGTCCGTAGTCGCGTAGGCAGGAGGTGGTCGAAGTCGCGGGCCGTCTCCCCCTAGTCGGCTTCTCTGGAAGCCGCCAGTTGGGAGTCGGCTTATCTCGAAGCCGTCTCTGGGACTCGGCCGTGAGGGGCAGTCAGCGGCTCTTCGTCTTGGGGTTTCGAGGGGCGCAGCCTGCCCCGATGTCTTGAAAGGTCTAGGGGCTCGGGTTTGCCTACCCGTGGCCCATTACTCCGACAGGCCCCTTTGTGTGCAGGTCTCCCATACATAGTCCAGATCTCCGAGGACGATAACCTCAAGTGTAAAAAGGAAATAATCCAAGGCTCTGACTAACTTTGCTTTTCTGTCGCCGAGCCGGCGTTGTTCCTCCAGCCGCCTTCTTCTCAGAAACCGAAAGCGATGAAGAACCGCTAGGCTAACTACCAGACCAGATTCCCACAATTGCGCTCCCTACCTGGCGCGCCAAAGATGTCGGTGTGGAATCGACACCTATGGGATCACAAGAAGCCCTACTACGGTTATCGGGGCGCAGGGTTCCGAGGAGAGCAGGGCTAGTAGACAGCACAAGGATCATTTACCCAGGTTCGGGCCGCGAGGATGCGTAAAACCCTAGTCCTACTTTGGTGGGTGTATTTCTGAGAGTTCTTGAGCTCTTGAACTAGTTGTGGTCAGCGTGTGGTTCGAAAGAGCCGAATCCTTCTCCAGTATGCCATGGGCCTCCTTTTATAGTAGGAAGGGGCTGCCATAGTGGCACACAGGAGGTGGAAAGGCATATAGTGCCCTGAGCTTATCGCTCATATTACAGGACAAGACGCATTAAATGCGTAGCTTAGGTGTCCCCTTGCTTTATTGGGGGACGGGGGCGAGGCCCATCCCGTCCGTCGCCGCTCCTCCTCGCTTTGACACGCGCCCTGTCCAGTGATGCGTGCGGCGCCATGTAGGCAGGCAGGCAGCTGAGGTGGCGCAGTGGTGGAGCCTTCACGAAGATCTGCATGCCGCCACGCAGGCGCTCGATGAGTTGGCCTGGGAGCTGAATGTTGCCACGCAGGTACCCGCCCAGCTGGTTGGGCTGGCAGCTGCATGCTGAGCGACGGTGGAAGCTTGGTTGGCATGGAACTGGCGATGGCCCTGCTGGCGTCCTTGGTGAAGGCCTTTCTGGGTGGCCCAGCAAGGGTCTTCTTTGCGTGGCGTCTTTGTAAATCCCCAGCAAGGGCCTTGCCGGGGGTCTGGTGGCCTTCCTCGGCAAGGTTCTTGCCGAGGATCGTCGTCTTCCAATCCTCATCTGATCTTGAATATGTCTTCACAAAGATTTGCATGCCACCACAGAGGTGCCTCCCCGAGCCCTGGCCCCACGTGGATGGTGGCGTTGGGGACTGTCGGCGTTCTGGGAACGGGGGTCCCCAGACTTGCCTGCCTGCGGCCTGCGGCGTGGCCCAAGGGGTGGCCCAGCACGGCCCATCTTCATCACCACAAGCTCAAGATGCTCGCGAGGGGCCAAGCCTCGCGGGGCGGACGACAGGTAGCTTCCTCAGGCACGGCCTCGTCAGGCTGGCTCACGAGGAGGCAGAGAGATCAAGGAGGGGTACCTCACGAGGTGCCCATGACGTAAGCCGTGACGACCAAGGGCGCCAGGTGGGCGCCAGCCCACGCAGGGTCCTCAATTCCTCTTTGGTGCAAAGGGGGAAAGCGCAGGCAAGAGCATCGAGCAAAGGCCTCTGTTTCGGTGCAACAAGACCAAGACCGTCGCAACGGCAGGAAGGAAGTCATCGTGGAGCCCAAGCCGGCGTCACCACCAGAGCCTTTGACAGGCGAGGACCAACTTTAGTCAGGATAAGTGTACTAGATGTTCCCCTTTCAAAATGGTCAATTGTTGGCGCCCTTCCCGCTCAATATTTGGGAAGAGGCCCAGGGCCTATGCCTATAAATAGGACTAGCCACCCACAGGGTAGAGGTATCTAGAAATCTTAGTGAGAGGAGGGATCCAGCATCCTGAATCAGCAGAGAGAGGGCGACTGAACTCCCCCTAGCAGTTCATCGCACCAGCCAAGAACAGACCCTCGCGAGGTTGTTCTTCCTTGTATTGTTCATCATCAGCCCAAGAGGCAATCCACCACACCACAAACTAGAGTAGGGTATTACACCACAATGGTGGCCCTAACTAGTATAAACCACGTGTCTCTTGTGTTGTTCGTTTCATAGTTTAGATCCTAGCGAGGCGGCAGGTGCAGGTAGGTAGAGGCGAGATCTCCGTCGCATTTCAAAGTGTTTGAACCTAGAGGGTCTGCGGAACCCAAAATCCGACATTAGGCGCCCGGTAAGTGCGCCGAGCTTCCTTCCGCTGACCGCTCTCCGCCGACACGCGACTCGCCTCACGATGAGTAGCACGCCGCCCGCTCTCGCCGCTGCCCCAAATGGGGCCAGGGGCTCGAGCCTTAGCCCCAACCTTGCGACATGTACCGTGGCCGAACAAGTTCAAGCCGGAGACGCCGCCGCGCTACAACGGCACAACTGATCCGCTGGCCTTCCTGCTGGCGTACGAGGAGGCCATCTCGGCAGGGGCGAGCAGGGTCATAGCTAATCGGCTTCCCATGGCCCTCACCGACGCCCCGCGCATGTGGCTGCTCCACCAACCGGCGGCTTCCGTGGCCTCTTGGGAAGAGCTGCGCAACCTCTTCCTCGCCCAGCACGCTGCGCCGGCACCCCCGGTCATCGCGGCTCTCCTGGGCGGCTCGCAGGCGCCACCTTTAGGCCGCCACATCAAGCCATACGCCCGCCAAGCCGGCGCTGCCTCCGCGCGGCAGGGGGCTCCCCCAGGACGGTCGGCGTCCAAGGCCGATCTGGCCTTCAGCTCGGAGGACCACCCCTCCAACTCAGCCTGCTCGGGCACGCTCCCAATGCTGTGCACTCCCACCATTTGCCAGGTGGCTGTCACCAGGACCCTCATCGACGGCGGTGCGGGCCTCAGTGTGCTCTCGGTTGAAGCCTTCAACCTCCTCCACATACCGCCGGAGCGGCTTCGGCCTAGCGGGCCCTTCTTGGGCGTCGGAGGCGGTTCGGCCGGCTCCCTGGGGCAGATCCGTCTACCGGTGACCTTTGGCACCTACGACAACATCCACACGGAGCTAATCGACTTCGACATCGCCCCCATCGGCCTCCCATACAATGCCATCCTCGGGTACCCAGCTCTAGCCAAGTTCATGGCCGCGACTCACCCAGCGTACAACCTCATGAAGATGCCCGGGAGAAATGGCGTCCTCACCGTGTCTGGAGACACCGGGGATGCGTTGCAAGTACTCAAGCTCGCCTTGAAGACTGCGGCGGCGGCCCAGCCCGCCGGTTCAGACGCCCCTGAGCCCAAGGGGGCTGCGCCGGCCAAGAAGAAGCAGCTGTTCACCCAGGACAAGGCGGAAACCAAGCAGATACTTGTCGACGATGACGGATCAACTAACGCCACCTTCACCATAGGCGCCAACCTCGAACCCGAGCAGGAGGAGGCCCTGGTCAAGTTCCTGCGCGCGAACAAGAAGGTGTTCGCCTAGGAGCCTGAACAGCTGGCGGGGATCCCTAGAGGCATAATCGAGCATCACCTCAACGTGTGCCCCAATGTACGCCCTGTGAAGCAGAAGGCGAGACGGCAGTCCACTGAAAAGCAGGCTTTCATCGTCCAAGAGACCCGCAAACTGGAAGCTGCAGGGGTCATTCGCGAGGTCCGATATCCAGATTGGCTGGCCAACCCTGTTGTTGTGCCGAAGAAAGGGGGGAAGGAATGCATGTGTGTCGACTTCACCAACCTCAACAAAGCCTGCCCGCAAGATCCATTCCCGCTCCCTCGCATCGATCAGATCGTCGATTCCACCGCTGAGTGCGACCTGTTATGTTTCTTGGATGCCTTCTCCGGGTATCACCAGATCAAGATGGCGGTAGAAGACGTGGAAAAGACGGCCTTCTTGACCCCATGTGGAGTGTACTGCTACACATGCATGCCGTTCGGGCTGCGCAACGCAGGAGCGACCTTTCAGCGGCTGATGCACATCACCTTGGGCCCGCAGCTCGGGAAGAATGTGGAGGCTTACGTCGATGATATTGTGGTGAAGTCTCGTGAGGCCAAAACCCTGATACAAGACCTGGAGGAAACCTCCGCGAGCCTCAACGCAGTGAACCTGCGTCTCAACCCGGAGAAGTGTGTGTTTGGGATCCCCTCGGGCAAGCTCTTGGGCTTCCTCGTGTCCCACCGAGGCATCGAGGCTAACCCAGAGAAGGTCAAGGCGGTCGAGGACATGAGCCCGCCAAAGACCCTCAGAGAAATGCAGAAGCTCACTGGGCGCGTGACCGCACTAGGACGCTTCATCTCCAAGTTGGGGGAGCAAGCGCTGCCTTTCTTCCAGCTGATGAAGAAAAAGGGGCCCTTTGAATGGACTGAAGAGGCCGACAAGGCATTCCAAGATCTCAAGAGGTACCTAACCAGCCCTCCGTAATGGTGGCCCAGCGCCTCAAGAGCCCCCGGTGCTCTACCTTGCAGCCACTCCCTACTCCGCTTGCAGCAGCCTGGTGGCAGTTAGGGAGGAGTCGGACCAAAGCAGGCTTTGCCTCGGTCAAGGCAAAGCAGATCAAGGAAGACCCATAGAGACCACTACCATAGCCGAGAAGGATCAGCCGCCAGGAAACGACTCGGGATGAAGAGACCCCTCCCCGGCGACCAGCCTCGAGGCCCCATCTCGGGGAGGCGCCACGGTCCGGAGGGCGCCATCGACACCAAGACTCCAAACCTCGTTGAACACCTGTGTACTTTCAAAGACGGTGTTGCGAGACGCGAGGCGCTGTACCCCATGCCTCGTAAACTCCTCCTCACGCTATTGGTGGCCTCGCGCAAGCTGCGGCATTATTTTCAGGGCCACCCCATCAAAGTTGTCTCAGCGTACCCCTTGGAAAGGGTGCTTACGAGCCCTAACTCAGCTGGAAGAGTCGCTGAGTGGAACATTGAACTGCAAGTGTTTCAGCTCGAATTCAGCACAACCAGAGTCATCAAGGTGGCCGCGTTAGCAGATTTCGTGGCAGAATGGACGGAGGCGCCGGGCCTCAAGGCTGATGAGGATCGATTCCTCTCCCCGGGAAGCGAGGCGCTGGAAAGTTGGGTCATGTACTTCGACAGGGCATTCTCCAGGCACGGCGCGGGGGCTGGAGCAGTGCTCATATCTCCTACTTAGGACAAGCTCTACTACGCCCTGCAGCTCTGTTTCCAGCATGAAGAAAAGGTCTCCAACAATATAGCAGAATATGAAGGCCTAATAGCAGGCCTGAAGGCCGCAGCTGCCCTAGGAGTGAAGCGCCTTACCATCAAGGGTGATTCACAACTCCTCGTCAACTTCTCCAACAAGGTATACGAGCCGAGGAATGAGCACATGGACGCCTACCTTGCGGATGTCCGCAGGATGGAGAAGCAGTTCTGGGGGCTGGAGTTGCAACACGTGCCCCGTGGCACCAATCAGGAGGCCGACGACATCGCCAAACCAGCATCCAGGAGGCTACCTCAGGAGCCTGGCGTCTTCGAGGAGCGGCTCTTCAAGCCCTCGGCCATGCCATCGCTGTCAAGCGCGGCGCAGCCTCGGGAGGAGCTCCCCCAGCCACCAGCCCCGGAGCCCTGGTGCAGGGCCCGGCCTCGAGGAGCGCTACCGCTTGACACTGGAGCCTCAGGAGGGGTGCTGGATCACAGAGCTCCGGAGCTACTTGACGCAAGGGACCTTGCCGGAGAAAGAGGAGGAAGCGGAGCGTGTGGCGCGGCAAGGCACGCCATACTGAATCAGGGATGGAGAGCTCTACCGGAAGCGACCAAATGATGTGTCCCTGTGTTGCATCTCCAGGGAGCAAGGGAAGGAACTGCTGGCAGATATACACGGTGGATACTATGGGCATCATTCATCGTCGCGGACCCTCTTTGGCAAGGCGTTCCGCAGTGGGTTCTATTGGCCCACTGCACTCAATGATGCCGCCGAACTGGTGAAGGCTTGCGAGGCTGCCAATTCCATGCCAAGCAGATCCATCACCGGCGGGAGGTCGCAAACTATGCCCCTTCGTGGCCATTCGCAATGCGGGGCTGGATATCTGAGGCCCATTTCCTCGGCGCCAGGGGGCTATCGCTACCTCTACGTCGCCGTGGACAAGTTCACCAAGTGGGCTGAAGTGGAAGTCGTCCGCACCATCCTCGCAGGTTCTGCGGTCAAGTTCATCAAGGGCATCATGAGCCGGTTCGGGGTGCCGAAGCACATCATCACCGACAACGGTTCGCAGTTCACCAGTAACCTCTTCAAAACCTACCGTGCTAACCTTGGAACGCAGATATGCTACGCTTCAGTGGCGCACCCACGGAGCAACGGTCAGGCCGAGCGGGCCAACGCGGAGAGCCTGTGAAGAAGGCAAATGCCTGTGAAGCTGTTGCGTTTTGGAAAAGCCCAGAGCCTGTGAAGAAGGCGAATGCCTGTGAAGCTATTGCGTTTTGGAAAAGGCCCAGAGCCTGTGAAGAAGGCGAATGCATGTGAAGCTGTTGCGTTTTGGAAAAGGCCCAGAGCCTGTGAAGAAGGCGAATGCCTGTGAAGCGTTGCGTTTTGGAAAAGGCCCAGAGCCTGTGAAGAAGGCGAACGCCTGTGAAGCGTTGCGTTTTGGAAAAGGCCCGGAGCCTGTGAAGAATGCGAACGCCTGTGAAGTGTTGCTTTTTGGAAAAGGCCTAGAGCCTGTGAAGAAGGCAAACGCTTGTGAAGTGTATCTTTCTGAGAAAGGCCCGGAGCCTGTGAAGAAGGCCAACGCCTGTGAAGCTCGCCGCCCGTGACACTCTCATGTAATAATGAGTTGGGGCTGTACACGCCCCGGAGTCTCAGGAGCGCCTGCCTCAGGCCCTGGGGCTCCCTCCCACGCCCGGTGGCAGCACTTAGCTCCGCGCTGGTGAGAAGACGTCGAAGACTAGATTAGGTGCCGGACGCGGCTTTTCTCATTTGCTTTCTGCAGTTGGCTTGTTCATTCCCATTCGGGGTTTTATTGAAGTTGTTGCCGTCTTTGGCTGGTGACTCTTTGCCTTTTCGCTCTCCTGCCTTGATTTCTCTCATGCAAGTCCCGCGAGGGAGCAACACGGGCACCCTCGCGAGTGTTTTTCTGCCCTTATGGTTCGAGGCTTCCTTACCCGGTTCCACTACAGGAGCACCCCTCCAGTTCGTGCCCCACGGGCACCGCGACACGAACACAGGACCTGGGTCGGTCGCCTCCACCGCTGAGGCCGGGAGCTACCTCTCCAGACTAACCTTCGCAGGACATGAAGCGTTCGACGAGGCCTCGGCCTCGGGAAAGAAAGGCCATGACAGGCGCCCCCGAGCTAAGTAATTTCTACGCGCAGGCGTGTGGCACAAAGGCATAATACCGAAATAGTGGAAACAGTACGATAATTAACAGCAATAGTCCAAGCAGGCCCATGCGGGGCCCTACACTACTGTCTCTTTGCGCAAGAAATGGAAAAAGAACAAAACAGGCGCGGCTCTCCTGACACCAACTCGCGGGGGAGACTCGGACTGCCTCCGGAGCTCAGGCGGACTCCCTCTCGCGCTTCACCGAGGCGAGACGGCGGGCGGATCCGCTACCTCCCTCCAGGCGGGCGCGGCGGCGCGGGGGCTGGTCGCGGCCTCCGCTAGAGGAGCCGCTGCCTGAAGAAGAGTCGTCAAAGCTCGACGAGCCCCGAGCGTCGCCGACCCCACGCGCGCTGTCGTCTTCATCGTCGCTCGGGCTGGGCCCGCGTCCGCGATCGTCGTTCTCAGGGCAGCATCCAGCGGGCGACCGTCTTCCCCGAACACCCTCACGTAGAGGGTGGCATCGCCATCAAACTTGAAGTGCAGGATGCACCGCCGGCTCAGACCACGCGCGCGGGCAAACGTTTACCAGTCGCTGGTCAGGGCCACGCTCCCGACCGCAGAGACCTCCAGCGAAGACCAGGAGGCCCGGCTGCAGCGACCATCCGCCTGAAGCCATAGGCCGCCCGGGGCACCGGCCGGAAGCTCACCTAGGAGGAAGCGAGGAAGCTGGAGCCGGGTACTGGTTGGCTCCTCCGACCACACAACGAACTCTAGCAGGACCTCTGCCGAGTGGAAGCGTGGCCTAGGGGGTCGCGCGGCTGTAGCACGCCTCCCAGCAGCGGCCTGCCGCCCGTCACCGCACGGGAGATCACCCCCACGACCGCGAGGAGCCACCATGGGAGCCACGGGGGGTTTGCGAGGACGGCCTCGACCACTCTTGGGAGGGGGAGAGTCAGGCTCCACCTGGCGAGCCTTTCCCTTCTCCGCGGCCGAGAACCTCTTTGGCGGAGCCATGAAGAAGAAGAAGCAAGAGGGGATGGACTAGAAGGGTAGGCGCCGTCCCGTACTTATAGCCGGGGAAGGCCAACCACCGGCCTCCATGATTGCAGGTAATCATGACCCGCTTTGCATGCAGGGACTTGTCAATTCGTGCAGTCACTGAGGCGTCGTGGGGGAGCAGGGCCGCCCACGTCCAATCAACCGCCACGCAGCGCCCAAGGCCGAAGGCTGTTAGGGCCCGCGGCGCTTCGCACTTGCCCCTTCGCTTATCTGCTCAGCCAAGTCCACGCGCGCCTTAGGCCCGGGGGCTACTGTCGGTGTTCTGGGAACGGGGGTCCCCAGACTTGCATGCCTGCGGTCTGCGGCGTGGCCCAAGGGTGGCCCAAAGACGCCCATCTTCATCAAGACAAGCTCAAGACCCTCGCGAGGGGCCAAGCCTCATGGGCGGACGACGTGATGCTTCCTCAGCGCCGCCTCATCAGGCTGGCTCGCGAGGAGGAGAGAGATCAAGGCGGGTACCTCACGAGGCTCCCATGACGTAAGCCGTGACGACCAAGGCGCCAGGTGAGGGCGCCAGCCAGCAGATGTCCTCCTTTCCTCTTTGGTGCAAAGGGGCAAGCGCAGCAAGAGCATCGAGCAAAGGCCTCCGTTTCGTGCAACAAGACCAAGACCGTCATGAACGGCAGGAAGGAAGTCATCGTGGTGCCCAAGCCAAGGCCACCACCGAGCCTTTGACAGCGAAGACCAACTTTAGTCAGGATAAGTGTACTAGATGTTCCTCTTCAAAATGGCCAATTGTTGGCGCCCTTCCCGCTCAATATTTGGGAAGAGGCCCAGGGCCTCTGCCTATAAATAGGACTAGCCACCCACAGGGTAGAGGTATCTAGAAATCTTAGAGAGAGGAGGGATCCAGCATCCTAAATCAGCAGAGAGAGCGACTGAACTCCCCCTAGCAGTTCATCGCACCAGCCAAGAACAGACCCTCGCAAGGCTGTTCTTCCTTGTATTGTTCATCATCAGCCCAAGAGGCAACCCACCACACCACAAACTAGAGTAGGGTATTACACCACAATGGTGGCCCGAACTAGTATAAACCCTGTGTCTCTTGTGTTGTTCGTTTCATAGTTTAGATCCTAGCGAGGCGGCGAGGTGCAGGTAGGTAGAGGGCGAGATCTCCGTGCACACCCCAGTGTTCGAACCTAGAGGGTCTGCCGGAACCCGAAATCCGACAGGGACCGTGGGCTCAAGAGTGGCTCGCTCTGTTGGTGTGGGGCGAGCTGTCCCGGCAAGGGTCTTGCCAGGGCTGCTGAGGCTGCCCGACAAGGGTCTTGCCGGGGGAACCTGCTTCCTCCCTCTGCTCTTTGTGGACTTGGCCTTGGCGTTGCTTTGGTTGTCTTGGGCTTCGATCTTACCTTGGCTCACCTCCCTCGTTCTGCTTGGTGTGGCCGTGGGCGCGGCTCTGACTGCCCGTGCACAGGAAAAGGGGTACAAAAATGCGCCCCTATTTTTGTACACCGACAGGAGCCCCCGGGCCTAGGCCACACATAAGCGCGACACGTTGTTAGGCCAGGCCCAAAATGGTGCGCAGGCAGGTGGGGTGGTTTTTACCGCGGTAAGATTCTTCGCGCACTCCGCCTCCCACGACCCGCGTGCGTGGCGCGGCGTGGAGGGGTGTGCGTGATGTGGGCGGCATGCGTGGGGCGGTTTCCACACGTTGTCTTGGGCTTCGATCTTACCTTGGCTCACCTCCCTCGTTCTGCTTGGTGTGGCCGTGGGCGCGGCTCTGAATGCCCGTGCACGGGAAAAGGGGTACAAAAATGCGCCCTTATTTTTCTACGCCGACAATGACGATGGTGATCATGGCGGTGCTTTGAAGATGGAGATCAAAGGCACAAGATGATGATGACCATATCATATCACTTATTTTGATTGCATGTGATGTTTATCCTTTATGCATCTTATTTTGCTTAGTTCGGCGGTAGCATTATAGGATGATCTCTCACTAAATTTCAAGGTATAAGTATTCTCCCTGAGTATGCACCGTTGCTACAGTTTGTTGTGCCGAGACACCACGTGATGATCGGGTGTGATAAGCTCTACGTTCACATACAACGGGTGCAATCCAGTTTTGCACACGCAGAATACTTGGGTTAAACTTGACGGGCCTAGCATAAGCAGATATGGCCTCGGATCACTGAGACCGAAACGTCAAGCGTAAATCATATAGTAGATATGATCAACATAGTGATGTTCACCATTGAAAGCTACTCCAGCTCACGTGATGATCGGACATGGTTTAGTTGATATAGATCACATGATTATTTAGATGACTAGAGGGATGTCTATCTAAGTGGGAGTTCTTAAGTAATATGATTAACTGAACTTAAATTTATCATGAACTTAGTACCTGATAGTATTTTGCATGTCTATGTTGTTGTAGATCATTGGCCCGTGCTACCGTTCCTTTTAATTTTAATGCGTTCCTAGAGAAAGCTAAGTTGAAAGATGCTGGTAGCAATTACACGGACTGGATCCGTAACTTTAGGATTATCCTCATTGCTGCACAGAAGAATTACATCCTGGAAGCACCGCTAGGTGCAAGACCTGCTGCAGGAGCAACACCGGACGTTATGAACGTCTGGCAGAGCAAAGCTGATGACTACTTGATAGTTCAGTGTGACTGGCTTTACGGCTTAGAATCGGGACTTCAACGACGTTTTGAATGTCATGGAGCATATGAGATGTTCCAGGAGTTGAAGTTAATATTTCAAGAAAATGCCTGAATTGAGAGAAATGAAGTCTCCAATAAGTTCTATAGCTACAAGATGGAGGAGAATAGTTCTGTCAGTGAACATATACTCAGAATGTCTGCTTACCACAACCACTTGACTCAACTGGGAGTTAATATTCCTGATGATAGTGTCATTGACAGAGTTCTTCAATCACTGCCACCAAGCTACAAAAGCTTCGTGATGAACTATAATATGCAAGGGATGGATAAGACAATTCCTGAGCTCTCCGCGATGCTAAAGGCTGCAGAGGTAGAAATGAAGAAGGAGCATCAAGTGTTGATGGTTAACAAGACCACTAGTTTCAAGAAAAAGGGCAAGGGGAAGAAGGGGAACTTCAAGAAGAACGGCAAGCAAGTTGCTGCTCAAGTGAAGAAGTCCAAGTCTGGACCTAAGCCTGAGACTGAGTGCTTCTACTGCAATGGGACTGATCACTGGAAGCGGAACTGCCCCAAGTATTTGGCGGATAAGAAGGATGGAAAAGTGAAAGGTATATTTTATATAAATGTTATTCACACTGGTGCGCGTCGGTCCTAAACAAACGATTTTTAACCCCTTTCCGCGACGGCATTTGGAACCGTCGCCAAGTGAGTGTGGGCGATAGGGGGTCCTTCCACACCCATCGAGAAACCGCTGAGGATAGGGAGCCTTGATGCATACAGTTGTCCCTATATAACCGTTTCCGATATCTCGAATATCCCAAACACTTCATCCTTGCTACTCGTTTGTGCTCGCATTGCCATCGCAGTCGGAGATTTGTGGCTCTGCCTAAAACCAGGCAGATTCCAGGCACGGGAGTTTTCCAGGCAGATTCTAGGCACGGGAGTTTAACGATGCCTGGCACATCACAAACAGTTCATGATTATAAACCGTGTACGATAGGTAGACAATCACACACATTTAGTTTTCCCGCATCGTATGTGAGAGTGTCTGACATCACACACGCTTTGCAAACGGCAACTGTGTGCATGCTTGCACACGTTTCCTCTCTGTGAACCATCTCGAATTATGGTGTATATCGCAAACGTTTATGTTTTACCAACCGTGTGTGCCGTAATGACCTGCACAACGTAATTTCGCCCTAATTTAATTGCAGCTATTTAAAATTGTACCTAATTTAAACTTGAAAGTAGGCTATAGCTTTATTCATATCCATCAGGTTCAAACAACCAATGCATTATTCGATTCACAGGTACATATGTTTAAGAATTACATAAGCACCAAATAAAGAATGATGTACCAGGGTTCTATACTTGTACTATTACATATGGTAAATAAAGAGGCGACAGACATTCCAGTTGCTGAACAAGGTGAAGCGAAATGGCCCTATTGTGCTCTCCTGGATGCAGAAGGCATGCAGGACTCTAGTCCAACCCCTTGTGATGGTCGGCCGCCAATCATGTAGTTTGAGAGGTAATCTTGAGTAAACTGCTTCAGGATCCACTGCAAAAGAAAAAAGATTCAGATATTGTCATCTAACACAACTCATTACGGGCAGTAAAAAGAAGGCTACATGGTTCTTACTTACCATCCTATAGTTCACGGTTGTCTTGCATAAAATGTAAAAAAATAGTTCGATTGACATCTTTTGACCCATTTTAATAACAATATTTATCAGTTTCCTCACTTGATGCTAGTTCATGAATATCTCATTGCCCCATATGCAGAAAGGGTCGAAGTGTGGATCTTTGGCAATGATATATGTACCTAAAAGCACCAAGTTAATATTAGAAGCTAAACAACAATTGAAAAATAATGTAGTACAACACTCCATCCATTCCATTATATAAGATTTTAGTACATGTATATATAGACATCATCAGAACATTAAGGTAACACTCTTCCTTGTTGCTATGTAGCCTGGGATTGCATATTTAGTCATTCAGTACAATACATGTTGCTAAACAACAATTGAAAAATGAAAAGGCATGTTAACTGCAATATCCTTAACAGCAACCAAATATCGTAATTCATAGTGGTATTGTTGAAACTGTTATTGATGAAATTGAACTGCACGGCAAATAGTTGCACATATAGAGCATCACATTGTGAAGAACTGAAATAAACAAGTCATAAGGACATCTCTATATATATATATATATATATATATATATATATATATATATATATATATATATATATATATATATATATATATATATATATATATATATATATATATATATACTCCAGCCATTTTTGGCCTTTTCTAGTCGATCCCTAAACTTAAGGTTGTAACCTTCAATTCGATCAAGTTCAAAGTAGGTTCAACTGAAAGTAGCATGCATTCAAACATAAACATAGATAGTTTTGCATAACTGAACATAAAACATAAATTTAAACTAAGCTAAACTACTTTCGGTCGAAGTAGAGGTCGAGCCAATCCTTCCTCGTCATGTACGGTGTGGCGCGAGCCAGGTCCGAGCCGGTACCGTCGTCGGGGTCGTTGGGGAAGGCACTCCTCCACTCGTCGACGTTGATATCCTCGTCCTCGGGGCCCACCTCGACACCATCCCCGCCACCTTCGACCTCGTCATTGGAGAAGAGCACGATAGCCTTGCCGCCCTCCGCGCTGCCGTCCTCGCCGCCTTTGACCTCGTTATCAGAGGAGAGCGCGATAACCTCGCCGCCCTCCGCGCTGGCAAAGATCGCCCGCTCAGCCTCCACGAGCTCCGGGTGCTGCCGGCGAAGCTCTTGCATGTAGGCCTCGTCGGCGGCCTTGGCCTCGAGGCACTCCCACGCCTCGCAGTCCTCCCGCACCATAGCCAAGCTCACCACCCTGGCTCCAGCGGAACGAGGTCAACCGAACGTGTGCCGAAGGGGAAACTGAGCCTAGCCGTCGCGTCGTGGTAGCAGACCTGCCAGCGGTCGTACTCCATGGCCGCGAGCTCGGCCATGTGGAAGCTACCAAGCCACCGGTGGGTGTGGGTCTCTCGATCTGTAATCTCGGCGACCCACGTCCTCCACTGCCGCTGTCGGACCCCGAGGTAGGACTTCGTCGGCTGCCGGGTCCGGGCAAGTCCTCGAACCGACGTAGGGGTGCGGCGGCCGGCTGATCAAGGGACCGCCAATGGCGGACCGGGCCCATGGAGGATGACGGGGACACCTCGGCGGCCACCTCGTCGGCGTCGGGCGAAAAGGCCGTGATAAACCTCTTTTTGGCCATTGGCTCCTTAAGCTCCCCGCACACATGCAGAGGTTGAGGATGAAGGCGCCGGCGATGGCGGCAACCTACCAATGGTTTCGAGGGTTGTGTGTGTCTGTGTGAGCGGAGGTTTTGCGGTGTGTGTGGAGGGGGGGGGCAAGGTTGTGTTTGAGGAAATACTGTGGCAACTGAAAATTTTACTAGGTGGGAGTAACTAGGCGGGGCTACTGAAAATTTGGATCTAGGGCGAGCAGATATTTTTGAGATTGCGAGGGATGCAGACGCGGGAGTAAAATGTCGGGGCTACTGAAAATTTGAATCAAGGGACTGAAGCAGAGTGGGAATAACAAACATCGCACACGGTCCGCACATACTAATCGTGTACTATCAAACATTAAAACCTTCCAGATGGTAGATATTTTTGAGATTACGAGTCTGTAATATTTTTGAGATTGCGAGGGATGCAGAGGCGGGACTTTTTGGGGAGAGAGCTAGTGTGCTTGACACGCCGTGTGTGAGGGTAGCCAATGCACCTTCTCGCGTTAAGCCATAGGCGTACTATACACCGACGGTGCTCCAAGATATTTTGTACTACATCTCACACGGTTGGTGATAATAAACTGTGTGGGATCTACTTGATTTGAATTACAAAATGGGGTCACAGCGGCAGTGGACGCTATTTGAATTGCTGGACCTTTTATCTGCAGTGAACATGCAACTATATGTGTGTCGTAAAAGAATTGGAATTATTCAGGGTTCGTTTGGACATTTTATACATTAAACTTGTTTTCTAGCCATGTTAGGTGCACAATTCAAAATTAAACTACATGCACATGCTCCGGTGCATACAAATTGGTTGAAAAATCAAATATGTGTCCTTTAGTGAATGCTTAGGTCCCATGCAAGAAATGGGAATGAATTTTTCGGGGTTCGTTTGGCCTTTTTTATACATTAACTGGGTTTTCTAGGCATTTTATGTGCATAATTCAAATTTGAACTACAAGCACATGCTCTAGTGCACCAAAGTTGGTTGAAAATCACACATGTGTGTCCTTCAGTGAATTTCTAGGTCCCATGCAAGAGATGGGAATGAAATTCAAACACCACGGCACTGTTGATTGCCGACAAAACGTTGAGATGCCTGGTTTTTAAATTCTAGTAAATACAAAACTCGTCTGAAATTCATGAAACTTGGCATGCTATCATGGAGCGGCATCAACGTGTCGTGGTAAAAAAATTGTCCCATTTGGGGCAGGTTTGGGTATAAGCTTCTCACAAAACAGAGCTTCTCACAACAAGCATGATGGTTTCGATAGGGAATGTCCCACCTTTGGGGACGAAACAATATCCATTGTCTTTTATTGCTTTCAATTTTTTTTCTCGTGTCAACATAGAACAACAGGTGTGTTGTGCCAATTTTTGTGATTTTCGGGGTTCGTTTGGACATTTTTATGCATTAACTGAGTTTTCAATGCATTTATGTGCATCATTCAAATTTGAACTACATGCACAAGCTCTAGTGCATGTAAATTGGTTGAAAAATCTAATATGTGTCCTTGGGTGCATGCTTAGGTCCCATGCAAGAAGTTGGAATGAATTTCAAACACCAGGGCACCGTTAATTGACGACAAAACATTAAGATGCCTGGTTTTTAAATTCTAGTAAATTCAAAACTCGTCTGAAATTCATCAAACTTGGCATGCTATCATGGAGAGGCATCAACATCTCGTGGTAAGAAATTTGTCCCATTTGGGGCAGGTTCGGGTATAAGCTTCTCACAACAAGCATGATGGTTTCAGTAGGGAATGAACCACTTTTGAGGACGAAACGATATACATTGCCTCTTATTGCTTTCAAATTTTTTTCTCATGCCAACATAGAACAACAAGAGTGTTGTGTCAATTTTTGTGATTTTTCGGGATTCGTTTGGACATTTTTATGCATTAACAGAGTTTTCAATGCATTGATGTGCATAATTCAAATTTGAACTACATGCACATGCTCTAGTGCATATAAATTGGTCGAAAAATCTAATCTATGTCCTTGGGTGCATGCTTAGGTCCCATGCAAGAAATGGGAATGAATTTCAAACACCAGGCTACCGTTGATTGCCGGCAAAACATTGAGATGCCTGGTTTTTAGATTCTAGTAAATCCAAAACTCGTCTGAAATTCATGAAACTTGGCATGCTATCATGGAGCGGCATCAACATGCCGTGGTAAAAAAATTGTCCCATTTGGGGCAGGTTTGGGTATATGCTTCTCACAAACCAGAGCTTCTCACAACAAGCCTAATGGTTTCGGTAGGGAACGTCCCATCTTTGGGGACGAAACAATATCCATTGCCTCTTATTGCTTTCAAAAAAATTCTCGTGTCAACAATAGAACAACAGGAGTGTTGTGTCAAATTTGTGATTTTTCAGGGTTCGTTTGGACATTTTTATGCATTAACTGAGTTTTCAATGCATTTATGTGCATAATTCAAAGTTGAACTACATGCAGATTCTCCAATGCATATAAATTGGGTGAAAAATCAAATCTGAGTCCTTGGGTGCATGTTTAGGTCCCATGCAAGAAACGGGAATGAATTTCAAACAACAGGGCACCGTTGATTGCCGGCAAAACATTGAGATGCATGGTTTTTAAATTCTAGTAAATCCAAAAAATGTCTTAAATTCATGAAATTTGGCATTCCATCATGGAGCGGAATCCACGTGCCGTGGTGAAAATTTTATCCCATTTGGGGCAGGTTTGGGTATAAGCTTCTCACAAACCAGAGCTTCTCACAATAAGCATGATGGTTTCGGTAGGGAACATCCCACCTTTGGGGACGAAACGATATCCATTGCCTCTTATTGCTTTCAAATTTTTTCTCAGGTCAACATAGAACAACAGGAGTGTTGTGTCAATTTTTGTGATTTTTCTGGGTTCGTTTGGACATTTTTGTGCATTAACTGAGTTTTCAATGCATTTATGTGCATAATTCAAATTTGAACTACATGCACATGCTCTAGTGCATATAAATTGGTTGAAAAATCTAATATGTGTCCTTGGGTGCATGCTTATGTCCCATGCAAGAAATGGGAATGAATTTCAAACACCAGGGCACCTTTGATTGCCGGCAAAACATTGAGATGCCTGGTTTTTAAATTCTAGTAAATCCAAAACTCGTCTGAAATTCATGAAACTTGGCATGCTATCAAGGAGCGGCATCAACATGCCGTGGTAAAAATTTTGTCCCATTTGGGGGCAGGTTTGGGTATATGCTTATCACAAACTAGAGCTTCTCACAACAAGCCTCATGGTTTCGGTAGGGAACATCCCACATTTGGGGACGAAACGATATCCATTGCCTCTTATTGCTCGCAAAAAAATTCTCGTGTCAACATAGAACAACAGGTGTGTTGTGTCAATTTTTGTGATTTTCAGGGTTCGTTTGGACATTTTATGCATTAACTGAGTTTTCAATGCATTTATGTGCATAATTAAAATTTGAACTACAGGCACATGCTCCAGTGCATATAAATTGGTTGAAAAATCAATTAAATATGTGTCCTTGGGTGCATGCTTAGGTCCCATGCAAGAAACGGGAATGAATTTCAAACACCAGGGCACCGTTGATTACTGGCAAAACATTGAGATGCCTGGTTTTTGAATTCTAGTAAATCCAAAACTCGTCTGAAATTCATGAAACTTGGCATGCTATCATGGAATGGCACCCGACATGCTATGGCATTTTTCTTGTCCAATTTGAGAGAAGGCGCACTCGTATAATGACTGACAACAAACGCATTTTGAAAAAAATAGTTGCCACTTTAATATCTCAAATGTTTGTATAATTCAAACCGTGTGCGTTCTGTTAACCATTCATGTGACGCCAGGTGTCTTGGTTTTAATGGTTGTAGGAGGTGCCGTGCCGACAGCTGCTTGACCTTCACTGAATGGGAGGCGTGCAAGCGCAGTCCGGTGCGCAGGCTGGCCGAGAGGCGCGCAAGCGGTCCTCCAATGCGTAGGCTCACCGGGAAGTGTGCGAGCTGTACGCTGTGCAGGCTCACTGGGAAGCGAGCCCTTTGACTTCCATGGCCGCCCGCCTTCCTCTCCATTAATGACGCCCGAGCCGCTGTTTAATATGGGCGGCCTTACTATCCACCTCCCATTCCCCTCCCTCCCGCAGACCTCCACCAACACCATGGCGCGGAATGATCATCTGCTACTAGTCTTCAAGTTTGGTGAAGTCGACTCCGAGCCGGAGAAGATAGAAAATAAGGAGGAATGGGGCCTCATGGACATGACCCAGAACGAGCTGGCCGCGGCGATTGCTGCCCCTGCTCCCGTCCCAGCTCCCATCCCCGCGCCCGCGCCAGCGACCATCCCCGTAGCATTAACAGGCTGGTCGCCGAGCACTATCGCAGAGCTGGAAGCCGCGGGCGTCAGCGAGGTCACCGCGAACCCGCGCGAGCTCGTGTACATGCCAGTGCCAGCGCCCGTGCTCGTGCCCATGTGCGCCCCTCCACCCACCGTGACGCCGGGCCCTGTGCATTTGGCTGCACCTGCCGCGCCCGTGCCCCTGCCCCTGCGCGCCCCTCCACCCACCGCGGCGCCGGTCCCCGTGCGTTGGCTGCACCCGCCGCGCCCGTGCGTGTGCGCACGCCCCCCTTAGTGGCATGGGACACTGTCGTCGACCGCTACCTCTCAGCGGCGCTAGTTGTCGTCCTCCCGCGCCCCGCCCGTCGATCGCGCAACGACATGATGTTTGATTTACAAGTGAAGAATATTTTGTGCTGCCTTGAAGACTTCGACAATGGCGTCCCGGAGGACGACAACGACAACGACGGTGCGGCACGCCGCCTCCGCCGCCGCCGGAAATATTTTTTTGGGGTTTAATACTGTATCTCGAATTCTCGATCATATGAATATAAATTCGCGGTGTGACTGAATGGAAGATATGGTTTGAATGAACTTGCATTTTTCTCTCTTAATGTACAGACTTATCAAACGATTTTCTTTTGAAAAAATCTCAATGGGATTTAGATATAAAACACGCATCGCAAAGGTTTTAGTTAGAAAACCCGTATGCAGACCGACAGCTTCCCCAGGAAGCCAAGAGAAAATGTGCCGAGCAGGATTTATGCATCCCTTCAACACAAACGGTTGCTTTGCATGACCCGTGTGCAACCACATACAAACAATTGGGTAAGATTTGCATATATGTCATTTTGGGTATGTTGCCATTTGTCAAACTGGAAAGATTGACATTTGTTTATCTAGTAACATTGCCATTTGTCAACCTTGTAACACTGCGATTTGTCAAAATATGCAGCTAAAAATCACTAGCACTATCTGATTTTTGCAACTAAAATCACTAGCGCTGTTCATATGGACACCACTAGCAGGCGTGAGTTGATGGACACATATGCAAATGAACCATTGATTACATACAACAAGTCATCAACCCACAGCGACAACAAGGATACACGTTGGATTATAGATCATTTCCAACAAAACATTCTAGTAAAGTAAAGTTTTTCTCACACAACAAATAACAAAGCGATGAAATGAACTTCAGCTCAACCACTCGTCGGTGTTGGAAACGCTTGCTTTGAACCAGAAGTGATTCTCTGGGAAGGGCCAGCTACAGTCAATCTCGAGACCAACGCAGGACTGATCATCCAGGCTGAAGCGGCCTATGTTAGGACCCATATTGGGATGGTAGGGAAGCATAGCAATGTCCGAGGTATAGATACAGTTGCTTCTCATAAATGGTAGTAACATTGTGTCAACAGCAGCTGGATCGCCTTCCACCATTATTGGATAGTTTTGTCCAAGGAAGAGCGAGTTTCCTCCAAGACTTCCAACAATGAACCAGGGAGAAGGTGTTCGTGCTAGTACACTAGTATCCATCCCGAATACCCTGCAACGGATGTTGGAATAGGTCCAGAGAGTGTGACCGCGCGAGACTACACCTGCTTCCTTATTAACATCACCAGTGCCATGTATACAGCCAAGAAGAGGTGATCCATCAGAATAAGTTGCCAGGCGCCATTGAGTATATGGGTCCTGCTCGTCCTCATGCTCGTGATCATCAGCATCGTCATCTCCCCTTGGTTATAAAAATTTTCAAGTATAGGTGGTGGAATGTTCACAGGACCTTGGAAACAAAAGAAGGTTAATTAGTAAAGGGAAACTAGCTAACCCACATGCATGTGGATGAAACAATTATAATTACGGTGGAAGACGAACGTACCGAAAGCATCAGGATTTCATGCAAAAACAGTGCCACGAGTGGTGGCGGCAAACACAAGACCCTCGTATTGAATTGCATCACAGTAGTCATCCATGTACAAAAATTGATTTTGAGCAATATCCATCGAGGCGTGGAAGTAAGGACGGCAACAAGCTTGTCGAAGATAGAAACAACTTCATAGTTCGTGTAATCCCAAGAGCGATTCGGAACTCAACAAGTTGCTATCTTCCATAGACGACAATTGCTACCACTTGAGCACTGCATTGGATTTCCCCGAAGAGGAGAGGATGATGCAGCAAAGTAGCGTAAGTATTTCCCTCAGTTTTTGAGAACCAAGGTATCAATCCAGTAGGAGGCTACGCGCAAGTCCCTCGTACCTGCACAAAATGATAGCTACTCGCAACCAACGCGATTAGGGGTTGTCAATCCCTTCACGGTCACTTACGAGAGTGAGATCTGATAGAGATAATATTTTTGGTATTTTGGTATAGAGATGCAAAGTGAAAAGTAAAAGCAAAGCAAGTAAATAAAGTGATGGAGATTGCTATGATGAGAATAGACCCGGGGGCCATAGGTTTCACTAGTGGCTTCTCTCAAGAGCATAGATATTCTATGGTGGGTGAACAAATTACTGTTGAGCAATTGACAGAATTGAGCATAGTTATGAGGATATCCATGCAATGATCATGTATATAGGCATCACGTCCAAGACAAGTAGACCGAAACGATTCTGCATCTACTACTATTACTCCACTCATCGACCGCTATCCAGCATGCATCTAGAGTATTAAGTTAAAAACAGAGTAACGCCTTAAGCAAGACGACATGATGTAGAGGAATAAATTCATGCAATATGATAAATATCCCATCTTGTTATCCTCGATGGCAACAATACAATACGTGCCTTGCAATCCCTTCTGTCACTAGGTAAGGACACCGCAAGATTGAACCCAAAGCTAAGGACTTCTCCCATTGCAAGAACTACCAATCTAGTTGGCCAAACCAAACGGATAATTCAAAGAAACTTGCAAAGATAACTTAATCATACATAAAAGAATTCAGAGAAGAATCGAATATTTTCCATAGATAAGCTGGATCATAAACCCACAATTCATCGGCTCAACAAACACACCGCAAAAAGAAGATTACATCGAATAGATCTCCACGAGAGAGGGGGAGAACATTGTATTGAGATCCAAAAAGAGAGAATAAGTCATCTAGCTACTAGCTATGGACCCGAAGGTCTGAAGTAAACTACTCACACTTCATCGGAGGGGCTATGGTGATGATGTAGAAGCCCTCCGTGGTGGATGCCCCCTCCGGCGGAGCTCCGGAACAGGCCCCAAGATGGGATCTCGTGGATACAGGAAGGTACGGCGGTGGAATTAGGTTTTTGGCTCCGTCCCCTATCTGTTGGGGGTACGTAGGTATATATAGGAGGAAGGAGTACATCGGTGGAGCGTTAGGGGCCCACGAGGCAGGGGGCGTGCCCAGGAGGGGAGGGCGCGGCCCCCACCCTCGTGACCGCCTCTGGCACTCCTTGGAGTAGGGTCCAAGTCTCCTGGATCACGTTCCCGAAGGTTTCATTCCGTTTGAACTCCGTTTGATATTCCGTTTCTTCGAAACACTGAAATAGGCAAAAAATAGTCAAAAGGTGTGTACAGCAAGGATGATTGTGGTAAACTTAACAAGCAAAGACTCAAATAATACAAGATGCTCCAAGCAAAACACATATCATGTTGGTGAATAAAAATATAGCTCCAAGTAAATTACCGATGGAAGTAGACGAAAGAGGGGATGCCTTCCGGGGCATCCCCAAGCTTTGACTTTTTGGTGTCCTTGGATTATCTTGGGGGTGCCATGGGCATCCCCAAGCTTAGGCTCTTGCACTCCTTGTTCCGTAATCCATCAAAAGAATTCACCCAAAACTTGAAAACTTCACAACACAAAACTCAATAGAAATCTCGTGAGCTCCGTTAGCGAAAGAAAACAAAAGACTACTTTAAGGTACTGTTATGAAATCATTCTTTATTTATATTGGTGTTAAACCTACTGTGTTCCAACTTATCTATGGACCATAAACTATTTTAGTAACCATAGATTCATCAAAATAAGCAAACAACACACGCAAAACAGAATCTGTCAAAAACAGAACAGTCTGTAGTAATCTGTAACTAACGTAAACTTCTCGAACCCAAAAAATTCTACCAAAATTAGACGACCTGGAAAATTTGTTTATTGATCAGCAGCAACTGGAATCAGTATTTTATCACGTTCTGGTGATTTTTAACAATTCGGGCACTGAGCACAAAGATTCTGGAAATTACAGCAAGATCAAATAACTATCATCCAAGAAAATCCAATAGGTTCAACTTGGCACAAACACTAATTAAAACATAAAACCACATCTAAACAGAGGCTAAATGGATTATTTATTACTAAGCAGCAAGGAAAAAATTGGGTTGTCTCCCAACAAGCGCTTTTCTTTAAAGCCTTTTTAGCTAGGCATTGAGATTTCAATGATGCTCACAAGAAAGACAAGAATTGAAGCACAAAGAGAGCATCATAAAACATGTGACAACCACATCTAAGTCTAACATATTTCCTATTCATAGGCATCATATAGGCAAACGAATCAAGGCAAGCAAAAACTAGCATATGCAAGGAAGCGGAAAGAGACAATAGCAATCTCAACATAGCGAGAGATAATTTAATAGCATGAAAGTTTCTACAACCATATTTTCCTCTCTCATAATAATTACATGTAGGATCATAAGCAAATTCAACAAAATAGCTACCACATAACATGTTATTAACATGATCCACATGTATGCAAAGTTGACACTCTTCCAAAATAGTGGGATTATCATTAAATAAAGTCATGATTTCTCCAAGCCCACTTTTATCAAAAATTTCATAAGATTGAATATTCTCCTAATATGTGGGATCTAAAGTTGACACTCTTCCAAACCCACTTTCAATACTATTGCAAACATATTATCAATCTCATATTTATCATGGGGCTTAAATAAATTTTCAAGATCATAAGAAGAATCACCCCAATCGTGATCATTGCAACAAGTAGTAGACATAGCAAAACTAGCATCCCCAAGCTTAGGGTTTTGCATCTTATTAGCACAATTGACATCAAAAGAATTTATAATAAAATCATTGCAATCATGATTTTTATTCAAAGATCTATCACGAGTCACTTCACGCATTTCAGGCAAAACCTTATAAAGATAATCTAGTGCATCCAAATCACTAGGTATTTGTTCATCATAATTGGATCTCTTAAAAAGATTGGCAAGCGGATCAGGATCCATAGATATTGGCTTCTTTGTTTAGGAATAAATAAGCATCTAATCCAACCAAACGAGAAACGAAAGGGCAAGCAAAAGAGAGGAGGAGATTGGGAAAGAGAGGCGAATAAAACGGCAAGGGTGAAGTGGGGAGAGGAAAAGCGAGAGGCAAATGGCAAATAATGTAATGCGAGAGATAGGGATTGTGATGGGTACTTGGTATGT
Source organism: Aegilops longissima (assembly GCA_021605205.1). Taxonomy (NCBI): domain Eukaryota; kingdom Viridiplantae; phylum Streptophyta; class Magnoliopsida; order Poales; family Poaceae; genus Aegilops; species Aegilops longissima. The sequence goes on along the minus strand of CM038679.1, from coordinate 488,139,346 downwards.
TGACTTTTGCGTAGACCTCCCCGGCAACAGCGCCAGAAATTCTTCTTGCTACATCTTGAGCACTGCGTTGGGTTTCCCCGAAGAGGAGAGGATGATGCAGCAAAGTAGCGTAAGTATTTCCCTCAGTTTTTGAGAACCAAGGTATCAATCCAGTAGGAGGCTACGCGCAAGTCCCTCGTACCTGCACAAAACGATAGCTACTCGCAACCAACGCGATTAGGGGTTGTCAATCCCTTCACGGTCACTTACGAGAGTGAGATCTGATAGAGATAATATTTTTGGTATTTTGGTATAGAGATGCAAAGTGAAAATTAAAAGCAAAGCAAGTAAATAAAGTGATGAAGATTGATATTATGAGAATAGACCCGGGGGCCATAGGTTTCACTAGTGGCTTCTCTCAAGAGCATAGATATTCTACGGTGGGTGAACAAATTACTGTTGAGCAATTGACAGAATTGAGCATAGTTATGAGGTTATCCAGGCAATGATCATGTATATAGGCATCACGTCCGAGACAAGTAGACCGAAACGATTCTGCATCTACTACTATTACTCCACTCATCGACCGCTATCCAGCATGCATCTAGAGTATTAAGTTAAAAACAGAGTAACGCCTTAAGCAAGATGACATGATGTAGAGGAATAAATTCATGCAATATGATAAATATCCCATCTAGTTATCCTCGATGGCAACAATACAATACGTGCCTTGCAACCCCTTCTGTCACTAGGTAAGGACACCGCAAGATTGAACCCAAAGCTAAGCACTTCTCCCGTTGCAAGAACTACCAATCTAGTTGGTCAAACCAAACGGATAATTCGAAGAGACTTGCAAAGATAACTTAATCATACATAAAAGAATGCATAGAAGAATCAAATATTTCCCATAGATAAGTTGGATCATAAACCCACAATTCATCGGTCTCAACAAACACACCGCAAAAAGAAGATTACATCGAATAGATCTCCACGAGAGAGGGGGAGAACATTGTATTGAGATCCAAAAAGAGAGAAGAAGCCATCTAGCTACTAGCTATGGACCTGAAGGTCTGAAGTAAACTACTCACACTTCATAGGAGGGGCTATGGTGATGATGTAGAAGCCCTCCGTGGTGGATGCCCCCTCACTGAGCTCCTAACAGGCCCCAAGATGGGATCTCGTGGATCTGAGAAGGATGCGGCGGTGGAATTAGGTTTTTGGCTCCGTCCCCGATCTGTTGGGGATACGTAGGTATATATATGAGGAAGGAGTACGTCGGTGGAGCGTCAGGGGGCCCACGAGGCAGGGGGGCGCGCCCAGGGGGGAGGGTGCACCCCCCACGCTCGTGACCGCCTCTGGCACTCCTTGGAGTAGGGTCCAAGTCTCCTGGATGACGTTCGGTGAGAAGATCACGTCTGGGCGCGCCCCCCATGCTCGTGACCGCCTCTGGCACTCCTTGGAGTAGGGTCCAAGTCTCCTGGATCACGTTCGGTGAGAAGATCACGTTCCCGAAGGTTTCATTCCGTTTGGACTCCGTTTGATATTCCGTTTCTTCGAAACACTGAAATAGGCAAAAAAACAGCAATTCTGGGCTGGGCCTCCGGTTAGTAGGTTAGTCCCAAAAGTAATATAAAAGTGGAAAATAAAGCCCATTATAGTCCAAAACAATAGATAAAGTAGCATGGAGCAATCAAAAATTATAGACACGTTGGAGACGTATCAACAGTCACCATGATCGTATTTGAACTCACGTAGAATACCGGTGTACTCAACCTCTGGGCAGTCGCCTGAGATTTGTGGAAGTGGAACCCGGTGACGAGTGTACACATTCACAAGTTCCCACTCGGAGTTGTACCCAATGTAAACAACCCAATATCCATTTGCGCCTGCCCAAGCCTTGCCCTCAAGCGATGGCATCTTAACATCATACGTATCATTATCAAGCGGCATCAACTTGCACAAGGCGAGGCTTCCCTCGTCCCCGCGCCAGTCAGCAGGGTCACAGCGGAGAAGATAGGGGAGATCAAACTGCTCCTGGACCCTTAGGTTCCTTGTAATGATGTTATTAGTTGAGTCGAGAATGGTCTTGAATGAACCTGCCATGCTAGCCGAGGTGATGATGTCGCACTGATCAATGAGTTCATCCACCACGTCATCTTTCAGATCGGGGCAAGAATAACAGGGTCGTTTCTGGCCTGTTCCCTCCATGGAGAAGATGATCGAACAATGGCAGAAGGAAGGGTGATGTAAATGGAGGGAGGAAGAGCGTGCGACAGCAGTTCCAAATCAAGAGGGAAAGGTGAAGAGGCGGTGTACGGTTGCCACGGTACACGAAGAGGCGCTTGGGGAGCGAACAATTGCCACAGAGGTCACACACTGACGACAAGGGCTGAGTGAACCGCATGCGTATATCACACACACCTTGATCTGGCTGACAGTTTCTTTTGTGTTGCCTAATCACAAACAGTTCATCCGAGTGAACTGTATGCTGTATATCGCACACACCTTCATCTGGCCACCCGTTTCTTTTGTGTTGCCTAATCACAAACAGTTCATCTGAGTGAACCGTATGTGGTGTATCGCACACGCTTTCATCTGGCTGCCCATTTCTTTTGTTCCTCCTCATCGCAAATAGTTAATTGACCTGAACCGTATGCCATTCATCTCACACGCAACTAAAATCTGAACCGAGTTTGATGCATCCGTCATCGCAAACGTTTTATACATTTTGACGGTTTTCATACACCACCGTTTGCGATTATTGCATCGCACACAGTTTCTCCAAGGGTCTCTGATCGTAGTGTCGCATTAGCAGCATCCTGCAGTAGTGTGATGTGTACCTTACTAATGCTCGTAGTAGCGCCTGGGTATTTGATACTGGTTCTGTTGCTCATATTTGCAACTCGAAACAGGGGCTATGGATTAAGCGAAGATTGGCTAAGGATGAGGTGACGATGCGCGTGGGAATGGTTCCAAAGTCGATGTGATCACCATCGGTACGCTACCTCTACATCTACCGTCGGGATTAGTTTTAGACCTGAATATTTGTTATTTGGTGCCAGCGTTAAGCATGAACATTATATCTAGATCTTGTTTGATGCGAGACGGTTATTCATTTAAATTAGAGAATAATGGTTGTTCTATTTATATGAGTAATATCTTTTATGGTCATGCACCCTTGATGAGTGGTCTATTCTTGTTGAATCTTGATTGTAGTGATACACATATTCATAATATTGAAGCCAAAAGATGCAAGGTTAATAATGATAGTGCAACTTATTTGTGACACTTAGGTCATATTGGCGTAAAGTGCATTAAGAAACTCCATGTTGATGGGCTCACTTGATTATGAATCAATTGATGCTTGTGAACCATGCCTCATGGGCAAGATGACTAAGACTCCGTTCTCCGGAACAATGGAGCGAGCAACAGACTTGTTGGAAATAATAGATACTGATGTATGCGGTCCGATGAGTGTTGAGGCTCGCGGCGGGTATCGTTATTTTCTAACCTTCATAGATGATTTGAGCAGATACGGGTATATCTACTTGATGAAACATAAGTCTGAAACATTTGAAAAGTTCAAAGAATTTCAGAGTGAAGTGGAAAATCATCGTAACAAGAAAATAAAGTTTCTACGATCTGACCGTGGAGGTGAATATTTGAGTTACGAGTTTGGTCTTCATTTGAAACAATGCGGAATAGTTTCGCAACTCACGCCACCCGGAACACCACAGCGTAATGGTGTGTTCGAACGTCGTAACCGCACTTTATTAGATATGGTGCGATCTATGATGTCTCTTACTGATTTACCACTACCGTTTTGGGATTATGCTTTAGAGACGGCTGCATTCACGTTAAATAGGGCACCATCTAAATCTGTTGGGACGACACCATATGAACTGTGCTTTGGCAAGAAACCCAAATTTCGTTTCTCAAAGTTTGGGGCTGCGATGCTTATGTGAAAAAGCTTCAACCTGATAAGCTCGAACCCAAATCAGAGAAATGTGTCTTCATAGGATACCCAAAGGAGACTGTTGGGTACACCTTCTATCACAGATCCGAAGGCAAGATATTCGTTTCTAAGAATGGATCCTTTCTAGAGAAGGAGTTTCTCTCGAAAAAAGTGAGTGGGAGGAAAGTAGAACTTGATGAGGTAATTGTACCTACTCCCTTATTGGAAACTAGTTCATCACAGAAATCAGTTCCAGTGATTCCTACACCAATTAGTGAGGAAGGTAATGATGATGATCATGAAACTTCTGATCAAGTTACTACTGAACCTCATAGGTCAACCAGAGTAAGATCCGAACCATAGTGGTATGGTAATCCTGTTCTGGAGGTCATGTTACTTGACCATGAAGAACCTACAAACTATGAGGAAGCGATGATGAGCCCAGATTCCGCGAAATGGCTTGAGGCCATGAAATCTGAGATGGGATCCATGTATGAGAACAAAGTGTGGACTTTGGTTGACTTGCCCGATGGTCGGCAAGCCATAGAGAATAAATGGATCTTCAAGAAGAAGACAGATGCTGACGATAATATTACAGTCTACAAAGCTCGACTTGTTGCGGAAGGTTTTTGACAAGTTCAACGAGTTGACTACGATGAGACTTTCTCACCAGTAGCGATGCTTAAGTCTGTCAGAATCATGTTAGCAATTCCCGCATTTTATGATTATGAAATTTGGCAAATGGATGTCAAAACTGCATTCCTCAATGGATATCTTAATGAAGAGTTGTATATGATGCAACCATAAAGTTTTGTCGATCCGAAAGATGCTAACAAAGTGTGCAAGCTCCAACGATCCATATATGGACTGGTGCAAGCATCTCGGAGTTGGAATATACGCTTTGATAGTGTGATCAAAGCATATGGTTTTATAGAGACTTTTGGAGAAGCCTGTATTTAAAAGAAAGTGAGTGGGAGCTCTGTAGCATTTTTGATATTATATGTGGATGACATATTATTGATCGGAAATGATATACTGGATAGCATAAAAGGATACTTGAATAAGAATTTTTCAATGAAAGACCTCGGTGAAGCTGCTTATATATTGGGCATCAAGATCTATAGAGATAGATCAAGACACTTAATTGGACTTTCACAAAGCACATACCTTGATAAAGTTTTGAAGAAGTTCAAAATGGACCAATCAAAGAAAGGGTTCTTGCCTATGTTACAAGGTGTGAAGTTGAGTCACACTCAATGCCCGACCACTGCAGAAATAGAGAGAAAATGAAAGTCATTCCCTATGCCTCAATCATAGGTTCTATCATGTACGCAATGCTGTGTGCTAGACCTGTTGTGTGCCTTGCTATTAGTTTAGCAGGGATGTACCAAAGTAATCCAGGAGTGGATCACTGGACAGCGGTCAAGAACATCCTGAAATACCTGAAAAGGACTAAGGATATGTTTCTCGTCTATGGAGATGACAAAGAGCTCATCGTAAACGGTTACGTCGACGCAAGCTTTGACACTGATCTAGATGACTCTAAGTCACAAACCGGATACGTATTTATATTCAATGGTGGAGCTGTCAGTTGGTGCAGTTCGAAAGGAAGTCTCATGGCGGGATCTACGTGTGAAGCGGAGTACATAGCTACTTCGAAAGCAGCAAATGAAGGAGTCTGGATGAAGGAGTTCATATCCGTTCTAGGTGTAATACCTAGTGCATCGGGTCCAACGAAAATCTTTTGTGACAATACTGGAGGGAGACATAGCGATTTGCCATCCATATTTCACAAGAGAACCAAACACATCAAGAGACGCTTCAATTCCATCCGCGATCAAGTCAAGGAGGGAGACATAGCGATTTGCCAGATGCATACGGATCCGAATGTTGCAGACCCATTGACTAAGCCTCTCTCACAAGCAAAACATGATCAGCACCAAGACTCCATGGGTGTTAGAATCATTACTAATCTAGATTATTGACTCTAGTACAAGTGGGAGACTGAAGGAAATATGCCCTAGAGGCAATAATAAAGTTGTTATTTATATTTCCTTATATCATGATAAATGTTTATTATTCATGCTAGAATTGTATTAACCGGAAACTTAGTACATGTGTGAATACATAGACAAACAGAGTGTCCCTATTATGCCTCTACTAGACTAGCTCGTTAATCAAAGATGGTTAATTTTCCTGACCATAGACATGTGTTTTCATTTGATGAACGGGATCACATCATTAGAGAATGATGTGATGGACAAGACCCATTTGTTAGCTTAGCATTAATGATCGTTTATTTTTATTGCTATTGCTTTCATCATGACTTATACATGTTCCTCTGACTATGAGATTATGCAACTGGGTGATTATAAAGATGCCCTACAGGTGCTATCAAACGTCACAATGTAACTGGGTGATTATAAAGATGCCCTACAGGTGTCTCCGATGGTGTTTGTTGAGTTGGCATATATCGAGATTAGGATTTGTCACTCCGTGAATCGGAGAGGTATCTCTGGGCACTCTCGATAATGCACTTCACTATGAGCCTTGCGGGCAATGTGACTAATGAGTTAGTTACGGGATGATGCATTACGGAATGAGTAAAGAGACTTGCCGGTAACAAGATTGAACTAGGTACGAGGATACCGACGATCGATTCTCGGGCAAGTAACATACCGATGACAAAGGGAACAACGTATGTTGTTATGCGGTTTGACCGATAAAGATATTCGTAGAATATGTAGGAGCCAATATGAGCATCCAGGTTCCGCTATTGGTTATTGACCAGAGATTTGTCTCAGTCATGTCTACATAGTTCTCGAACCCGTAGGGTCCACACGCTAAACGTTCGATGATGAATTTATGAGTTATGTGATTTGATGTACCAAAGTTTGTTGGAGTCCCGGATGAGATCACGGGCATGATGAGTGTCGAAATGGTCGACACATAAAGATTGATATATTGGAAGGTTATGTTTGGACACCGGAATGGTTCCGAAAACGTTCGGACATTTTCGAGATACCGGTGTTACCGAACCCCCCGTGAGGTTAATGGGTCACCATGGGCCTTAGTGGAGAAGAGAGAGGGCGGGCCAAGAGGTGGCGCCCCCCTCCTTCCTTCCCCCTCCTCCTCCTTCCCTCCTTCTCCTAGTAGGAATAGGAAGGGGGGCGAATCCTACTTGGACCGGGAGTCCTAGTAGGACTACCCCCATGGTGCGCCCCCTTGGGCCGGCCACCTCTCCTCCCCTTTATATATGTGGGAGGGGGCAACCCAAATAGACACCAAGCCTTCTCTTTGCCGTATGCGGTGCCCCCCTCCACAATTACACACCTCGGTCATATTGTCGTAGTGCTTAGGCGAAGCCTTGCGCCGGTAACTTCATCATCACCGTCGCCACGCCGTCGTGCTGACGGAACTCTCCCTCGGCCTCAACTGGATCAAGAGCTCGAGGGACATCATCAAGCTGAACGTGTGCTGAACGCGGAGGTGCCATACGTTCGGTGCTTGGATCGGTTGGATCGCGAAGACGTTCGACTACATCAACCCCATTACTAAACGCTTCCACTTTCGGTCTACGAGGGTACGTGGACACACTCTCTCCACTCGTTGCGATGCATCTCCTTGATAGATCTTTCGTGATCATAGATAATTTTTTTGAAATAATGTGTTCCCCAACAGCGTGCCGGCCCGCTCGTCGATCTATGCCGGCCATCACCGCCCTGCTTCGGCCGGACCTCCTGCATCGCCCCGACCCAGCGGCCTCGTGCAATGCGGTGGCCCATCACAGCCGTTGTTTGCGTGCCGTCCTTCCCGTCGCTCTACGCCATGCCTGTACGGCCGCCCTGCCGACCATCGTCGGTGGCTTCATCTCGGACTCCGCCGCCACCCCGCCTTCATCCCGGATTGATCACCCGCCCACCGCCGCTATCTGCCTCATCTACGACGTGTGAACGACCTGGCCCGTCGGTTGCCTGCGCCTCTGCAAGTCCCTTGAATATTGTCCCGAGTACAACGCGCCCTCCGCCGATCGAGGCACAGGTTGTTGTCGCATCATCCCTTCAGAGCGTTGCGTCGCCGCCCCAAGGACATCCCGCCGGCTGCCCTGACCCGCGCGCCGCACCGTGATCCTTCTGCCGGCTACCCCCCCCCCCCCCGGTACCCGTCGCCGCCTTTGCGTCGCCCCTTAGGGCTGACGCATCACGGCACGCGGTCCACGCCGTCTCCCGTCGGGCCGTCACCCCTGGCCTGTGGTTCTCTCCGCGGCTGGTTCTCTCCGCGGCTGCCCCGACCCACGAGCCGCCGCTACTCCACCTCTTCAGGTTGTAGTGCCGTGGAACACGGTCACCGCTGCCGCCCGAGATCGTCCCCGCGACATCACCGACCTAAGCACCACCGCTGCACCGCCCCTTTGGGCCATAGCGACGCGGCACGCGGTCCACGCCGCCCCGAGCACTAGTAGAAAACAGGGTACTAGTTTCGGTTACAGAGGGCATTTAGTCCCGGTTCTGGAACCGGGATAAAACAGACGGCATCTAGTCCCGATTTGCTTACGAACTGGGACCAAAGGGGCTCCACGTGGCCGTTACGGGGCGCCCAGGCAGGAGGGCCTTTAGTCCCAGTTGGTAACACCAACTGGGACCAAAAGGATGCCACATGTCAGCAACTCGCAGGCGCTGGGTTTTTTTTTTTTAAAGGGGGGTTAGGGGTTTTGGAGGGTTAATTTAGGGGTTTCATATTGTGTTAGTTTGCTAATAGAGAGAAGTGACCTCTCTTTCTTCGTGCTTGGTCGACACTAGCTACTATACATATAGAGAGAACTCGACACGCTAACTAGTAAGAAAATGAAGGAACCATTAATTACACAAGATCGTCATGAACATATATAGAGAGAAGTGACCTCTCTTTCTCCGAGATTGGTCGAACAATAATTTTTCGTATATCTATCCGACGCTACTACATATATACAATATAACATCTCTTACAATCCCTAACATCTAAAATCCATTTCAATTTCTACATGGTATTTTCCGTCTTTATCTATGACGTCGTCAAGAAAGAATCCCGCCAATTCCTCTTGACTTGCTCGTATGCGATCATGTGGTAGGAGTTCATCCCGCATCTGCCACATCTAATTTAAAGAAGGGGGTCTTCGGTGCCCAGGATTATCTGCACCCGACCAAAAAAAATTCGAAAAAAATACTAGAAAATTCAAAAAAATACAAAAAAATTCCCATGGTAGACAATATATTGCGTGAGGTTCGTTTCAAATATTAGCTCATTTGGATCTGAGTAACTCTCAGCAAAAAAGACAAATCAGGTCAAAACAGTACGTAAACAGTAAACTGTTTTACAGACCCCGAATTTGTCTTTTTTGCCAAGAGTTGCTCATTTGTCCAAATCATTTGAAAATTGGGTCGTACCTCATGCACCAAATTGTCTATCAAGGGAACAATTGGAATTTTTTGAATTTTTCTAGTATTTGTTTTCAATTTTTGATTCAACATGGGTGCAGATGAGCCTAAGCTCAGAAAAGGATTTTTGGTCAATACATATATATATATGAATGAAACTCAACACAATTGATGGTAATAAAATAAAATTGTGAATTTTATTGTTTACGTACTTCAAATTGTTTCTAAGAGTAGCCCCGCTCAGAGGTCGAGTGGCGGATGAACTCGCAAACATAGTATCCACATAAACTATTCCCGCCTTCCTGCCACAAGCACTTTACAAGAATAGAGTTCAATAAAACTGATAATGAAGCATGATAATGGTATTGATTGATGAAACAAGAATCAATGAGAGATGCGCGGAACTAGCTAGTACTACTTACTTTGGGGTGTGTAAATCGCAGCACCTTCTGCAGGCCCGGAACCATTCCGGTGAACTATTTCCAAACCCTGCCAGGCAAAGAAAATGATTACTTGATATCAGGAAATGAACGAAAGTTGTTGATATGGTGCGATAATGATCGATTGAACTTACTTATGGAGCATTGCAATCATGTCCGCATACTCCTAGGGATCTTTACGTCTCGAGTCTAAGACAGTTACTACTCCCCGGTCAAGCTTAATCTCTAACAGAATAAAGTGGAACCTGCGCACGCATAACTCATCAATTACATTACTATAACCTCGAGTAAGCGAAACTGAATATGCATAAGTCAGTAACACTCACTTGAAGTTGTAAGGAAAGAGTATTTTCCCTTTGTTTTGATGTCGAATTAACGATTGTAGCAAGTTGTCCTCAGTATCTTTGACTTTGTTTTGAACCGACCATTCATTTACGGTATTTGGGTTAATGAACCCAAGGTCATAGATTTGTCCTTTTTTGCATTCGACGATCTTCAATCTGCATAGTATAGTGAGGATAATTATATATACATGCAATGAAAGAGCTGAGATATAGAGACTTAATTACAGAAGTAATACTTACGGACAGTAGCAAGTCATGAGTTGTTAGTCGAGGGCGTCTTGATTGAATAACTGAAATAACTCTACAAATTCAATAGGCATCAGGTCGACTCCAATGAGGTCGTGCTCATCTTTAATTCTCAGCAATATATTATCGGTCACAGACTTCCTGCGGGTATCCATGTACCATTCATGCAATATTTGCATCATCGTTGTTGGAGGAGGAGGATCTAGGTTTGACGAGAGGCTTCCCGTACTCGTATCTGAAGATCTCTACTACCTCTAACATTTCAAACTATACATCATCGCCTAGGTAATCACCAAGATTGGTGCTGGGCACTAGCCCCGGATGATTAGCGATGATATCTCTATACACCTTGAGTGGGGGCACGATTGCTTCGCATGTTCGCCGAGCTGGGGAATTGTTTTCTCACTTCTTTGTTTTGCTAGTCTTGCATCACTGGAAGTACTCCCCGACCGTTGCGCTTCCTGAAATGTCTTTGCAATAACGCGTTCATAGTTGGATCGCGGCGGAGGCAGTGGTGGTCGCTTCAGGGCATCCAAAGTGGGCTTCGCTTTCAGCAGATCTACCGCTTCCTTCGGAGGTGGCGGTTTCCATGCAAAATGGGCCTGGACTTCGGCATGCACGATTTCATCGGTTTCCTCGTCAGTCCTCTCATATGGTAACTTTGGAAGAGGCTTTAGGCTTGGACCAGCTTTGAATTTCTTTCCGCCTCTTGTACTGCTAGCTGCCGAAGCGGCGGCGTCTCTCTTCCGTCGCTGCTGACGCAGCGGAGTCCGCTGATATGCCGGAGGAGGAGGAGGAGGTGGAGTGCTCCGACGCGCTGGAGGAGGTGGAGTGCCCTGATCACTCGCTGGAGGAGGAGGAGGAGGACGAGGAGGCGGAGTGCCCTGGCGCGGCGAAGGAGGAGGCGGAAAGGGTAGTGCTACCTCTTGAGCATGCGTTGGTTTTCCCTTGAAGAGGAAAGGGTGATGCAGTAAAGTAGTGTAAGTATTCCCCTTAGTTTTTGAGAACCAAGGTATCAATCCAGTAGGAGACTACACGCAAATCGCCTAGTACCTGCACAAACAATCAAGAACCTTGCAACCAACGCGATAAAGCATTATTACTCCATAAAGCATCATTATGCATATAAACATTATAAATAACAATAGGAAAACATGATGCAAAATGGACGTATCAGTGCAATATTCGAGACTGCACCGTTAGGGTTTCATCGCTGCTAATTGCAGATATGTAAGGCGATACATGAAATAATGCCCTGAAGCGACATGGAAAATTCTAGCTGATGCCTTTGCGACATGCCTAGGCCATTTGTGGAGGGGGCCTATCATTTCCGAGAGCAGCTCTCGGTATAAGTGAATATTCCAAGAGATGCTCTCAGTATTGGTTAACCTAGGTCTAAGGTTTATACCTTTACTGAGTGGTACTCTAGGAAAAGGTATAAACCCTAGTTCAGGGGTTTATACCTTTACCGAGGACCGCACTGACGGACGCTCGGTAAAGTTCCGTGGGACACTTAAATCTCCCCGCGAAGTCTTTTCTCACTTCTCTCTCTTCCCGCACTCCACCTCACCTCAGCGACGCCACCACCCCCCACCCCGCCTCACCGGTGCCCCCATCTCTCGCCTCGGCCAGCGCTCCCACACCACCTCCCCGCCCAGCCCGTTGGCGCCCCCTCCACTCTCTCCCGCTCAGCCCGCCCCTCCCCCACTGCCCGGCCCGCCGACGCCCCCACCCTGTCGGTGCCCCCTGCACGAGCTGCCTCCCCCTCAGTGAGTTTCGTCTTCCCCCTCACCCAAGCTTGTATGGATGCATGGATGTATGAATGTATATATGTATGTATTAATGCATGGGCATGGATTTTTTGTAGTAGTTTTTTTTGTAGTTTTTGTATGTATCAATAGATGGATGTATGAATGCATAGAAGGATGGATAAATGCATAGATTGGTTCATGGATGCATACATGGATGCATGATTTTTTTAGTAGTTTTTTGTTGTAGTTTCTTGTAGTAGTTTTTTTCAATAGTTTTTCTTGTATTAGTTTCTCGTATTTTTTTGTAGTTGAGAGGTGAGAGATGTTTTCAGGAGGAAGAAAAATTGACTTCTGACGATGGCGGTCAATTTGGGCGAGTTCATCTTGTGATATACCTTTGTCACGCACGATGGACTCGCCCAGCTTGACCATCACCAGAAGTCAAAATACAGGTGAGAGAGTGTCCATCATATTTAATAGATGAGAGTTGTTCTTGGAGGAAAGAAATGGATTCTTATGTTATTTTTCATTGTGTGATGAAAGGCGTTAGCGCCGATCGATTTTGTGGTTATGACTTCCTCTGATGACGCAGCTTCCTTTAGGGTTGACTCCCCAGTCGAGGAGAAGAGCGTCGATGACCTCTTGGCGGCGCTCACTAAGAAGAACCTGCAGCTGACCCTAATTAAGTATTTTGAGAATCTGAAAAAGAAAAATCCGCCAACTAAGGAGAGCAAGGCCCCACCACGTAAGGAAAGAGATGACCCGGCCCCATTGAGTCCACCGACCATCATTCCAGATGACGCTTGGTCCTCCACTGTGGGGGATGCCCCCACGTTCTCCGACTCCATGATCACTGGTTTCACCGACTACACATCAGAGTAGTCCACCTACATAGTTTGACGTTGATTTAGTGATTTAGTTATGTAGTTGCTGATATGGAATTGTATTACCACTTGAGATGCTTTTGGCTGTATGGGTGATGAATGCTCTCGTGGATTATGTATGATGTCCTATTTTAACCGTGCATTCCTTCTCTCCATCCTTTTCTCTTTCTTTGTAGAGGAAGTGGTATGCGGTGTACAGAGGTAGGTGTCTGAGAGTCTACGATTCATCGACCGCATGTAACGACCAAGTGCTTTATTACCCAGGCACCTTCCACGACTCGTTCAATAGTGGGAAGAAGGCGGAGTATAGTTACAATCAGTATATGCTTAAGCAGAAGAGAAAAATTGAAGTAGGCAATGGCGCAAGTAGACAGAAACCGCTTATCGGGTTTAGTGGATTGAAGGACTTCATAATTCTCTTTCAGTTCATCATAATTTTGGTACTGCTTCTATCATGTGGTCGCATGTAGACATGCATCGACCACTTTGTTGTTTACTATGTAGCCACTTGTACCAGCGAACTACTTTGTGACTTCAAATGAAGCTTGTGTGAACTATTTATATATTGCGTATGTGAGTTTGTTGTTAAACTGTGAGACTTGAAGAACTACTTTGTGTATTGTATATTTGCTTTATATGCAGCGATACGACGGAGAAGAGGCAGAAGCAAAACTGGCAGAGAAAGTTTACTGAGCATGGCACTCGGCAAAGGCGTATGCGCTGGAAGCTGCTGGAGCTACTATGCCGAGAGTGGCTCTCGGCAAAGACACGACGAAACCAGCCGGACGTGAAGTCGCTTATTTGAAGTTATTATTTATTTCCTTATTTCATGATAAATGTTTATTATTCATGCTAGAATTGTATTAACCGGAAACATAATACATGTGTGAATACATAGACAAACAGAGTGTCACTAGTATGCCTCTACTTGACTAGCTCGTTGATCAAAGATGGTTAAGTTTCCTAACCATAGACATGAGTTGTCATTTGATAAACGGGATCAATATCATTAGGAGAATGATGTGATTGACTTGACCCATTCAGTTAGCTTAGCACTTGATCGTTTTAGTTTACTGCTATTGCTTTCTTCATAACTTATACATGTTCCTATGACTATGAGATTATGCAACTCCCGATTACCGGAGGAACACTTTGTGTGCTACCAAACGTCACAAGTAACTGGGTGATTATAAAGGTGCTCTACAGGTGTCTCTGATGGTACTTGTTGAGTTGGCATAGATCGAGATTAGGATTTGTCACTCCGATTGTCGGAGAGTTATCTTTGGGCCCTCTCGGTAATGCACATCACTATAAGCCTTGCGAGCAATGCAACTAATGAGTTAGTTGCGGGATGATGCATTACAGAACGAGTAAAGAGACTTTACGGTAATGAGATTGATCTAGGTATTGAGATACCGACGATCGAATCTCGGGCAAGTAACATACCGATGACAAAGGTAACAACGTGTGTTGTTATGCGGTTTGACCGATAAAGATCTTCGTAGAATATGTAGGAACCAATATGAGAATCCAGGTTTCGCTATTGGTTATTGACCGGAGACGTTTCTCCGTCATGTCTACATAGTTCTCGAACCCATAGGGTCCGCACGCTTAAAGTTTTGTGACGATCGGTATTATGTTTTTTTGTGTTTTGATATACCGAAGGTAGTTCGGAGTCCTAGATATGATCACGGACATGACGTGGAGTCTCAAAATGGTCGAGATGTAAAGATCGATATATTGGAAGCCTATATATGGACATCGGAATGGTTCCGGGTGAAATCGGGATTTTACCGGAGTACCGGGAGGTTACTGAAACCCCCCGGTAATTGTATGGGCCTTAATTGGCCATAGTGGAGAGAGAGAGGAGGCCAGGGCAGGCCGCGCGCCCCCTCCCCCTCTGGTCAGAATTGGACTAGGAGGGGGCGGCTCCCCCCTTTCCTTCCTCCTTCTCTCCTAGTCCAACTAGGAAAGGGGGGATCCTACTCCCGGTGGCAGTAGGAATCCTCCAGGGCGCGCCATAGCTAGGCCGGCCCTCCCCCCACCTCCACTCCTTTATATACGTGGCCAGGGGGCACCCCATAGACACACAAGTTGATCATTGATCTCTCTTAGCCGTGTGAGGTGTCCTCCTCCACCATAATCCACCTCGGTCATATCGTAGCGGTGCTTAGGCGAATCCCTGCGTCGGTAACTTCATCAACACCGTCATCTCACCGTCGTGTGGACAAAGCTCTTCCCCGAAGCTCTACTGGATCGTGAGTTCGCGGGACGTCACCGAGCTGAATGTGTGCTGAACACGGAGGTGCCGTACATTCGGTACTGAGGATCGGTCGATCGTGAAGACGTACGACTACATCAACTGCGTTGTCATAACGCTTCCGCTTTCGGTCTACGAGGGTACGTGGACAACACTCTCCCCTCTCGTTTCTATGCATCACCTTGATCTTGCGTGTACGTAGGAATTTTTTTTTAAATTACTACGTTCCCCAACAGTGGCATCCGAGCCAGGTTTATGCATAGATGTTATATGCACGAGTAGAACACAAGTGAGTTGTGGACAATACAAGTCATACTGCTTACCAGCATGTCATACTTTGGTTCGGCGGTATTATTGGATGAAGCGGCCCAGACCGACATTACGCGTACGCTTACGCGAGACTGGTTCTACCGACGCGCTGCCCTTTACGTGGCTGGCGGGTGTCAATTTCTCCAACTTTAGTTGAACCGAGTGTGACTACGCCCAGTCCTTGTTGAAGGTCAAAACAACACTAACTTGACGAAATATCGTTGTGGTTTTGACGCATACGTAAGAACGGTTCTTGCTCAGCCCGTAGCAGCCACGTAAAACTTGCAACAACAAAGTAGAGGACGTCTAACTTGTTTTTGCAAGGCATGTTGTGATGTTATATGGTCAAGGTATGATGCTATATTTTATTGTATGAGATGATCATGTTTTGTAACGGAGTTATCAGCAACTAGCAGGAGCCATATGGTTGTCTCTTTATTGTATGCAATGCAATCGTCCTATAGTTGCTTTACTTTATCACTAAGCGGCAGCGATAGTCGTAGAAGCAATAGTTGGCGAGACGACAACGATGCTACGATGGAGATCAAGGTGTCGCGCCGGTGACGATGGTGATCATAACGGTGCTTTGGAGATGGAGATCAAAGGCACAATATGATGATGGCCATATCATATCACTTATATTGATTGCATGTGATGTTTATCCTTTATGCATCTTATTCTGCTTGATTGACGGTAGCATTATAAGATGATCTCTCACTAAATTTCAAGGTACAAGTGTTCTCCCTGAGTATGCACCATTGCCAAAGTTCGTCATGCCGAGAGACCACGTGATGATCGGGTGTGATAAGCTCTACGTTCATATACAGCGGGTGCAAGCCAGTTTTGCACACGCAGAAATACTCAGGTTAAAGTTGACGAGCCTAGCATATGCAGATATGGCCTCGGAACACTGAGAACGAAAGGTCGGGCGTGAATCATATACTCTCTCCGTCCCAAAATAACTGTCTCAGGCTTAGTACAACTTTGTACTAGAGGTAGTACAAAGTTAAGACACTTATTTTGAGACGGCGGGAGTAGTAGATATGATCAACATAGTGATGTTCACCATTGAAAACTACTCCATCTCACGTGATGATCGGACATGGTTTAGTTGATATGGATCACGTAATCACTTAGATGATTAGAGGGATGTCTATCTAAGTGGGAGTTCTTAAATATGATTAATTGAAATTTAATTTATCATGAACTTAGTACCTGATAGTATTTTGCTTGTCTATGTTGTTGTAGATAGATGGCACGTGTTGTTTTTCCGTTGAATTTAAATCCGTTCCTTGAGAAAGCAAAGTTGAAAGATGATGGTAGCAATTACACAGACTGGGTCCATAACTTGAGGATTATCCTCATTGCTGCACAGAAGAATTACGTCCCGGAAGCACCGCTGGGTGCCAAACCCATGCAGAGACAACGCCAGATGTTATGAGCGTCTGGCGAGCAAAGCGATGACTACTCGATAGTTCAGTGTGCCATGCTTTACGGCTTAGAACCGGGACTTCAACGATGTTCTGAATGTCATGGAGCATATGAGATGTTCCAGGAGTTGAAGTTAATATTTCAAGAAAATGCCCGAATTGAGAGATATGAAGTCTCCAATAAGTTCTACAGCTGCAAGATGGAGGAGAATAGTTCTGTCAGTGAGCATATACTCAAAATGTCTAGGTATAACAATCACTTGATTCAACTGGGAGTTAATCTTCCGGATGATAGTGTCATTAACAGAATTCTTCAATCACTGCCACCAAGCTACAAAAGCTTTGTGAAACATGCAAGGGATGGATAAGACAGTTCCCAAGCTCTTCACGATGCTAAAGGCTACGGAGGTAGAAATCAAGAAGGAGCATCAAGTGTTGATGGTCAACAAGACCACCAGTTTCAAGAAAAGGGTAAAGGGAAGAAGAAGGGGAACTTCAAGAAGAACGGCAAACAAGTTGCTGCTCAGAGAAGAAACCCAAGTCTGGACCTAAGCCGAGAGGCGAGTGCTTCTCTTGCAAAGGGACTGGTCTTTGAAGCGGAACTGCCCCAAGTATTTGGCGGATAAGAAGGATGGCAAAGTGAAAGGTATATTTGATATACATGTTATTAATGTGTACCTTACTAATGCTCGTAGTAGCGCCTGGGTATTTGATACTGGTTCAGTTGCTAATATTTGCAACTCGAAACAGGGACTATGGATTAAGTGAACATTGGCTAAGGACGAGGTGATGATGCGAGTGGGAAATGGTTCCGAAGTCGATGTGATCGCCGACGGCATGCTACCTCTATATCTACCTTCGGGATTAGTTTTAGACCTGAATAATTGTTATTTGGTGCCAGCGTTAAGCATGAACATTATATCTGGATCTTGTTTGGTGCGAGATGGTTATTCATTTAAATCAGAGAATAATGGTTGTTCTATTTATATGAGTAATATCTTTTATGGTCATGCACCCTTGAAGAGTGGTCTATTTTTAATGAATCTCGATAGTAGTTATACACATATTCATAATGTTGAAGTTAAAAGATGCAGAGTTGATAATGATAGTGCAACTTATTTGTGGCACTGTCGTTTAGGACGTATTGGTGTAAAGCGCATGAAGAAACTCCATTCTGATGGACTTTTGGAATCACTTGGTACTTGTGAACCATGCCTCACGGGCAAGATGACTAAAACGCCGTTCTCCAGAACAATGGAGCGAGCAATAGATTTGTTGGAAATCATACATACTGATGCATGTGGTCCGATGAATATTGAGGCTCACGCCGGATATCATTATTTTCTCACCTTCACAGATGATTTGAGCAGATATGGGTATATCTACTTAATGAAACATAAGTCTAAAACATTTGAAAAGTTCAAAGAATTTCAGAGTGAAGTGGAAAATCATAGTAACAAGAAAATAAAGTTTCTATGATCTGATTGTGGAGGAGAATATTTGAATTACGAGTTTGTTCTTCATTTGAAACAATGCGGAATAATTTCACAACTCACGCCACCCGGAACACCACAGCGTAATGGTGTGTCCGAACATCGCAATCGTACTTTACTGGATATGGTGCGATTTATGATGTCTCTTACCGATTTACCGCTATCATTTTGGGGTTATGCTTTAGAGACAACTGCATTCACGTTAAATAGGGCACCATCGAAATCCGTTGATACGACGCCTTATGGACTATGGTTTGGCAAGAAACCAAAGTTGTCGTTTCCTAAAGTTTGGGTTGCGATGCTTATGTGAAAAAGCTTCAACCTGATAAGCTCGAACCCAAATCAGAGAAATGTGTCTTCATAGGATACCCAAAGGAGACTGTTGGGTACACCTTCTATCACAGATCCGAAGGCAAGACATTTGTTGCTAAGAATGGATCCTTTCTAGAGAGGGAGTTTCTCTCGAAAGAAGTGAGTGGGAGGAAAGTAGAACTTGATGAGGTAACTATACCTGCTCCCTTATTGGAAAGTAGTTCATCACAGAAACCGGTTCCTGTGACACCTACACCAATTAGTGAGAAAGCTAATGATGATGATCATGAAACTTCAAATCAAGTTACTACCGAACCTCGTAGGTCAACCAGAGTAAGATCCCCAATAGAGTGGTATGGCAATCCTGTTCTGGAAGTCATGTTACTTGACCATGAAAAACCTACGAACTATGAGGAAGCAATGATGAGCCTAGATTTCGCAAAATGGCTTGAGGCCATGAAATCTGAGATGGGATCCATGTATGAGAACAAACTCTGGACTTTGTTTGACTTGCCCGATGATCGGCAAGCCATAAAAAATAAATGGATCTTCAAGAAGAAGACTGACGCTGACAGTAATGTTACTGTCTACAAAGCTCGACTTATTGTGAAAGGTTTTCGACAAGTTCAAGGGGTTGACTACGATGAGACTTTCTCACCCGTAGTGATGCTTAAGTCCGTCCGAATCATGTTAGCAATTGCCGCATTTTATGATTATGAAATTAGGCAAATGGATGTAAAGACCGCATTCCTGAATGGATTTCTGGAAGAAGAGTTGTATATGATGCAACTTGAAGGTTTTATCGATCTAAAGGATGCTAACAAAGTGTGAAAGCTCCAGCAATCTATTTATGGACTGGTGCAAGCATCTCGGAGTTGGAATAAACGTTTTGATAGTGTGATCAAAGCATATGGTTTTATACAGACTTTTGGAGAAGCCTATATTTACAAGAAAGTGAGTGGGAGCTCTGTAGAATTTCTAATATTATATGTGGATGACATATTGTTGATTGGAAATGATATAGAATTTCTGGATAGCATAAAAGGATACTTGAATAAGAGGTTTTAATTGAAGGACCTCGGTGAAGCTGCTTATATATTGGGCATTAAGATCTATAGAGATAGATCAAGACGCTTAATTGGAGTTTCACATAGCATATACCTTGACAAAGTTTTGAAGAAGTTCAAAATGGATCAAGCAAAGAAAGGGTTCTTGCCTTTGTTACAAGGTGTGAAGTTGAGTAAGACTCAATGCCCGACCACTGAACAAGATAGAGAGAAAATGAAAAGTGTTACGTATGCTTCAGCCATAGGCTCTATCATGTATGCAATGCTGTGTACCAGACCTGATGTGTGCCTTGCTATTAGTTTAGCAGGGAGGTACCAAAGTAATCCAGGAGTGGATCACTGGACAGCGGTCAAGAACATCCTGAAATACCTGAAAAGGACTAAGCATATTTTCTCGTTTATGGAGGTGACAAAGAGCTCGTCGTAAATGGTTACGTTGATGCAAACTTTGACACCTATTCGGACGATTCTAAATTGCAAACCGGATACGTGTTTATATTGAACGGTGGAGCTGTCAGTTGAAGCAGTTCTAAACAAAGCATCGTGGCAGGATCTACGTGTGAAGCGGAGTACATAGCTTCTTCAGAAGCAGCAAATGAAGGAGTCTGGATGAAGGAATTCATATCCGATCTAGGTGTCATACCTAGTGCATCGGGTCTAATGAAAATCTTTTGTGACAATACTGGTGCAATTGCCTTGGCAAAGGAATCCAGATTTCACAAGAGAACCAAACACATCAAGAGACGCTTAGAGGTTTGCAAGATACATACGGATCTGAATGTTGCAGACCCGTTGACTAAGCCTCTCTCACGAGCAAAACATGATCAGCACCAAGGCTCCATGGGTGTTAGAATCATTACTGTGTAATCTAGATTATTGACTCTAGTGCAAGTGGGAGACTGAAGGAAATATGCCCTAGAGGCAATAATAAAGTTATTATTTATTTCCTTATTTCATGATAAATGTTTATTATTCATGCTAGAATTGTATTAACCGGAAACATAATACATGTGTGAATACATAGACAAACAGAGTGTCACTAGTATGCCTCTACTTGACTAGCTCGTTGATCAAAGATGGTTAAGTTTCCTAACCATAGACATGAGTTGTCATTTGACAAACGGGATCACATCATTAGGAGAATGATGTGATTGACTTGACCCATTCCGTTAGCTTAGCACTTGATCGTTTTAGTTTTCTGCTATTGCTTTCTTCATAACTTATACATGTTCCTATGACTATGAGATTATGCAATTCCCGATTACTGGAGGAACACTTTGTGTGCTACCAAACGCACTACAAAAAAATACACTTCCGTGATGATAGGTGTTTGTCACAGTAGGTCGCGTTTTTTGTCATGCATGTACATCCATGACAAATTTATGACAGAATCAAGATAGTCATACCTGTGCTGTCGTAGAAGTGTTCCATGACATTACCAAAATTATCATCACGGAAGTGTCCACTTCCATGACGATAAATCGCGCGTCACAGAAGTGCTTTCGTCAAGGGTGACCGACACGTGGCATCCACCGTAACGGAACACCGATAAGCTATCGTGTCGGGTTTTGGATCCGATAACCCGTTAACAGCCCCGTCCAATGGGGATTTTCCACGTGTAAAATCATCATTGGCTGGAGGAAACACGTGTTGACTCATCGTTGGGACAGATGTCATCCACTCATTGGACAGAAGGCGCCTATGATACGTCGACACGTGGCATGGCCCAACAGAGGCCCATTCCTGTGAAAAGGCCGTCCCGTTTGACTTGGTCAAAAGGTGGCGGGCCGGCCCATGGAAATCCTGTTAACGGCATGTTCGCATATAGCCCATTTACGTCCCGCTAACCCAAGGCCCGTTACACCCTATCCGAATTAGGCCCAGTAGCGTCATCTGGGCCATCCAATATGTTTCCAGCCCGTTTACTCGCCGGCCCATGTATGGCCCATGACGCGTCTTCGGCCCATATGAGGCCCTATGTAACTCTTGGCCTATTAACGGCCCGTGGTGAAACTGGCCCGCAATGAACAGTGTATCACTTTACACCCATTAACGGCCCGTGGTGAAACTGGCCCGTAATGAACAATATATCACTTTATACCCATTAAGGGCCCGTTATTCAGTTGGGACGTTTCCAGCAAATGTTATCTTTCGGCCTTCTCAGAGCCCATTTATTCTTGGGCTCATTTCAAAGCGATCGTTTACTTACGGCCCGTTCTTGTCTATTTTACGCTTGTGGGCCAAATTCAGCCCGTGGTTACATCGGCCCGTTTGTGGTCCGTTAATACGTTGGGCCGTTTTCATAGCGTCATCAAATACGGCCTATTAAAGATGGCCCGTTATGGTCATACGGACCGTATAAGGCCCATTGATGATACAGCCCTTAGAAGGCCCATTGTTTCTACGGCCCGTAGAAGGCCCATTGTTTCTACGGCCCGTAGAAGGTCTACTATTTCTACTGCCCGTAGAAGGCCCACTGTTTTTACAGCCCGTAGGAGGCCGAGTGTCACTACAGTAAATATTAGCCCATGGTTATTGTGGCCTAGTTTTAAAAAGAACTGCACTGACTACAAGCAAACAAATAAACAAGACAACAAGGAAATAAATAAGCAAGCAACTTATGCTAGGCTATCACGGCTGTTACACATATTACATCCACTGGGCATCAAAGTTCGCCACAAGTGCAAATATAGGGAACAAAGCAGCATATCATATACTTTGGTTGTCAAAGTTGACGACCAGCGCAAATAAACGCGCATGACAAAACAAATCCAGAACTGAAACCACTTGAAGATCTCAAGAAACAATATCACCGGTACCCATAATGTTGGCAAGATGCTTAGCAAGCTTATTAACTTTCTCTTGTTTGGCGCTTAAATCCTCCAGTACTTGTTGTTGCACCAGAAAATATGCATATGAATTCTGCAGGACTTCCTCGATCCTTGACTTCTGTCGCAAAGACATCTCGATCGATGTCTTTCAACTTGAAGTTGAGACTCAAGAAGACGAACTGATTAAGGCAGCGAGTTCAAGAGCTTGTGCCAGCAGATAGTGGCGAGAACTCGAACACTACATCAAGACAGGACTTTTGGGTTCCCTCACCGTCGTCAAGATAGTTTTATCAGCTTTCTTGGAGACCAGCAGGGATGTCTCACTATCTTGAACCTTATCGCATTACTTCCTTTACCATTGGATAACGCAGCATCTGTTCTCCAATATTTTGTCCGCATTCTAAAAGAGAAACAAGCGGACACATCACATGTTTACCATGTTGTATATGAAACTCATTTTGGTAAATGAGTTCAGTAGTAAAGTGGACAGGATAACAGACATGAAACAAACATATATCTATGTACCATGGTCACTTTATGGTCTATATCATTCTAGTTTTGTTGCCAAATCAAGATAGAGACACAATTCAAATAATATTTGTTCAAGACAAAGCAGAATAGACAGAATATAAGTGTGGGTAACTATAGAGCAATAACAACACTTGTAATGTGCATGACATGAGAACATAACTGTTTATTCAATTGAAACTGACATCAACATAGAGCAGGTTACAACAACAAACCAGTTAAAGAAACAGGTTTAAAACATACTTGCGCCATTGGAGTTTCAATTCCATCCTTCAAATTTGAAAATAGTTGGTATGAGTAAATACTGATAATGCAAGAGCAAAGGAGTATGAACCATAGCTACAGAACCTGACACGAGAACAAATCTTCTTCTCCTTTAAGCGTTGAGTTGGGATTCGAGTGGTGGTCCTCGTGCTTTGGGCACTGCAGTTCCTTACTAACCGCTCGTGTTTGGGTGCTCTGTGGTGGAGCGATCTTGTGTCAAGCTGGAACTGGGTTACTATCTCCGGGGTTGGGGTTAGAAGGGGTGTAGCTGGTTCTCTGTCCAAGCGGGTAGGGGTACAATCTGCGAGAGTCAGGTTATGTGTGGTGGATCTGGTCCTTGGGAAAGTACAACCGTGGTTCTATCTGCATCAACTGGTAGCACTATCTTTTCAAGACCGTGTTGTTACTCCCTTAAATACTGCCATCACGCTCTCCAATTCAAATGGCTGATAAACAAGAAAAGTAATTGAAAGTATAGACATTGTATGATGAGCAGGTGCAATGGATAGTGGGGAATAAATGAGGGCATGAAATAATTCACATTTATGTTGTCTAACCAAACAGGATAGCATGACACAATTTCACATATATGATGGCTAACTAAACAGGATAGCATGACACAATTTCACATTATGATGGCTAACTAAAAAAGATGGAAAGACATAGTTCAAAATATGAGACTATGTAAACAGGATGACATGACATAACTATATAATGTGTTTATTAAATCGGTTGGCATGCCATAATTCACATACATTCATGGATAGAATACCATAATTCTAAATATGATGACTGTAAACACTAAACAGGATGAGATGATATAACTATATGATGTCTTTATTAAATGGGTTGCCATGCCATAATTCAGATAGATGATGTGTATGTACTATGTAAACATGATGGCATGATATAATTCAAATATATGATTTATATAGTAAGCAAGTAAGCAGATGGCAATCTATATATGATGTAAAAACTAAGCAATGCAAGACAACATGCATGACATGGGTAATATAACCCTGCCAAGTTTGAGCATAGACCTCGGGGAAATAGGATTGGTCATCGGTCTCGAATCCTCCTCTCGAGGAGCTCTCTGTAGCCAACAAGATGTCTGCTTCAGCGAGTAGCATTATCTGCTCTGAATACCTTGTTTTCCTCGAGATACTTCCATCACCGCTTCAAATGGCTGATGCACAGGAAGAGTAGTTGAATATACAAACGTTGTCGACAAATGGAACACGTAATACAAAAAATGATAGCATGATATAATTCACATACATGATGATTGGCTAAACAACATGGCATTGCATAATTCACATATATAATGCCTTTGCAACAAGATAGCATTGTATAATTCACATATATAATGTCTTGCAACAAGATGGCAATGCATAATTCACATATATGGTAATTAGACACTGAATAGGTGGCATTCACAAAAAGCATGTCTAAACTAATCAAATGGCATAAGAGAAGTAATTCTGTAAGGGCTCGTTTGAATTGGAGGATTCCAACAATGCAGGGATAGGAAATAGACAGAAATAGGATAGGAATGCACGTACAAAAAAGAGAATTTAAAAACACAGGATTTCTGCCAATCTGGGTGTTTGATTCACAACAATTGGAAGATCACAGGATGCAAAGAAGAATGGTGAGATTAAGTCAAACCACAAGAAAATGTACGGTTATAATGCTATTATGCTACTATCTCTTAGTCTTGTGCTTCATGAATAGGAATTTGAAAAGGAGGACAAGTGAAAATTAAAATTCCTACGTTTTTTCTTTCAAGGAGACACTAAAGGAACAAATCCGTGTGCTTAGTGGACAATATATATAACATGTAGAGTAAAAAAGAGATGCAACAAGTGTACAACCTCTTTGGCGAAGCCATGTCGATCTCAGCGTGATTGGGTTGGCGGTAAGGATGCTCGGCTGACTTTCTTTGTCGGAGGAGGGAAGAAGATCTTAGGGCGCTGGAGATGGAGCCAGGTACTGCTCCACTTTGTGATGGAGGGTTTAAATCGTTGGAGCAGCTCCGGTGAGTTGTACGACGCCGAGGCTGAAGCAGGACAAGAGAGACAACGAACAACGTTAACTTGAGTGGAATTCTAATAGCATCTCCAATACATGACGTAAAATACATAACCACAAAGTGCTAGATGTAAAATACATCAGCCGCTCATCTCTGAACTTAACTGTCGAAACTGAACTTAACTGTTGAAACTGAACTTAACTGTCAAAACTGAACCTAACTGTTGAAACTGAATTTTGCTGTCGAAACTGAACTTTGCCATCGAAATTGAACGCACTAGCAAGGTGAGGCTACACGTCGGTCAACTGACTTTTTCATCTCTGGTCAGTCAATTTTGCAGCCGTTGGATACGAAATCAAGGGCCTGCGGTTCATCTTCAACCTCCACCCCCGAGCCGCCACCACCACCGCCAACACCAGCCCCCCGCAAGGGCCAAGTGGTCGCCGCCCCGCCCCCGAAAACACTCCCCACCGCGGTCCACCGCCCAGCCATCCTCTAGGCCCCCACGTGCGAGCTTTTTCTCCGGCGATCCCCACGCCACCGCCCCGGCACCGCCGGCGACCACCGCCCCCATCCTGAACCCTAAGATAGATAGTGGGGTACCTCTCCGGCGAGCCCCCCTCCCCGCTGCGGCTGGTTCTTCCTTCACCACGGCGAGCCCACCCCTTGAAAATCGACTGACCCAAAAGTCGATTCAGTCGACTGAAGTGTAGCCAAATCGGAGCAGCATCGCAAGCAAGAGCAAGAGCGAGAGCAGCAGCGCGAGCAAGAGCAATAGCAAGAGAAGACCAGGAAGGGGACCGAGAGCAAGAGCAGAGCAGCAGCGCGAGCGAGAGCTAAAGCAGCAACAGCTCCTACTGATGTGGACGTCGCCGCCGAGGGAGCCATGCCATGGAGGAAGTGGCCGGCGACGCCGCCGTGGATGGAGCCGCGCCGTGTCGGCTCGGGACCGAGCGCCGGCAGCACCGTGAGATCGAATCAAGAAGAAAATGTGGCGATTAGTGTACAACCTCTTTGGTGGTGCCGATTAGGCCGCATCTTCATCCGAGGAAACGGTGATGATGATGCTCTTCCGGTGGTGCAGGTGAAGACGGTGGTGTGGGAATGGAGGTGGCACGAAAGACGAGGGGAACGTCGGGGCAGCTCCTTGGAGGTGGAGGACGGGGTGGCTGAACCGGCGGGACGATGAGATCGACGACGGATCCTCATCCGGTACGGTGGATGAGGGACGTCGAGGTGTTGGTGTGTGCTACGTCTTGAGCTTGCGTTGGTTTTCCTCGAAGAGGAGAGGGTGATGCAGCAAAGTGTAGCGTAAGTATTTCCCTCAGTTTTGAGAACCAAGGTATCAATCCAGTAGGAGGCTCCTTAAAAGTCCCACGCACCTACACAAACAAACTGAGAACTCGCAACCAACGCAATAAAGGGGTTGTCAATCCCTTCACGGCCACTTGCGAAAGTGAGATCTAATAAAGATAGTATGATAAAATAGATATATTTTTGATATTTTATGATATAGATGCAAAAAGTAACGATGCAAATAAAAGTAGATTGGAAACAAATATGATAAGAGATAGACCCGGGGGCCATAGGTTTCACTAGTGGCTTCTCTCAAGATAGCATAAGTATTACGGTGGGTGAACAAATTATTGTCGAGCAATTGATAGAAAAGTGCATAGTTATGAGATTATCTAGGCATGATCATGTATATAGGCATCACGTCCATAACAAGTAGACCGACTCCTGCCTGCATCTACTACTATTACTCCGCACATCGACCGCTATCCAGCATGCATCTAGAGTATTAATTTCATAAGAACATAGTAACGCATTAAGCAAGATGACATGATGTAGAGGGATAAACTCATGCAATATGATATAAACCCCATCTTGTTATCCTCGATGGCAACAATACAATACGTGCCTTGCAACCCTTTCTGTCACTGGGTAAGGACACCGCAAGATTGAACCCAAAGCTAAGCACTTCTCCCATGGCAAGTGTCGGTGTCAAAACCGGCGGATCTCGGGTAGGGGTCCCGAACTGTGCGTCTAGTCGGATGGTAACAGGAGACAAGGGACACGATGTTTTTACCCAGGTTCGGGCCCTCTTGATGGAGGTAAAACCCTACTCCTGCTTGATTAATATTGATGATATGGGTAGTACAAGAGTAGATCTACCACGAGATCAGAGAGGCTAAACCCTAGAAGCTAGCCTATGGTATGATTGTTGTTCGTCCTACGGACTAAAACCCTCCGGTTTATATAGACACCGGCTAGGGTTAGGGTTACACAGAGTCAGTTTACAACGGTAGGAGAGCTACATATCCATATCGCCAAGCTTGCCTTCCACGCCAAGGAAAGTCCCATCAGGACACGGGACGAAGTCTTCAATCTTGTATCTTCATAGTCCAGGAGTCCGGCCAACAGTGATAGTTCGGCTGTCCGGACACCCCCTAATCCAGGACTCCCTCAGTAGCCCCTGAACCAGGCTTCAATGATGACGAGTCCGGCGCGCATATTGTCTTCGGCATTGCAAGGCGGGTTCCTCCTCCGAATATTTCATAGAAGATTTTGAACACAAGGATTGTGTCCGACTCTGCAAAACAAGTTCCACATACCACCGTAGAGAGAATAACTTTTGCACAGATCTGCTGACGTATTCCGCGGGGTGACATCACACCACGGCCAGGCCTTTATACGAATCATTTTTACTGTTCCACCTCAGCGCGTTTAGCGAGGCGGTTTCCTTGGCACGTCTTATCAAAGCGGAGATCATGCCCCCTTATTTCGGGATTCCCATCAATACGGACGTGGGTAACCCAACCGCGCCATTGATTATGGCGCTTGGGAGATAAGCGAGTTTTACTAGGCTGGCGGGGGACGCATAGCTTCGTCCGCCCATATAAGGGGATAAGGATCCACCTTTTAACCTACGCCTTCTTCCTCCTTTGCTCATCCATTTCCGCGCACTCGAGCTCCAGTGCCCAAGTCCGCACATCCCTCCACAACCTTCTCCAGCCATGTCCGGAGCGGGAGGCAAGTGGACGTCAAAAAGCTGCGGAAGGCCGGATACTTGTCCAGCGACATCGCGCACCGGCTCCCCGGCGAGGGGCAGCTCATTCCCACCCCTGGGCCCCATGAGAGGGTGGTGTTCCTCACCCACTTCCTCCGCGGACTAGTTTTTCCACTTCACCCATTTGTCCGGGGGCTCATGTTCTACTATGGCCTAGATTTCCACGAACTGGCCCCGAACTTCATCCTCAACATCTCGGCGTTTATCGTCGTGTGCGAGGCCTTTCTCTGCATCCAGCCCCACTTCGGCTTATAGCTGAAGACCTTCAATGTCAAGCCGAAGGTAGTGGGCGGCCACCAAGCGGAGTGAGGAGGTGCCATGGTTGGCAAGATGGCCAAAGTTCTATGGCTCGAGGGCTCCTTTATGGAGACCGTGAAGGGGTGGCAATCGGGGTGGTTCTACATCACCGGGCCGCGCGAATCTCAATGGGCGGCGGCCCCTAAATTCCGATCTGGCTTCCCCACACGACTCACATCATGGAAAGAGACGGGCCTGACGTGGGGTGATTCGGAAGAGCTGTCTCGACTCCAAACCTGCGTCCAAAAACTGGTGGACAAGAATCTCAAGCTTGTCAATGTAATCCAGGTGATGCTCATCCGCTGGATTCTCCCATGCCAGCAACAGGCCTTCAATTTGTGGGAGTTTGATCCGGCACAGCACCGAACCTTGAGCCGGCTCTTCGACACTACGTACGAAGATGCCTGGAAGGTGCTGTTCAAGGGCGCCGAAGCTCCCGCATCAGCTACCGAAGATCGCGGATTCAGCTCGCAGCGTCAAGCCAACGAGGTAAGTTATTTTACCCTTTACGGGACTCTTTTTTCATAGTTTGACTCTATGCGGGATCTAAAACTCCCTAACCATTGACAGGACTGGTTGAAGACGTCCGGACAGATTGACTGTCCGTCCCCCTTGCCAGAAGACCCAGCGGACGCCCGATTGACGGGGCTGCCGGCTCCGGCACCTCACGTGGTGCCTGAGAAGAAGGCCAAGAAGAAGGCCACGGGAACTCGAAGGAGCTCCCGGTGCCAGGTGCTGTCGGACTCATCGTCCGACGACTCTGAGGCGGAATCCTCCCCTGAGGACGAGGAGGAGGAAAAAGAAGCCTCTCCCCCAGCGGGGGGAGAGAAGAAAAGGAAGGCCGCCCCGACTGGGGAGGCCGGAGGGTCAAAGAAAGGAAGGACCCTTCCTCTGGACTTCTCCACCAATGCCGACAACGACGAGCAGGAGTGGCCACCAAGGGCCAAGCCCCTGGCGAGATCGTAAGTGTCCGGACTCCGGAATAGCTCATGACTTTTTATTTGTCGCATAGTGTATTCTAACGCCGAATATAACCATGTAGCCCGCCCAAGGACGAGCTCGCCGCTTCATCGAGCGGCTCCCTGGATTCGTCGGATGTGAATAGTGCTTCACTTCTGACCGCCTCCTCTCCTCGTGACGCAGACGACACTGCGGTGGAGTCCCAAAAGGGGCCCCACCAGGAGGAGGTGGTCCTGGAGGCGCCGCAAGGCGACCTCCCGGACCCCGGGCGCAAAGGGGGCGAAACCCCAGAGGGCCCTAAGTCCGCCCTGTGCGGACTCCGCATCGAACCTTCGGTGGTTCCAAGTCCGCAAGCGCCCCTTCGTAAGAAGGGCAAGACTGCGACGCCGGTGACCTCCGGCCCATCCGGAGGCACCGGATAGCTTGCTGGAGGTGCTTAACGCCTCCATCGACGAGGAGCACCGCACTGTTATGAGTGTGGTGATCCAGAAGTTCAGTCCGCCAAGAGCGGGCTGATCAAGCTCAGATCAGCCTTCTAACAAGCTTTGAGGTAAGTTTAGAATATGTAAAAATATTACCGCATAGACAGTAGCCCCTGATGCTTAGTTCGGTGTTCGGAAAGAAAAACCGGACTGAGGATCTAAAAAGATATACGCAGGAGTCTAACATAAGTATGTCAATATGGGAATTCAGGCTGCGCTGCTGACCTCTACCGCACTGACTGCGGAGGTCAATGCATTGAAGCAGAGCCTTGAGCGGTCCAAGAACGAGCTCGGCCTTGCCAAGAAGCAGCTCGAGGACAAGGAAGGTAAGTAATACCTTATTAAAGTAATACCTTGTAGAAAGGATTTGGTTGCAAAATTGATAGGACTAACGTGGGCATTGTAGGGGCCACGAACGAGGTGGCGACCCTAAAGGAAGCGGTGTCCACGGCCGAAAGCAAAGCGGCCGCAGAGCGCACCGAGCGAGAGAAGCAGGAGGCGCGGGTGGCGGAGGTGCGGCAAGAGCTCCAGGCTCTCGTGGAAAAACATGAGAGTTTGGAGCATGACTCGAAGACTCGAGAGTCCGAGCTCGCCTCGGCTCTTGAGAGTGCCAAAGCCGCTAAGGCCGAAGCCCAAAAAGCCCTCTAGGAAATTGAAGCATTAAAGAAGATAGCGGCGGGTAAGGCATTCTTTATGCAAAGCAAGCATGTGAATGTGAATTATCTATTACTTACCCGAATCCGGAGCTCTCCAGGAGCATTCGCAGATCTGCCCCATAGTGTGTCTGATGCTGCCGCGTTCTACCGCGCCGAGGAGGGGAGCTCGACGGAAAAGGTGTTCTGGTCTCAGTATGCTGAGGCCGGACATCCGGTGCCCCTGAGCGACCAGCTGAAGCAGCTGGTCGAGCTCCACAAGGTCGCCGAACAGGCCATGAAGGGCCTTATAATTCGGCTGTGGCCTAAGGAAGCCATGCCTGGGAGCTACTTCGGGCTAGTGCGGCGGCTGGTGGACGCCTGTCATCAAGCGCTCCGTCTGCATCGAAGGTGCCCATAGGGCCCTTGCCCTTGCTAAGGTGCACTAGGGCAAGATGGACGCTGAGAAGCTTGTGACAGACGGACCACCACCGAAGAAGGAGCATCGCAAGCCTGAAATGTATTATGAGGGCGTCCTGAAGGGTGCCTGCCTTATAGCGGACGAATGCTCCAAAGATATAATTTTTTAGTAGACTCGCATTTGTTATCCTGTATGCTGAAAACTTGTTCATATGCGCTAAGCAACACTTTTGAATTTAAAATATTACCTTCTATGCGGTCGTGTATTAAATTTAAGAGATGGCGAAGTCGTCGGCTTCAGCCCCATGCCACAGTCTTTGGGGTGTTGGGATAAACTTGAGCGCTCTTGTTCCCATCCTTGGGTCCTTCGAGGAGGCGCTCAACGAACGAACAAGGCAACCGGACTATAGTGCTTGAACACTCTCACTTAGCCATAGAATTCTATAATTTTAAATTTCGTGAAGCCCCTAGTATCGGAAGACCGAGTTCGGGCGCTATCCACGCCTTGGCGGACAATGCCGACTCCTCGCTCTAAGCGGCATAAGTCTTTAGGGACCGAAAAACCTCTCGAACAGCGATCGGCTCTCGCCCTATCATGACGGTCAGTTTTAGCTTTCTCCCGAGGTGCTCAACCCAGCTCAACCGGGCACAATCGCAGTGGTTCTCCCAGCGCTACCTTAGCCGATATAACGGAACGTAAGGTACCAAAACATGGGAGCTGGGCAAACCCAACTATTGACCCGAGACATGATTCGGAGCCGATGCATATAATGCTATAAGTTCGGGGTGCCGCACTTGTGAAAGTGTTCGGACTTATCACACCATATTTTTGGGGTACTTAAGCCCCTGGTGTATTGGCCGTACCAAAGTGTACGGGTGTGACATGTCATGAATGAACATATATATAGATAAAGAAAGGAGTGCAATAATAGGCAAAAGCTATGTACTGTTTATTCAAAAAGGTACTGCAATGAAAGAAGAACGATACAAATAGTACGATAAGCAAGGGATGGGACTATTTAACATGTCCCCCTCCAGGGGTAAGTTGCGGGATGGTATGTAAAACAGGTATAATGCTCGTAGTAGAGACCACCTGGACACTCGACGTAGCTTTCTGCTTCCCTGGCTGTTGCATCGTGAGTTCGGCAATTCTAGTGCCGGACAGGGCTTCTGGAAAACGGAGTCCTGAAAGTAAGAGAAAAGAAGAAAGAAAAAGAATGACACAATCGGAGCCCCTAGTGCGGTTGAGCCGCGTGCAGGTGTGCCGTGGTCGTGCCCTCCCTTATTCCCATGGTATCTCCGAGCGTAGTTATGTACGCAGTAATCTTAACCGCAATTTCACGAGGGCTGGGGTTGGGGCGGATTACTCGCGTGCTCGGATCGTGCCAGGCGGTCTTGTTGTAGGTTACTCCGGGCGCACTTGACGGTGTCCGGACGTTTAATAGCCGGACTCGAGAATTGCTGTGAGAGGCTGCTTTGCACCTCCGCCGCGAGGGCTGCCGTGTGCTCCTCCGCTCGGAGAGAGCGTTTGGTGTTTCCATTGACCGTGATTACTTCTCGAGGGCCTGGCATCTTGAGCTTGAGGTACGCGTAGTGCGGCACCGCATTGAACTTTGCAAATGCGGTTCGTCCAAGCAGTGCGTGATAGCCGCTGTGGAACGGGACTATGTCGAAGATTAAATCTTCGCTTCCGAAGTTATCCGGGGATCCGAAGACCACTTCGAGTGTAACTGGGCCTGTACAATTGGCCTCTACACCTGGTATGACGCCTTTAAAGGTCGTCTTTGTGGGTTTAATCCTTGAGGGTTCTATGCCCATTTTGAGCACTATATCCTGATAGAGCAGGTTCAGGCTGCTACCGCCGTCCATCAGGACTCTAGAGAGGTGGAATCCGTCGATGATTGGGTCAAGAACCAATGCGGCGAATCTGCCGTGGCGGATGCTAGTGGGTGGTCCTTTGATCAAAGGTGATCGGGCAGGAGGACCATGGGTTGAACTTTGGGGCGGCTGGCTCCATCGCATATATGTCCTTTAGTGCACGCTCGCTCCCTTTTGTGTATGTGGGTTGCTTATATCATGTTCATCGTCCGCACTTGTGGGGAAGCCCTTACATCCTCTATTGTTCGGCAGCCGGGCTCCTCCTCGTCATCGCCTGCATCCCCTTGTCATTGAGTTCGCATTTAACTTGCTCTGCTGTTTGAAGACCCAACAATCCCTGTTGGTGTGGTTGGCTAGTTTTTCGGGGGTGCCATGTATTTGGCACGAGCGATCGAGTATTCGGTACAAATTGGACGGGCCCTGAGTATTTCTTTTGAACGGCTTTTCCGCTGACCGGTTTAGAGCCTCTGAATCCGCATTGACCGCCGATCTTCAGCATTATCGCCGTTACGCGGCGCTTGTGCTTGTTGCAACGCGACCTGCCATTACTGTCCTTGGTATCCGAACTACCAGGGTTTTTGGTCAAGTTGTTGCTACGAGCTAGCCAGCTGTCCTCTCCCGCGCAAAAGTGGGTCATGAGTGTTGTGAGGGATGCCATTGATTTCGGCTTTTCCTGTCCTAGGTGCCGGGCAAGCCACTCATCGCGGATGTTATGTTTGAAGGCTGCAAGGGCCTCTGCATCCAGACAGTCAACGATTTGATTTTTCTTGGTTAGGAACCATGTCTAGAATTGTCTGGCCGATTCTTCTGGCTGCTGAATTATGTGGCTGAGGTCATCGGCGCTCGGTGGTCGCATATATGTGCCTGGAAGTTATCAAGGAATGCGGCTTCCAGGTCCTCCCAACAACCAATTGATTATGCTGGTAGGCTGTTAAGCCAATGCCGAGCTGGTCCTTTAAGCTTGAGTGGGAGGTATTTGATGGCGTGTAGATCATCACCGCGCTCCATGTGGATATGGAGGAGGTAGTCCTCGATCCAAACCGCGGGATCTGTTGTGCCATCGTATGATTCGATGTTTATGGGTTTGAAACCCTCGGGGATTTGATGATCCATCACTTCGTCTGTGAAGCATGGTGGGTGTCTTGGCGCCCGTATTGAGCTATATCACGACGCAGCTCAAATGAGCTTTGTTCATCGTGTTCGCCCGCCGGAATTGCTGTATCCGGCGTGACGGTTATCGTCGCGGTCGTAGGGGCCCACGCGATCCGTAGATCGATCTTGTTTGCCTTGCCTTGTCCTCCAATATGTCTCGCAGGTCCGCGCGTTTCCCGTGCCTTGGTACTTTTCGGCGACGCCGGGTGCGGCTTGAATGGAGGGCCTAGAGGCCTCTCTGTCGCTGACCATGGGGTGGCGGTCGGCCACATCATGCGCTGGTGATGTAGGTTTGGGTGCTGCTTCCTCTAATTGGGGTAGCAGCCTGCGTTTGGGTATCTCTTGGAGGGGTGTTCGAGTTCGTATTTTCTTGGCTGCAAGGACTTGATCCATTTGTCGCCTAGCAAGTCTTGGTCAGCTCTAAGCTGCTGCTGCTTTTTCTTGAGGCTGCTTGCCGTGGCCATAAGCCTGCGTTTGAAACGCCCTGTTGGCGGGATCCTCGTGAACGACAAATTCGTCGCCAAGGCTTGCCTCATCTTCGGAGGGAGGCATATAATTATCGTCCTCCACGCCCCGTCTGCGCCGCTCTATCATGAGGGCTGGCTTCTCCCTCCTCTGTGCTGAATCCTTTGGAGTGGGTTGTCTTGACCTTTGTCCGGGGTGTTATTATCTCCGTGTCGGAATCACCGCTTTTTGCTGTGGCGGGATTTAGAGCGGCGCCCGACGCCGGGCGCTTGGGCTGTTTCTTGGAGGGGTCATCCTCCGCTGTTCCAGCGTCGTTCCCATCTTTTGGGATGTCCACCATGTATATGTCGTATGACGAGGTGGCCTTCCAGTGCCCTGTAGGCGCTAGTTCTTGGTCGTCTCCAGCATCGTCGTCCATACTGTCGATGTCTTCGGAGTCGAAGTCGAGCATGTCGGTTAAATCGTCGATAGTGGCTACAAAGAGGGTGGTGGGTGGGCGTTGAATTTCTTCGTCGTCCGCATCCCAACCTTCCTGGCCGTAGTCCGGCCAGGGCTCTCCTGATAAAGAGAGAGACTTTAGTGAATTCAGGATGTCGCCAAAGGGCGAGTGCTAAAAGATGTCCGCGGCAGTGAACTCCATGACCGGCGCCCAATCGGATTCAATTGGCCGGGGCGCGGGAGGTTCGGAGTCCGGAGAGGAGTCCAGCACCTTGGAGTCACGGGATTCACAAAGGACAGGGATGGTGTTCGGCTCAATCGCCGTAGAGATCGTAGCCCCCGGGGCGGTGTCCAGCCACTCATCCTCGATCGGCGGAGTCGGCTCTGAGCTAAGGGTCGGAGCGGACGCTGGTGCGGCCTCCAGGGCACTGTTCGGCGGCTGAGCTAGATCGTGCCCATCGAGACAATGCGGCGCGCTTGGCTGTGGCTCGAATCCGTCGAAGATCAAGTCTCCGCGGATGTCGGCCGTGTAGTTCAAACTCCCAAACCTGACCTGATGGCCAGGGGCGTAGTTTTCGATCTGCTCCAGATGGCCAAGTGAATTTGCCCGCAGTGCAAAGCCGCCGAATACGAAGATCTGTCCGGGAGAAAAGTATCACCCTGGACCACGTCGTTGTTGACGATCGAAGGAGCCATCGGGCCTAAAGGTGACGACACAGAGGAACTCTCAATGAAAGCACCAATGTCGGTGTCAAAACCGGCGGATCTCGGGTAGGGGGTCCCGAACTGTGCGTCTAGGCGGATGGTAACAGGAGACAAGGGACACGATGTTTTTACCCAGGTTCGGGCCCTCTCCATGGAGGTAAAACCCTACTCCTGCTTGATTAATATTGATGATATGGGTAGTACAAGAGTAGATCTACCACGAGATCAAAGAGGCTAAACCCTAGAAGCTAGCCTACGGTATGATTGTCGTTCGTCCTACGGACTAAAACCCTCCGGTTTATATAGACACCGGATAGGGTTAGGGTTACACAGAGTCGGTTTACAACGGTAGGAGATCTACATATCCGTATCGCCAAGCTTGCCTTCCATGCCAAGGAAAGTCCCATCCGGACACGGGACGAAGTCTTCAATCTTGTATCTTCATAGTCCAGGAGTCCGACCAACGGTGATAGTTCGGCTATCCGGACACCCCCTAATCCAGGACTACCTCAGCAAGAAAGATCAATCTAGTAGGCCAAACCAAACTGATAATTCGAAGAGACTTGCAAAGATAACTTAATCATACATAAAAGAATTCATAGAAGATTCAAATATTATTCATAGATAAACTTGATCATAAACCCACAATTCATCGGATCTCGACAAACAAACCGCAAAAAGAGATTACGTTGAATAGATCTCCACAAGAGAGGGGGAGAACATTGTATTGAGATCCAAAAAGAGAGAAGAAGCCATCTAGCTAATAACTATGGACCCGTAAGTCTGTGGTAAACTACTCACAACTCATCGGAGGGGCAAGAATGTTGATGTAGAGGCCCTCCATGCTTGATTCCCCCTCCGGCAGAGTGCCGGCGAAGGCTCCAGGATGGGATCTCGCGGATACAGAAGGTTACGGTGGTGGAAATTGTGTTTCGTGGTGCCCCTGGATGTTTTCGGGGTACGTAGGTATATATAGGAAGAAGAAGTACGTCGGTGGCTGCCCGAGGGGCCCACGAGATAGGGGGGTGCGCCCTCATATCTCGTGGAGCCTCCGGTTGCCTCTAGACTTGCACTCCAAGTTCTCTGGATCACGTTCGGTGAGAAAATCACGTTCCCGAAGGTTTCATTCCGTTTGGACTCCGTTTGATATTATTTTTCTTTGAAATACTGAAATAGGCAAAAAAACAGCAACTCTGGGCTGGGCCTCCGGTTAATAGGTTAGTCCCAAAAGTAATACAGAAGTGGAAAATAAAGCCCAATAAAGCCTAAAACAGTAGATAAAGTAGCATGGAGCAATAAAAAATTATAGATACGTTGGAGACGTATCAGGCATCCCCAAGCTTAATTCCTGCTCGTCCTCGAGTAGGTAAATGATAAAAAGAGAATTTTTGATGCGGAGTGATACTTTGGCATAATTTCAATGTTAATCTTCTAAATTGTGGTATGAATATTCAGATCCGAAAGATTCAAGACAAAAGTTCATATTGACACAAAAATAATAATACTTCAAGTATACTAACTAAGCAATTATGTCTTCTCAAAATAACATGGCCAAAGAAAGTTATCCTACAAAATCATATAGTCGGCTATGCTCCATCTTCCCACACAAAATATTTAAATCATGCACAACCCCGATGACAAGCCAAGCAATTGTTTCATACTTTAACATTTTCAAAACTTTTTCAATCTTCACGCAATACATGAGCGTGAGCCATGGATATAGCACTATATTGGAATAGAATGGTGGTTGTGGAGAAGACAAAAAAGGGAGAAGATAGTCTCACATCAACTAGGCGTATCAACAGGCTATGGAGATGCCCATCAATAGGTATCAATGTGAGTGAGTAGGGATTGCCATGCAACGGATGCACAAGAGCTATAAGTATATTAAAGCTCAACAAAAGAAACTAAGTGGGTGTGCATCCAACTCGCTTGCTCACGAAGACCTAGGGCATTTGAGGAAGCCCATCATTGGAATATACAAGTCAAGTTCTATAATGAAAAATTCCCACTAGTATATGAAAGCGACAAAATGAGAGACTCTCTATCATGAAGATCTTGGTACTTCTTTGAAGCACAAGTGTGGTAAAAGCATAGTAACATTGCCCCTTCTCTCTTATTCTCTCATTTTTTTCTCTTTTTTTTCTTTGGGCCTTTTCTCCTTTTTTTATGGCCTCTTTTTTTCTTTTTTTTTTCTTTTTCGTCCGGAATCTCATCCCAACTTGTGGGGGAATCATAGTCTCCATCATCCTTTCCTCACTGGGACAATGCTCTAATAATGATGATCATCACACTTTTATTTACTTACAACTCAAGAATTACAACTCAATACTTAGAACAAAATATGACTTTATATGAATGCCTCCGGTGGTGTACCGGGATATGCAATGAATCAAGAGTGACATGTATGAAAGAATTATGAACGGTGGCTTTGCCACAAATACAATGTCAACTACATGATCATGCTAGCAATATGACAATGACGGAGCGTGTCATAATAAACGGAACGGTGGAAAGTTGCATGGCAATATATCTCGGAATGGCTATGGAAATGCCATAATAGGTAAGTATGGTGGCTGTTTTGAGGAAGATATATGGTGGGTGTATGATACCGGCAAAAAGTGTGCGGTATTAGAGAGGCTAGCAGTGGTGGGAGGATGGGAAAAAGTGTGTATAATCCATGGACTCAACATTAGTCATAAAGAACTCATATACTTATTGCAAAAATCTAGAAGTTAGCAAAGCGAAGTATTACGTGCATGCTCCTAGGGGGATAGATTGGTAGGAAAATACCATCGCTCGTCCCCGACCGCCACTCATAAGGAAGACAATCAATAAATAAATCATGCTCCGAGTTCATCACATAACGGTTCACCATACGTGCATGCTACGGGAATCACAAACTTCAACACAAGTATTCTTTAAATTCACAAATACTCAACTAGCATGACTCTAATATCACCATCTTCATATCTCAAAACAATTATCAAGCATCAAACTTTTCTTAGTATTCAACGCACTCAAAAGAAAGTTTCACATATCTTGAATACCAAGTATATTAATACTTAAGCAAATTACCATGCTATTAACGACTCTCAAAATAATCTAAGTGAAGCATGAGAGATCAATAGTTTCTTTAAAACAAATATACCACCATGATCTAAAAGATCTAAGTGAAGCACTAGAGCAAAAATTATCACGCTCAAAAGATATAAGTGAAGCACTATGAGCAAAACTATCAAGCTCAAAAGATATAAGTGAAGCACATAGAGTATTCTATCAAATTCCAATTTATGTATGGCTCTCTCAAAAGGTGTGTACAGCAAGGATGATTGTGGTAAACTAAAAAGCAAGAACTAATAAAACACACGACGCTCCAAGCAAAACACTTATCATGTGGTGAATAAAAATATAGCCCCAAGTAAAGTTACCAATGAACGAAGACGAAAGAGGCGATGCCTTCCCGGGGCGTCCCCAAGCTTAGGCTTTTGGCTATTATTGAATATCTTGGGGTGCCATGGGCATCCCCAAGCTTAGGCTCTTGCCACCGTTTATTCCATAGTCCATAAAAGCTTTACCCAAAACTTGAAAACTTCACAACACAAAACTCAATAGAAATCTCGTGAGCTCCGTTAGAGAAAGAAAAAAAAGACTACTTTAAGGTACTGTAATGAACTCATTATTTATTTATATTGGTGTTAAACCTACTGTATTCCAACTTCTCTATGGATTATAAACTATTTTACTAGCCATAGATTCATCAAAATAAGCAAACAACACACGAAAAACAGAATATGTCAAAAACAGAACAGTCTGTAGTAATCTGTAACTAACGCAAACTTCTGGAACTCCAAAAAATCTACCAAAATTAGAAGACCTAGAAAATTTGTTTATTGATCAGCAGAAATTGGAATCACTATTTCATCACGTTCTGGTGATTTTAAATAATTCGGGCACTGAGCACAAAGTTTCTGGAAATTACAGCAAGATCAAATAACTATCATCCAAGAAGATCCAATAGGTTTAACTTGGCACAAACACTAATTAAAAGATAAAACCACATCTAAACAGAGGCTAGATGGATTATTTATTCCTAAACAGAAACAAAAACAAAAAACATAAAATAAAATTGGGTTGCCTCCCAACTAGCGCTATCGTTTAACGCCCCTAGCTAGGCATAAAAGCGAGAATAGACCTAAGTAGTGCCATCTTTGGCACTAAACTCATAAGTAGCACGCATGATAGATTCATAAGGTAATTTAACTTTCTTTCTTGGAAAGTGCTCCATGCCTTTCTTTAAGGGAAATTGGAACCTAATATTCCCTTCCTTCATATCAATAATCGCACCAATCGTTCTAAGGAAAGGTCTACCAAGAATAATAGGACATGAAAGATTGCAATCTATATCAAGAACGATAAAATCTACGGGCACCAAATTTCTATTTGCAACGATAAGAACATCATTGATCCTTCCCATAGGCTTTTTAATGGTGGAATCCGCAAGGTGCAAATTTAAAGAACAATCATCAAGATCATGGAAACCTAGAATATCACATAAAGCTTTCGGAATAGTGGAAACACTAGCACCCAAATAACACAAAGCAAAACACTCATAATCTTTAATTCTAATCTTTATAGTAGGTTCCCACACATCATTAAGTTTTCTAGGTATAGAAACTTCCAAATTAAGTTTTTCATCATAAGATTGCATCAAGGCATCAACAATATGCTTGGTAAAAGCTTTATTTTGACTATAAGCATGAGGAGAATTAACAACGGCTTGCAACAAGGAAATACAACCTTTTAAAGAGCAATTATCATAATTAAATTACTTGAAGTCCGAGATAGTGGGTTCAACATTATTAGAAGTTGAGGATTCTCCAATCTCAGTTTTACCAAATTTAACATCAAGATCTAAAGATTCCGAATTCTTGGGACGCCTTCTAGGCAAAGTTGATTCTTCATCAGTCCCATAATCATCAAAGTTCATATTTCAAAACATAGATCTAATTGGAGATGCATCAATAACTTTAAGATCCTCATCATTATTTTCATGTAATTTTTATGGTTTAGCGGCCATCTTATTGACTAAGGTGGCTTGCTTGTCAGAAATTTTGGCTATAGCATTTTCAAGTCGGGTAATTGGAGCGTTAACACCATAGAATTCTTTATTCATATCATCAAGCTCTTTGT
The DNA here is from genome assembly GCA_021605205.1 of Aegilops longissima. NCBI lineage: Eukaryota > Viridiplantae > Streptophyta > Magnoliopsida > Poales > Poaceae > Aegilops > Aegilops longissima. The sequence goes on along the minus strand of CM038679.1, from coordinate 488,098,115 downwards.
TCATAAACCCCAAAAAACTTTTTTGTTCCTTGAGCTCTTTTCTAAAGAACTTATTATGCTCAAATTGCAAACTCATGAAGCTTCTAATATTTGATCCAATCTCATCCATCCTTCTGAGAAGGTGGTCAGGACCCTTAGGCGCAGCCATAAGGTCAAACAAGAGAACAAGCACACAAAAGAAGGCAAGCGAAGAGAGAGGAGACTGGGAAAGAGAGGGCGAATAAAACAGCATGGGTGAAGTGGGGGAGAGGAAAACGAGAGGCAAATGGCAAATAATGTAAATGCGAGGGAGATAGGTTTGTGATGGATACTTGTTATGTCTTGACTTGAGCGAAGACCTCCCCGGCAATGGCGCCAGAAATCCTTCTTGCTACGTCTTGAGCTTGCGTTGGTTTTCCTCGAAGAGGAGAGGGTGATGCAGCAAAGTGTAGCGTAAGTATTTCCCTCAGTTTTGAGAACCAAGGTATCAATCCAGTAGGAGGCTCCTCAAAAGTCCCGTGCACCTACACAAACAAGCGAGAACTCGCAACCAACGCAATAAAGGGGTTGTCAATCCCTTCAGAGCCACTTTGTAAAGTGAGATCTAATAAACATAGTATGATAAGATAGATATATTTTGGTATTTTATGATATAGATGCAAAAGTAAAGATGCAAATAAAAGTAGATTGGAAACAAATATGATAAGAGATAGACCCGGGGGCCATAGGTTTCACTAGTGGCTTCTCTCAAGATAGCATAAGTATTACGGTGGGTGAACAAGTTACTGTCGAGCAATTGATAGAAAAGCGCATAGTTATGAGATTATCTAGGCATGATCATGTATATAGGCATCACGTCAATAACAAGTAGACCGACTCCCGCCTGCATCTACTACTATACTCCACACATCGACCGCTATCCAGCATGCATCTAGAGTATTAAGTTCATAAGAACATAGTAACGCATTAAGCAAGATGACATGATGTAGAGGGATAAACTCATGCAATATGATATAAACCCCATCTTGCTATCCTCGATGGCAACAATATAATACGTGCCTTGCAACCCTTTCTGTCACTGGGTAAGGACACCGCAAGATTGAACCCAAAGCTAAGCACTTCTCCCATGGCAAGAAAGATCAATCTAGTAGGCTAAACCAAACTGATAATTCGAAGAGACTTGCAAAGATAACTTAATCATACATAAAAGAATTCAGAGAAGATTCAAATATTATTCATAGATAAACTTGATCATAAACCCACAATTCATCGATCTCGACAAACACACTGCAAAAAGAGATTACATCGAATAGATCTCCATAAGAGAGGGGGAGAACATTGTATTGAGATCCAAAAAGAGAGAAGAAGCCATCTAGCTAATAACTATGGACCCGTAGGTCTGTGGTAAACTACTCACAACTCATCGGAGGGGCAAGGATGTTGATGTAGAGGCCCTCCATCCTTGATTCCCCCTCCGGCAGAGTGTCGGCGAAGGCTCCAAGATGGGATCTCGCGGATACAGAAGGTTACGGTGGTGGAAATTCTGTTTCGTGGTGCCCCTGGATGTTTTCGGGGTATGTAGGTATATATAGGAAGAAGAAGTACGTCGGTGGCCGCCCGAGGGGCCCACGAGACAGGGGGCGTGCCCTATAGGGGGGGGGGCGCCCTCCTATCTCGTGGAGGCTCCGGTTGCTTCTTGACTTGCACTCCAAGTTCTCTGGATCACGTTCGGTGAGAAAATCACGTTCCCAAAGCTTTCATTCTGTTTGGACTCCGTTTGATATTCCTTTTCTTCGAAATACTGAAATAGGCAAAAAACAGCAATTCTAGGCTGGGCCTCCGGTTAATAGGTTAGTCCCAAAAGTAATATAGAAGTGGAAAATAAAGCCCAATAAAGCCTAAAACAGTAGATAAAGTAGCATGGAGCAATCAAAAATTATAGATACGTTGGAGACGTATCACTGTGGACGACGTCGTCGGGGAAGAGGCTCCGGCTGGGTGGCGGATGGAGCAGGGTGTGGGGTTTCGTCGCTGGTTTTCGCGGCCTCGGTGTATGAATGGGTGGGCGGATGGGATGGCAGTGGGGAACCATGGCTTAGAGACGCGCTTGTCCGAAATATGGGGTAAGTTACGAAAGTACCCCCCACCGATTTGAGGCGATTCTTTCGATTCAGGGGTACCACGGGCATTTCGCGTGTCGGTATTTCACAGGAGGTGGGAGTTTTCGCGCGCGTTGTAATTTCGGAATAGCAAGGCACGGGTTGAGACGGAGGGAGTTGTCGTAGCACAACGAGACAAAGATATATCTTAAATATTTCGGGCTAACAAGGCGCAGGTTGAAACTTCCGGACAAGCCTAACGTGTACTATACCAAATCAATGCGCACTACAAATGTCATGCAAAACTTTGAATTCATGTTATGTTCAATTAAAATATTTTGCTACGTGTATAATGCATGCAACCTACTACTCAAATGAACGTTTTAGTGCATTCCAAACGTATATACTACCGCTTCAATATGAACTAAATTTGAATAATATCTACAGTAATGATTGTTGTGAAGTCAAAGCATTTGAATTCGTTTCTCTGTTTTAATAAGATCTACAATCATCATTATTGTCAAGTTAAACCATTGTTTGTGTATTATCTTCACAAGACACCACATGATTAGTCTCGAGTTACATATGAACTATGTGTACTATATGAACTCGAACTAGATTTTTGAATCCACTTTATTTTGATTTCAAATCACATTACATTTCTAGCTCTAGCTAGATCTTCATAATCTAAACCATGTCTCATATGTATAATGTGTTTATCACATTATGTATGGTGCCCGCCCTCTCGCCTACAAGTATTTAGATGTGAGTTGCAAACACCACACATTACCACAAATTCAAATAAAATGTGAGAATGTTCGATATATAGTATTGTTTAGATTGCTCGATATTTAGTTGTAAGCTGCAAACGCCGCACATTATCACAAATTCAAATCAAATGTGAGATTGTTTGATGTATAGTATGGTTTAGATTGTTCGGCATTTAGCTGTGAGTTGCAAACGCCATGCATTATCACATTATGGTATAACATGTGCACAGCACGTGTATCACCGCTATATTCATGCATTCAATGTTTAAAACACTATGATCTCCTATTCAAATATATGAATCCGCTTTGATATCAAATTATGATCTTTGTTAGTCTCTTACACCCACACAATCCTCTAGCCTTTGTAGCTACCCTAACTTTCTCTCGTGCATGCACACGCCTCCTCGCCTCCCCTCCTCGGCATTCTATCCACGGGCACATTCATTTTTTTCTTTAGGACGTTCTCCCGAGTCTCACAACTCCTTTCCGACACACACCGATCGATAAACCTCTCCAGCGATGCCTGCCTACAGCATACACACACAGCTTCAATCTCCTCCTTTTATGTGTCCTTGCCTCGTGTCTCTCATATGGTCAGACACACGTGTAAACTTCGCCCCTCTTTTCATCGATCTCACAACCGCACACTCCTCCCCCTATCTAGCTAGTAGTTGGGCCTCTCGCACCACCTCCTAGCTCCATTCTCTCTATCTATCCGTCTCGCTGGGCCTTATTTGCCTCTAACAAATGGACGTACACCGACTGATCTCTCGCTATACATATAGCCAGCTAGGTCCTTATAACTTGTTTTTACCCACACATCGATCGATCTACCTCATTAGTTGTGTCTCTCCCTTCCTCCGAAAAACAACAATTGATCTACCAATCTAGTCAGGTTTGCTTACCAAACACATGGTTCCCCTTCATCATCCATGGATGCGTCCCGATAGATCTATCACGCACAGGCACACACAGAAACACATCCCCACTCTTATTGATAACATTGCAGTTCCACCCTCAGTTTGTCTAGTAGGCCTCTCCTAACATCTCCGAGAAGCAACTCCATCACCCATCCAGCACTCTACCCCTCTCCCTCCCTCTCCCTCCCTCTCTCTCTCCTCTCTCTCTGTCCCATCATATTTCCTGTCCTTCAATTATGTATGGATGTCGACCGATCTCCCTCAAGACATAGCTGGGTCTCTCCTTCTCAACACATATACGAGTCGTTCTACCTCTATAGTTAGGCCTCTGCCTGCCCCTCCCCCCACCCCCTCCCACCCACACACACACCGATACATCAAGCACTCTAGTCATGTCTCCCCACACACAAACTTGACATGTGCCCTCTAACGTTCAGTAGGCCAGTCGCCCTATATCTTTGACTTGCACACACACACACACACACACACACACACACACACACACACACACAATTTCTATGGCTCTCTTCATCGATCTCGCACCCACCCACTTGATCCTCTCTTGACTCTATCGATAGCTATGACACCTCCCTTTTGTCCGGGGGCTCATGTTCTACTGGCCTGGATTTCCACGATCTGGCCGAACTTCATCCTCAACATCTACGTTTATCGTGGGTATGCGAAACCTTTCTCTGCATCAGCCCCTTGACTTATTGAAGACCTTCAATGTCAAGCCGAAGGTAGTGAAGCCACCAGTGAGTGAGGAGGTGCCATGGTTGGCAAGATGGCCAAGTTCTATGGCTCGAGGGCTCCTTTGTGGAGACCATGAAAGGGGTAACAATCGGTGGTTCTACATCACGGACTTGCTTGAATCTCAATGACCCCTAAATTCGATCTGGCTTCCCACGACTCACATCATGGAAAGCCAGACTGGTGGGGTGATTGGAAGAGCTCGACTCAAACCTGCGTCAAAAACTGGTGGACAGAATCTCAAGCTTGTCAATGTAATCCGGTGATGCTCATCCGCTGGATTCTCCCATGCCAACAGGGCCTTCAATTTGTGGGAGTTTGATCCGGCACAGCCCAAGACCTTGGCGGCTCTTGACACTACGTGCGAAGATGCAGGAAGGTCTTGTTTCAAAGGCGCCAGCTCCCGCCCTTACTGAAGATCGCAGTTGCTTCATGCGTCAAGCCAGCGAGTAAGTTATTTTACCCTTCTGGGACTCTTTTTCATAGTTTGACTCTATCGGGATCTAAACTCCCTAACCTTTGGCAGGACTGGTTGAAGGCGTCCAGACAGATTATTATCCGTCCCCCTTGCGGAAAGACCAGGCGCGTTGGCCAGGGCTGCGGCTCGGCACCTCACGTGGTGCACGAGAAGAAAGGCGAAAAGCCACAGGGAACTGAAGGAGCTCCGGTGCCAGGTCTGTCGGACTCCGATGACTACAGCCGGAATCCTCCCCGAGGGCGGAGGAGGAAAAAGCCTCGGTGAAGAGAAAAAGGAAGGCCGCCCGGCCCAGGCGGAGAATCAAAGAAGGACCCTTCTCTGGACTTCTCCATGCAACGTGACGGCGGGGTGGCCACCAAGGCCAAGCCTGGCGAGATCGTAAGTGTCCGGACTCGGAATAGCTCATGACTTTTATTTGTCGCGTCTTCTAGCGCCGAATATAACCATAGCCGCCCAGGGAGCTCGCCCGCTTCATCGGCGGCTCCACGGATCGTCGGATGTGAATAGTGCTTCACTTGCCGCCTCCTCTCCTCGTGGCCTTGAGCGACACTGCGGTGGAGTCCCAAAGGGCCCCACCAGGGAGAGGTGGTCTGGGCGCCATAAAGCGACCTCCGGACCCAGGCGCAAAGGCGAGCCCGGAGGGTCCGATACTGCGGACTCCGTGCGGAACCTTCGGTGGTTCGAAGTCCGTAGCGGCCCCTTAAGAAAAGGCAAGACTGCGGCGCCCGGTGACCTCCATCCATCCGGAGGCACGGATAACTTGCTGGAGGTGCAGGCGCCTCCATCGGCGAAACACCGCCTGTTATGAGTGTGGTGATCGAGTTCGATCGCCAAGGCGGGCTGGTGAAACTTGTCTATCGCGAGCTTTGGTAAGTTTAGAATATGTAAAAATATTACCGCATAGGCAGTAGCCCACGATGCTTGGTTCGATGTTGGAAAGAAAAACGGACTGAGGATCTAAAAGATATCTGTGAGTCTAACATAAGTATGTCAATATGGGAATTCAGTGCTGTTCTTGACCTCTACCGCCTTGACTGCGGAGGTCAATGCATTGGCAAGAGCAAGCCGGTCAGAACGAGCTCGGCCTTGCCAAAAAGCAGCTAGGACAAGGAAGGTAAGTAATACCTTATTAAAGTAATACCTTAGAAAGGATTTGGTTGCAAAATTGATAGGACTAACGTGGGCATTGTAGGGGCCACGAGCAGTGGCGACCCTAAAAGGCGGTGTCCACGGCCCGAAAACAATGACCCTGAGCGCCTGCGAGAGAAGCGGGGAGGCGGGTGGCGGAGGTGCGGCAAGAGCTCCAGGCTCGTGGAAAAACATGAGTTTGGAGCGTGACTCGAAGACTCGAGAGTCCGAGCTACTCTTGAGCTCTGAAAGCCTCAAGCGAAGCCCAAAGCCCTCTAGGAAATTGAAGCATTAAAGAAGATAGCGGCGGGTAAGGCATTCTTTATACAAAGCAAGCATGTGAATGTGTTATCTTGAATCCGGAGCTCTCCGGGAGCATTGCAGAATCTGCCCCATAGTGTATACGTCTGCTGCGTTCTCTGGCGCCGAGGAGGCTCGGCGGAAAAGGTGTTCTCTCGGTATCTGGAGGCGGACATCAGTGCCTGGCGACCAGCTGAAGCGGCTGGTCGAGCTCCACAAAAGTCGCATGAACAGGCCATGAAGAACCTTATAATTGACTGTGGCCTAAGGAAGCCATGCTGAGGAGCTGCTTGGGCTGGTCTGGTGGTGGTGGGTGCTTTGTCATCAAGCGCTCCGTCTGCACATCGAGAAGGTGCCCATGGGGCCTGCCCTTGTAGGTGCACTAGGGCAAGATGGATATTGAGAAGCTTAATGACAGACGGACCACCAAGAAGGAGCATATGACTTGAAATGTATTATGAGGCGTCTACGAAGGTGCACGCCTTATAAGCAGACGAATGCTCCAAAGATATAATTTTTTAGTAGACTACGCATTTGTTATCCATGTCTGAAAACTTGTTCATATCGCTAAGCAACACTTTTGAATTTAAAATATTACCTTCTATCTGATGTGTGTATTAAATTTAGAGAGATGGCAGTCGCAAACCCGACCCCATGCCACGAGTCTTTGGGGTGTTAGGGATAAACTTAGCGCTCTTGTTCCCATCCTTGGGTCCTTGAGGCGCTCAGCGCAGCGAACAAACCAACAGGACATATATTGCTTGAACACTCTCCTTAGCCATAGAATTCTATAATTTTAAATTTGGTAAGACCCAAGTATCGGAAGAGCCGAGTTCGAGGCTATCCACGCCTTGGCGGAGACAATGCCGACTCCTCGCTCTAGCGGCATAAGTCTTTAGGGACCGAAAAACCTCTCGAACAGCGACCCGGCTCGCCCTATCATGACAGTCGGGTTTTAGCTTTCTCCAGAGGTGCTCAGCCCAGCTCAGCGGGGCACAATCGCGGTGGTTCTCCCGCCCTTCTACCTTAGCGATATAATAGACGTAAGGTACCAAAACATGGGAGGCGACACCCTATTGACCGAGACATGATTGAACCGATGCATATAATGCTATAAGTTGAAAGTGCCGCACTTGTGAAAGTGTTAGGACTTATCACACCATATTTTTGGGGTACTTAAGCCCACTGGTGTATTAGCCGTACCAAAAGTGTACAGGTGTGACATGTCATGAATGAACATATATATAGATAAAGAAAGGAGTGCAATAATAGGCAAAAGCTATGTACTGTTTATTCAAAAAGAGTGCTGCAATGAAAGAAGAAACGATACAAATAGATACGATAAGCAAGGGATGGGACTATTTAACATGTCCCCCCTCAGAATGAGCTTGCAGGATGGTATGTAAAGCAGGTATAATGCTCGTAGTAGAGACCACTGGACACTCGGCGTAACTTTACGCTTCTGGCTGTTGCATCGTGAGTTGAGCAATTCTAGTGCGGGACGGGGACTACTGAAGCGGAGTCACGAAAGTAAGAGAAAGAAGAAAGAAAAAGAATGACACAATCGGAGGCCTGGTGCGGTTGAGCCGCATTCAGGTGTGCCGTGGTCGTGCCCTCCTTATTCCCATGGTATCTCGGGCGTAGTTATGTCGCGTAATCTACAACCAATTTCGAGGGCTGGGGTTGGGGCGGATTACTCTGGCGATGCTCGGATCGTGCAGGCGGTCTTGTTGTGGGTTACTCGGGCGGCACTTGCGGTGTCGGGACGTTTAATAGCGGACTCGAGAATTGCTGTGAGAGGCTGCTTTGCACCTCCGCGCGAGGGCTACGCCGTGTGCTCCTCCGTTCGGAGAAGCGTTCAGTGTTCCATTGACCGTGATTACTCCTCGAGGGCTGGCATCTTGAGCTTGAGGTATCGTGGTGCTGCACCGCATTGAACTTTACCGTCACGGTTCGTCCAGCGATCGCGTGATAGCAGCTGCAGGCAGGACTATGTCGAAGATTAACTCTTAAGCTTGGAAGTTATCCGGGGATCAGAAGACCACCGAGTGTGGCGGGCTGTACAATTGGCCTCTACACCGTATGGCGCCTTTAAAAATTAGTCTTTGTGGGTTTAATCCTTGAGGTTCTATGCCCATTTTGAGCACTATATCTGATAGAGCGAGGTTCAGGCTGCTACCGCCGTCCATCGAGGACTCTAGAGAGGTGAAATCCGTCGATGATTGGGTCAGAACCAATGCGGCCGAATCCGTAGTGGCGGATGCTAGTGGGGTGGTCCCTTGATCAAAGGTGATCGGGCGGGAGGACCATGGGTTGAACTTTAGGGAGGCTGGCTCCATAGCATATATGTCCCTTGGTGCATCCGCTCCCTTTTGTGTATGTGGTTGCTTATATCATGTTTCCTTGTCCGCTTGCAGGGGAAGCCCTTACATCCTCCTATTGTTGGCGGTGGGCTCCTCCTCCGTCATCGCTATGCATCCCCTGTCATTGAGTTGACATTTAACTTGCCTGCTGTTTGAAGACCCAACAATCCCTGTTGGTGTGGTTGGCTAGTTTTCAGGTGCCATGTATTTGCTTGCGGCGATCGGTATTCGGTCCAAATTGGGCCAGACCCCTGTATTTCTTTTGAGCAGCTTTTTCCGTGACGGGTTTAGAGCCTCTGAATCCGTGGCTATGCCGTATCTTAACATTATCGCGTTGTCACGGTAACTTGTCTTGTTGCGCGCGACCTGACCATTACTGTCCTTGGTATCCGAACTACGGGGTTTTTGGTCAAGTTATTGCTCTGAGCTAGCCAGCTGTCTCTCTCCAGCAAAAAGCGGGTCATGAGTGTTGTGAGGGCTGCCATTGATTTGGCTTTTCTGTCCTAGGTGCGGGCAAGCCACTCGTCGCGGATGTTATGTTTGAAGGCTGCAAGGGCCTCTGCATCCAGAACAGTCGAGCGATTTGATTTTTCTTGGTTGGAACCATGTCTGAATTGTCGGCCGATTCTTACGGCTGCTGAATTATGTGGCTGAGGTCATGCGGTGTCGGTGAGTCGCACATATGTGCCACTGGAGTTATCAAGGAATCGGCTTCGGGTCCTCCCAACAACCAATTGATTATCTTGAAGCTGTTAAGCCAATGCCGAGCTGGTCCTTTAAGCTTGAGTGGGAGGTATTTGATGGCGTGTAGATCATCACACGCGCTCCATGTGGATATGGAGGAGGTAGTCCTCGATCAAACCGCGGGATCTGTTGTGCCATCGTATGATTCGATGTTTGGGTTTGAAACCCTCGGGAGTTTGATGATCCATCGCTTACGTCATGAAGCATGGTGGGTGTCTGGCGCCTACGTGTTGAGCTATATCCACGGCGCAGCTCAAATGAGCTTTGTCTCACATGTTGACCCGGCGGAATTCTGTATCGGCGTGGCGGTTATAAATCGCGTGTGGTAGGCGCCCTGCGATCCGTGGATCGATCTTGTTTGCCTTGCCTTGTCCTCAATATGTCTCGGAGTGCAGCGCGTTTCCCGTGCCTTGGTACTTTTGGCGGCGGCAGAGTGCGGCTTGAATGGAGGGCCTAGAGGCCTCTCTGTCGCGACCATGGGGTGGCGGTCGGCCCACATCATCTTGTTGGTGATGTGGTTTGGTGTGCTTCTTCCTCTAATTGGGGTAGCGACTGCGTTTCAGGTATCTCTTGGAGGGGTGTTGAGTATTAGTACTCTTGGTGCCAGGACTTGGTCCATTTCGACTAGCAAGTCTTAGTCAGCTCTAAGCTTGCTGCTGCTTTTCTTGAGGCTGCTTGCCGTGGCCATAAGCCCTGCGTTTGAAAGCAGCTCCTGTTGGCGGGATCCTCGGAGGCGACAAATTCAGTCGTCGTCAGAGGCTTGCCTCATCTTGAGGAGGCATATAATTATCGTCCTCCACGTCTGTGTGCCCGCTCTATCATGAGGCTGGCTTCTCCCTCCTCATCTTTGAATCCTCTTTGGAGGGGTTGTCTTGACCTTGTCCGGGGTGTTATTATCTCCGTGTCGGAATCACCGTTTTTCTTTGTGGCGGGATTTAGAAGCGGCGCCCATTGGTAGCGGCTTGGGCTGTTTCTTGGAGGGTCATCCTCCGCTGTTCAGCGTCGTTCCCATCTTTGGGATGTCCACCATGTATATGTCATATGTGAGGTGGCCTTCAGGTTCCTGTGGCGCTAGTTCTTGGTGCGTCTCGGCATAAATGCGTCCATCTTGTCGATGTCTTGGTCGAATCGAGCATGTCGGTTAAATCGTCGATAGTGGCTACAAGAGGGTGGTGGGTGGGCGTTGAATTTCTTCGTCGTCGCATCCCAACCTTCACAGCGTAGTCCGGCGGGGCTCTCTGATAAAGAGAGAGACTTTAGTGAATTCAGGATGTCGCCAAAGGCGAGTGCTAAAAGATGTCATGGCGATGAACTCCATGATCGGCTTGTCAGTTCAATTGGCAGGCGGCGGAGGTTGAGTCCGGAGAGGAGTCCGACACCTGAGTCACAGGATTCACAAAGAGACAGGGATGGTGTTGGCTCAATCGCCGTGAGATCGTAGCCCAGGCGGTGTCCAGCCACTCATCCTCGATCGGCGTAGTCGGCTCTGAGCTAAGGGTGGGCGAGACGTGGTCGCTCCGACCTCATTCGGCCGTTGGTGAGCTAGATCGTGCCCATCGAGACAATCTGCGGCGCTTGGCTGTGGCTCGAATCCGTCGAAGATCAAGTCTCCGCGGATGTCGGCGTGTAGTTCAAACTCCCAAACCTGACCTGATGGCGGGGTAGTTTCGATCTGCTCCGGATGGCCAAGTGAATTTGCCCGCGGATGCAAAACGGCGAATCTGAAGATCTGTCAGGAAAAGTATCACCTGGACCACGTCGTTGTTGATGATCGGAAGAGCCATCGGGCCTAAAGGTGGCGACAGAGGAACTCTCAATAAGCACCAATGTCGATTGTCAAAACCGGCGGATCTCGAAGTAGGGGGTCTGAGCTGTGCGTCTAGGCGGATGGTAACGGGAGACAAGGGACCACGATGTTTTACCAGGTTGGGCCCTCTCCATGGAGGTAAAACCCTACTCACTGCTTGATTAATATTGATGATATGGGTAGTACAAGAGTAGATCTACCACGAGATCAAAGAGGCTAAACCTAGAAGCTAGCCTACGGTATGATTGTCGTTAGATCCTCTGGGACTAAAACCCTCCGGTTTATATAGACACGGATAGGGTTAGGGTTACCACAGTCGGTTTACAACGGTAGGAGATCTACATATCATGTATCGCCAAGCTTGCCTTCCATGCCAAGGAAAGTCCCATCCCGGACATGGGACGAAGTCTTCAATCTTGTATCTTCATAGTCCGAGTCCGACCAGCGGTGATAGTTGACTATCAGGACACCCCTAATCGAGGACTACCTCAGCAAGAAAGATCAATCTAGTAGGCCAACCAACTGATAATTGAAGAGACTTGCAAGATAACAATCATACATAAAAGAATTCATAGAAGATTCAAATATTATTCATAGATAAACTTGATCATAAACCCACAATTCATCGGATCTCGACAAACAAACAAGCATAAAAGAGATTACGTTGAATAGATCTCCTACAGAGAGGGAGAACATTGTATTGAGATCCAAAGAGAAAGCCATCTAGCTAATAACTATGGACCCGTAAATGCATGATAAACTACTCACAACTCATCGGAGGGCAAGAATGTTGATGTAGGGCCCTCCATGCTTGATTCCCTCCTCTGAGTGAAGCGAAGGCTCGAGGATGGGATCTCGCGGATCTGAGAGGTTCACAGTGGTGGAAATTGTGTTTGTGGTGCTTCTGGATGTTTTGAGTGCGTGGGTATATATAGGAAGAAGATGCGTCGGTGGCATGCCGAGGGCCCAACGAGATGAGAGTGCGCCCTCATATCTCGTGGAGCCTCCGATTGCCTCTGAACTTGCACTCCAAGTTCTCTCGGATCACGTTAGGTGAAAAATCACGTTCGAAGGTTTCATTCCGTTTGGACTCCGTTTGATATTATTTTTCTTTGAAATCTGAAATAGGCAAAAAAACACACTTCTGGGCTGGGCCTCCGGTTAATAGGTTAGTCCCAAAAGTAATACTGAAGTGGAAAATAAAGCCAATAAAGCCTAAAGCAGTGAATAAAGTAGCATGGAGCAATAAAAAATTATAGATACGTTGGAGGCGTATCAGGCATCTAAACTTAATTCCTGCTCGTCCTCGGGTAGGTAAATGATAAAAGAGAATTTTTGATGCGGAGTGATACTTTGGCATAATTTCAATGTTAATCTTCTAAATTGTGGTATGAATATTCAGATCCGAAAGATTCAAGACAAAAGTTCATATTGACACAAAAATAATACTTCAAGTATACTAACTAAGCAATTATGTCTTCTCAAAATAACATGGCCAAAGACTTATCCTACAAAATCATGGTAGCCATATGCTCCATCTTCCCCCACAAAATATTTAAATCATGCACAACCCGATGACAAGCCAAGCAATTGTTTCATACTTTAACATTTTCAAAACTTTTCCAATCTTCACGCAATACATGGCGTGAGCCATGGATATAGCACTATATTGGAATAGAATGGTGGTTGTGGAGAAGACAAAAAGAGAGAAGATAGTCTCACATCAACTAAGGCGTATCAACAGGCTATGGAGATGCCCATCAATAGGTATCAATGTGAGTGAGTAGGGATTGCCATACAGCGGATGCACAAGAGCTATAAGTATATTAAAAGCTCAACAAAAGAAACTAAGTGGGTGTGCATCAACTTGCAGCTCCACGAAGACCTAGGGCATTTGAGGAAGCCCATCATTGGAATATACAAGTCAAGTTCTATAATGAAAAATTCCACTAGTATATGAAGGCGACAAAATAGAGACTCTATATCATGAAGATCTTGGTACTTCTTTGAAGCACAAGTGTGGTAAAAGCATAATAACATTGCCCTTCTCTCTTATTCTCTCATTTTTTCTCTTTTTTTTTCTTTGGGCCTCTTCTCCTTTTTATGGCCTCTTTTTTTTTTTTTTTCTTTTAATCAGGAATCTCATCCCAACTTGTGGGGGAATCATAGTCTCCATCATCCTTTCTCCCACTGGGACAATGCTCTAATAATGATGATCATCACACTTTTATTTACTTACAACTCAAGGTACAACTCAATACTTAGAACAAAATATGACTTTATATGAATACCTCGGTGGTGTTTGGGATATGCAATGAATCAAGAGTGACATGTATGAAAGAATTATGAGCGGTGGCTTTGCCACAAATACAATATCAACTTCATGATCATGCTAGCAATATGACAATGATGAGATGTCATAATCAGCGGAGCAGTGGAAAGTTGCATGGCAATATATCTCGAATGGATATGGAAATGCCATAATAGAGTAGAAATATGGTGGCTGTTTTGAGGAAGATATATGGTGGGTGTAATCTGATACCGGAAAAGTGTGCGGTATTAGAGAGGCTAGCGATGGTGGGAGGATGGGAAAAAGTGTGTATAATCCATGGACTCAACATTAGTCATAAAGAACTCATATACTTATTGCAAAAATCTAGAAGTTAGCAAAAGCAGTATTACGTGCATGCTCCTAGGGGATAGATTGGTAGGAAAATACCATCGCTCGTCCCTGACCGCCACTCATAAGGAAGACAATCAATAAATAAATCATGCTCCGAGTTCATCACATAACGGTTCACCATCGTGCATGCTACAGGAATCACAAACTTCAACACAAGTATTCTTTAAATTCACAAATACTCAACTAGCATGACTCTAATATCACCATCTTCATATCTCAAAACAATTATCAAGCATCAAACTTTTCTTAGTATTCAACGCACTCAAAGAAGTTTCACATATCTTGAATACCAAGTATATTAATACTTAAGCAAATTACCATGCTATTAACGACTCTCAAAATAATCTAGAGTGAAGCATGAGAGATCAATAGTTTCTTTAAAACAAATATACCACCATGATCTAAAAGATCTAAGTGAAGCACTAGAGCAAAAATTATCACGCTCAAAAGATATAAGTGAAGCACTATGAGCAAAACTATCAAGCTCAAAAGATATAAGTGAAGCACATAGAGTATTCTATCAAATTCCAATTTATGTATGGCTCTCTCAAAAGGTGTGTACAGCAAGGATGATTGTAGTAAACTAAAACGAACTAAACTAATAACACGGCTCTAAAGCAAAACACTTATCATGTGGTGAATAAAAATATAGCCCCAAGTAAAGTTACCAATGAGCGAAGGCGAAAGAGGCGATGCCTTGAAGTCCCTAAGCTTAATCTTTTGGCTATTATTGAATATCTTGGATTGCCATGGGCATCCCCAAGCAAGGCTCTTATACCGTTTATTCCATAGTCCATAAAAGCTTTACCCAAAACTTGAAAACTTCACAACACAAAACTCAATAGAAATCTCGTGAGCTCCGTTAGAGAAAGAAAAAAAAGACTACTTTAAGGTACTGTAATGAACTCATTATTTATTTATATTGGTATTAAACCTACTGTATTCAACTTCTCTATGGATTATAAACTATTTTACTAGCCATAGATTCATCAAAATAAGCAAACAACACACGAAAAACAGAATATGTCAAAAACAGAACAGTCTGTAGTAATCTGTAACTAACGCAAACTTCTGGAACTCCAAAAAATCTACCAAAATTAGAAGACCTAGAAAATTTGTTTATTGATCAGCAGAAATTGGAATCACTATTTCATCACGTTCTGGTGATTTTAAATAATTCGGGCACTGAGCACAAAGTTTCTGGAAGTACAGCAAGATCAAATAACTATCATCCAAGAAGATCCAATAGGTTTAACTTGGCACAAACACTAATTAAAAGATAAAACCACATCTAAACAGAGGCTAGATGGATTATTTATTCTAAACAGAAACAAAACAAAAAACATAAAATAAAATTGGGTTGCCTCCCAACTAAGCTATCGTATAACGCTAATAGCTAGGCATAAGCGAGAATAGACCTAAGTAGTGCCATCTTTGGCACTAAACTCATCAAGTAATACGCATGATAGATTCATAAGGTAATTTAACTTTCTTTCTTGGAAGTGCTCCATGCCTTTCTTTAAGGAAATTGGAACCTAATATTCCCTTCCTTCATATCAATAATCGCACCAATCGTTCTAAGGAAAGGTCTACCAAGAATAATAGGACATGAAAGATTGCAATCTATATCAAAACGATAAAATCTCAGACACCAAATTTCTATTTACCTTGATAAGAACATCATTGATCCTTCCATAGGCTTTTTAATGGTGGAATCCATAAGGTGCAAATTTAAAGACAATCATCAAGATCATGGAAACCTAGAATATCACATAAAGCTTTCCGAATAGTGGAAACACTAGCACCCAAATAACACAAAGCAAAACACTCATAATCTTTAATTCTAATCTTTATAGTAGGTTCCACACATCATTAAGTTTTCTAGGTATAGAAACTTCCAAATTAAGTTTTTCATCATAAGATTGCATCAAGGCATCAACAATATGCTTGGTAAAAGCTTTATTTTGACTATAAGCATGAGGAGAATTAACAACGGCTTGCAACAAGAAATACAACCTTTTAAAGAGCAATTATCATAATTAAATTACTTGAAGTCCGAGATAGTGGGTTCAACATTATTAGAAGTTGAGGATTCTCCAATCTCAGTTTTACCAAATTTAACATCAAGATCTAAAGATTCCGAATTCTTGGGGCGCCTTCTAGGCAAAGTTGATTCTTCATCAGTCCCATAATCATCAAAGTTCATATTTCAAAACATAGATCTAATTGGAGATGCATCAATAACTTTAAGATCCTCATCATTATTTTCATGTAATTTTTTATGGTTTAGCGGCCATCTTATTGACTAAGGTGGCTTGCTTGTCGAGAAATTTTGGCTATAGCATTTTCAAGTCGGGTAATTGGGCGTTAACACCATAGAATTCTTTATTCATATCATCAAGCTCTTTGTTCATAAACCCCAAAAACTTTTTGTTCCTTGAGCTCTTTTCTAAGAACTTATTATGCTCAAATTGCAAACTCATGAAGCTTCTAATATTTGATCCAATCTCATCCATCTTAGAGAAGGTGGTCGGGACCATAAAGCGCGCCATAAGGTCAAACAAGAGAACAAGCACACACAAAGAAGGCAAAAAGCGAGAGAGGCGGGAAAGAGAAATGAATAAAACAGCATGGGTGAAGTGGGGAAGAAGCGAAGCGAGGCAAATGGCAAATAATGTAAATCTCGAGGGAGATAGGTTTGTGATGGATACTTGTTATGTCTTGACTTGCGAAGACCTCCCGGCAATGGCAATCCTTCTTGCTACGTCTTGAGCTTGGTTTTTCCTCGAAGAGAGAGGGTGATGCAGCAAAGTGTAGCGTAGTATATTTCCCTCAGTTTTGAGAACCAAGGTATCAATCGATAGGAGGCTCCTCAAAAGTCCCGAGCACCTACACAAACAAGCGAGAACTATAGCAAGCCGCCAATAAAAGGGTTGTCAATCCTTGGACCCACTAGAAAGTGAGATCTAATAAACATAGTATGATAAGATAGATATATTTTTGGTATTTTATGATATAGATGCAAAAGTAAAGATGCAAATAAAAGTAGATTGGAAACAAATATGATAAGAGATAGAACCGGGGCCATAGGTTTCACTAGTGGCTTCTCTCAAGATAGCATAAGTATTCTGGTGGGTGAACAAATTCTTGTCGAGCAATTGATAGAAAAGCGCATAGTTATGAGATTATCTAGGCATGATCATGTATATAGGCATCACGTCAATAACAAGTAGACCGACTCCCTTTGCATCTACTACTATACTCCACACATGACCGCTATCGGCATGCATCTAGAGTATTAAGTTCATAAGAACATAAGTAGCGCATTAAGCAAGATGACATGATGTAGAGGGATAAACTCATGCAATATGATATAAACCCCATCTTGCTATCCTCGATGGCAACAATATAATCGTGCCTTGCAACCCTTTACATCATGGGTAAGGACACACGCAATTGAACCCAAAGCTAAGCACTTCTCCCATGGCAAGAAAGATCAATCTAGTAGGCTAAACCAAACTGATAATTGAAGAGACTTGCAAGATAACAATCATACATAAAAGAATTCAGAGAAGATTCAAATATTATTCATAGATAAACTTGATCATAAACCCACAATTCATCGATCTCGACAAACCACCTTTGCAAAAAGAGATTACATCGAATAGATCTCCATAAGAGGGAGAACATTGTATTGAGATCCAAAAGAGAAGAAGCCATCTAGCTAATAACTATGGACCCGTAGGTGCTGTGGTAAACTACTCACAACTCATCGGAGGGGCAAGGATGTTGATGTAGAGGCCCTCCATCCTTGATTCCCCCTCCCGTGAGTGTCGTGAAGGCTCCAAGATGGGATCTCATGGATCTGAAGAGGTTACGGTGGTGGAAATTCTGTTTCGTGGTGCCTTGGATGTTTTGAGGTATGTAGGTATATATAGGAAGAAGAAATGCGTCGGTGGCCATGAGGGCCCACAGACGGCGATGCCCTATAGGAAGCGCCCTCCTATCTAAATGGAGCTCGGTTAACTTGACTTGCACTCAAGTTCTACGGATCACGTTCGGTTGAAAATCACGTTCCCAAAGCTTTCATTCTGTTTGGACTCCGTTTGATATTCCTTTTCTTGAAATCTGAAATAGGCAAAAAAACAGCAATTACAAGCTGGGCCTCCGGTTAATAGGTTAGTCCCAAAAGTAATATAGAAGTGGAAAATAAAGCCCAATAAAGCCTAAAACAGTAGATAAAGTAGCATGGAGCAATCAAAAATTATAGATCGTTGGAGGCGTATCACTTGTGGACGACGTCGTCGGGAAGAAGCTCGGCTGGGTGGCGGATGGAGCAGGGTGTGAGGTTTAAATCGCTGGTTTTCAGCATTTTCGGTGTATGAATGGGTGGGCGGATGGGATGGCGTGGGGAACCATGGCTTAGAGGCAACTTGTCAGAAATATGGGGTAAATTCGAAAGTACCCCCACCGATTTGAGCGATTCTTTCGATTCAGGGTACCACGGGCATTCGCGTCCGGTATTTCACGGGAGGTGGGAGTTTTGGCAGCGTTGTAATTTGGAATAGCAAGGCCGGAGGTTGAGGCGGAGGGAGTTGTCGCTGCTGTGAGACAAAGATATATCTTAAATATTCGGGCTAACAAAGGCGCGAGGTTGAAACTTCGGACAAGCCTAAACGTGTACTATACCAAATCAATCGCTTTTCTAATGTCATGCAAAACTTTGAATTCATGTTATGTTCAATTAAAATATTTTGCTACGTGTATAATGCATGCAACAACCTACTCAAATGAGCGTTTTAGTGCATTCAAGCGTATATACTACGCTTCAATATGAACTAAATTTGAATAATATCTACAGTAATGATTGTTGTGAAGTCAAAGCATTTGAATTAGTTTCTCTTTTTAATAAGATCTACAATCATCATTATTGTCAAGTTAAACCATTGTTTGTGTATTATCTTCACACACACCACATGATTAGTCTCGAGTTACATATGAACTATGTGTACTATATGAACTTCGAACTAGATTTTGAATCCACTTTATTTTGATTTCAAATCACATTACATTTCTAGCTCTAGCTAGATCTTCATAATCTAAACCATGTCTCATATGTATAATGTGTTTATCACATTATGTATGGTGCAGCCCTCTCGCCTACAAGTATTTAGATGTGAGTTGCAAACACCACATTACCACAAATTCAAATAAAATGTGAGAATGTTCGATATATAGTATTGTTTAGATTGCTCGATATTTAGTTGTAGCTGCAAGCGCCATACATTATCACAAATTCAAATCAAATGTGAGATTGTTTGATGTATAGTATGGTTTAGATTGTTCGGCATTTAGCTGTGAGTTGCAAAGCGCATGCATTATCACATTATGGTATAACATGTGCACAGCACGTGTATCACCGCTATATTCATGCATTCAATGTTTAAAACACTATGATCTCCTATTCAAATATATGAATCCGCTTTGATATCAAATTATGATCTTTGTTAGTCTCTTACACCCACAATCCTCTAGCCTTTGTAGCTACCCCTAACTTTCTCTCGTGCATGCACGCCCTCCCCCTCCCCCCTCCTCGGCATTCTATCCACGGGCACATTCATTTTTTTCTTTAGGGCGTTCTCCCGAGTCTCCGCAACTCCTTTCCAGCACACACCGATCGATAAACCTCTCCGGCGATGCCCTGCCTACAGACATACACAACTTCAATCTCCTCCTTTTGTGTCCTTGCCTCGTGTCTCTCATATGGTGGACACACGTGTAAACTCCCCTCTTTTCATCGATCTCACAACCGCACCTCCTCCCCTATCTAGCTAGTAGTTGGTACCCATCCAATCCTACCGTTCTTCTACATCTCGTAGTACCGCCCAGCCAGCGTCACTACTAGGGTCAACCCAGCCAGAGCCAATAATGGCTTGCGGCTGCTGAGTAAGCTTCCGGTCATGGGGCATCCATCCTTCTCTTCGTGGCTGGGTGAAGCTTTCCGCAAGATGTCATGGCACTTCTCCATGCATCCCGCCAACCACTGGGTTCTCGTGGT
Source organism: Aegilops longissima (assembly GCA_021605205.1). Taxonomy (NCBI): domain Eukaryota; kingdom Viridiplantae; phylum Streptophyta; class Magnoliopsida; order Poales; family Poaceae; genus Aegilops; species Aegilops longissima. Next base: position 488,078,036 of record CM038679.1, on the reverse strand, counting down.
GCCGTCAACAAATCCTCCACCCAAGAGTGATTTTGAAGTCCATCTTGATCATTGTAGTTCATGGGGTTGTCATCATCATTGACTCTCACATCTTGCTTATGAATTTCACTCAACCCAAAACCCGTCTCACGAGCATAGCAAAGTGAACTACTTCGTCCGGGGTCATGGTAACAAGGGATTGGTTCATCCTACCACATGATACTACTCAAGATTATTAACTTCAAAATTTCAACTCTGCATGCATGGTGGGGTGGTGACAATTCTAATGCACAAAAACATAGGTATAGAAAATAACATGATCAAAACTTGCCTTGCCGATGATCCTCGTAAGCTAAAGATTCAGTAGTAGCAAGCTTAGACTCGGAAACTCTACCGAGACAAACAAATCACAATAAGCATATAGCATAGGATCACATAACACAATAGCATAACAAGAGTAACATAACACACCAAAACAACCAAATCAAAATCCAAGGAAAACTCAAAGAAAACCCATTCAAAGTTTTCCTACTTCAAGCAACAACTAGAATAGTTTTATATCATAAAAATTTTCTCCACATAACCTAATCATGGTTTTAGGTTAACTTAACAGAAAAGGATGCACTAAGCAACTAGGAGCAAAAAGAATTAATTCAAAAGCTATTATAAAACTCCTATTAGGCCTAATCCAATTTCTATTAAGAAAATTAAAATAAAACTTTTATTAATTATAAATAAAAGTTCATCCTATAAAGTGACAGAAACTATCCTAGAATAATCAATCACATGTTAAAAATAAATTTATTTACTAATTAAAATAATAGAAAAACAGTAGCTAGTTAATTAATTAGGATTAACAAGATTCTGCTTAAAACTATTTTTTATTAATCCTAAAATACCCAAATAAGTTTTTATGGTTTGGCAATGCCAAAATAAAGTTGGGACAAAATAATCATCCAAAATAATTTTTCTAACTCAAGTTATAGCAGATTTACTATTCTGACTAAAACAAAAATAAAGCCATTTTAATTAAATTTAACATAGCTAAATATATATTCTACAGAAACTTTAGAAAATTTGCAAACCAACAAAAAAGAATCATCTAAAATAATAAACAGAATAAAAGATATGAATTTTTCAAAACAGAAACTATTCTGTTAAAACAGAAAACAAAATAAAAGAAAAAGGCCTAATGGGCCTAAAGCTGCACTAGGCGTAATATAATCTAAAAGGGCCTCGGGTTAAACTAAAGCGGGCGGGCTAATAAATAAAACCTAACTAAAATAAACCGTAGCGAACCGGCCGGACAGGCGGTTTTATTTAAAAGATACCCCTTGGGCGATCTAATCTACACCGTTGGTGGGCGATCGGACGGGGAGGGCTTCGGTGACTTACGGCGTCCGGCGGCGGCGGCGGCGGCGATGAGTGCGGCGAGGGCTCCGGGCGTCGGCGAGGTCGGGGAAGTAGCCGGGCGGGTGCGGGGGAGCTCGGGGAGGCTTCTGGTGGAGTCGGGGGAGATCGGGGACGGCTAGGGCGGCGACGGCGACGAGTATGGCGGCGGCGGGAGCTTCGGGCTCCGGTGAGCTCGAGCGAGAGAGAGAGGGGGTCCGGCGAGGGCTGGGGGGAATGGGGTGCGGGCGACGGCTTTTATAGGTGGGGCCTCGGCTGCAACTGTGGGGCGATCGGGGACGGATCGGGATCACGGATCTCGCGAGATCCGCGATCCATGGCGGCGACAGCGTGGCGTGGGGCGGGGTTGACGAAGGGGTGGGGTCGCTGTCGGTGAGAGAGAGAGAGGGCGAGGCGAGGGCGACCGACGCCAGAGGATTTGGCGTGGGCGAGGTGAGGGAGCTGGGCCGACTCGGCTGGCCTCAGTGGGTCACTGGCTGTGCTGGCGCTGGGGTTTGTGTCGCTGGCTGGGCAGAGGGCCTAGCAGGCGCTGGGTGGTTTTCTTTTTTAAAATTTATTTTTAAGATAAAACAAAACAGTATAACTTTTAAAATATAAATATTTTATATAGGGTATATATATACCAAAATGATCAGGGAATATTCCTTTCATTTGAACATTTTCCAAAGGAAAATCCAAACTTTATAAAAATCCATTTTTTCAAATTCAAATAAAATTCAGATTTGAATCCAAATCTTTTGGCAATGTTTTCCTCTGATATTTTTGGAGTGTCATGTTTACTCCTCTCATACTTTTAATCAAGTATTTATCAGGCTTAGTTTTTGAAATGTTTCCCACTTGCCAAAGTTTTGAATTCAAATTCAAAACTCAAATTTCTCTGAAACTCCAAATGGCATTCAAATTCAAACAGGATGCATAGGATGCTTAGCTATAATTGTAAAACATTCCAAATAGGAAATTTGGGATGTTACAAACCTACCCACCTTAAGATGAATCTCGCCCTCGAGATTTGGGTTGGCTAGCAAATAGGTGCGGGTGATCTCGAAGAAGGTCTTCTTGGCGCCCTGTGTGGCTTCTTCCTCGGTGTGGTGACTCCACAACACCTTGCAAAATTTGATGACCTAGCTGCGGGTGACTCTGCTTGCAGTCTCGAGAATTCGGACGGGTTTCTCCTTGTAGGTCAGATCACTGTCAAGCTGTATGGCCTCTAGGGGCACTGTATCTCTCAACGGAACATCGGCCATGTCGGCATGACACTTCTTGGTGAGAAACATGGAAGACATCATGAACTCCGGACAATCCTTCCGGCAATTCCAACTTGTAAGCAACTTCTCCACGACGTTCGAGGATTTTGTAGGGGCCAATGAATCGGGGTGCTAACTTTCCTTTGACACCAAACCTCTTGATTCCACGAAGTGGAGACACACGAAGATATGCTCGGTCTCTGACTTCGTAAGTTACCTCCTTGCGCTTACTGTCGGCATAACTCTTTTGTCTCGACTGTGCTATCTTGAGCCTGTCTCGAATCAGCTTGACTTTCTCTTCGGAATCCTTGATAAGATCGGAACCGAAAAGTGATCGATCTCCAACACTATCCCACACAATGGTGTTCGCACCTCCTTCCGTATAGAGCTTGAAAGGGGCCATCTTCAAACTGGATTGATAACTGTTGTTGTATGAGAACTCTGCGTAAGGCAAATTATCATCCCAGCTAGACCCGTAGTCTAGTACACAAGCTCTCAACATGTCCTCCGAATCTGGTTGACTCTCTCGGTCATCCATCGTCTGCGGATGAAAAGCGGTACTGAATTCCAGCCTCGTACCCAAAGTTTCATGCAACTGCTTCCAAAACTTTGAGGTAAACTGCGTTCCTCTATATGACACGATTTTCCTCGGAACTCCATGCAGACATACGATTCTGGTCATGTATATCTTGGCCAACTTAGCACTGGTATAGGTAGTCTTCACGGGAATGAAGTGAGCTACCTTGGTCAAGCGATCAACCACTACCCAGATAGAATCATAACCTGAACGGGTCCTGGGTAATCCTGTGATGAAGTCCATTCCAAGTTTCTCCCATTTCCAATCGGGAATCGGCAAAGGTTGAAGTAACCCTGCTTCGATGTTCTGCCTTTACACGTTGACAAACATCGCACACTGCCACGCACTCGGCAATATCCTTCTTCATACCCGTCCACCGAAACTTTCCTTCAAGTCCGGTACATCTTGGTGTTGCCGGGTGAATCGAGTACGGTGAATCATGAGCCTCTGAAGAATTAACTTCACGAGTTCGGGATCGTTGGGCACATAGATACGATCCTCGAACCATATAGTTCCGTGTTCATCCTTACGAAATCCTTTAGCTTTTCCTTCATCCATCTTTTGATTTATCTCATCAATTTCCTTGTCCGACTTCGGGCTTCACGAATCCTTTCGGCCAAAGTGGACTGAACTTCCGAGTTGCAACAAATCCTCTCGGAACTATCTCCGATCGGAGATCTCGAGGTCATCGACTAACTCCGGGTAATCCTCCTGCTGTCGAGTATTCACATAACTCTTACGGCTCAAAGCATCTGCTACAACATTAGCTTTACCGGGTGGTAATGCAATCTCATGTCATAGTCCTTTATCAACTCTAGCCATCTCCTCCGCTCGAGGTTCAACTCTTCTGCGTGAAAATATACTTCAAGCTCTTGTGATCTGTGTAAACATCACAACGATTTCCGATGAGGAAATGTCTCTGTGTCTTGAGTGCATGCACTACGGCTGCTAACTCCAAATCATGTGTGGCATAATTCATCTCATGAGGTCGTAGCTGTCTGGAGGCATAAGCTACAACTTTTCCTTCCTGCATGAGTACTCCTCCGAGTCCTTGACGAGAAGCGTCAATAAACCTGGTATTCCTTGTGTATGTCCGCAAAATCAATCTTTGGGGCTGTGACCAACCGTTTCTTCAATTCCTGGCTGGCTTCACATTCCTCGGTCCAAACATACTTGGCTTCCTTCTTCAATAGCTCGGTCATGGGCTTGGCAATCTTCGAAGTTCTCAATAAACCTCCGATAATATCCTGCGAGTCCAGAAAATCTGCGGATCTCCTTGGTCGAGGTGGGTGGCGCCAATCGGTGGTCGATTCAACCTTGGCGGGATCAACTGCTATTCCTTCTCCTGAAATAACATGTCCGAGGAATCCAACTTCCTTCAGCCAAAATTCACATTTGCTGAACTTGGCATACAACTGATGTTCTCGAAGTTTCTCGTAACTAGGCGCAAATGTTCCTTATGCTCTTCCTCGCTCTTGGAGAAAATCAATATATCATCGATGAACACCACGACAAACTTGTCCAGATATTCCATAAACACCTTGTTCATCAAATTCATGAAGTATGCAGGAGCATTAGTCAATCCAAATGACATGACGGTATACTCATATAAACCATACCTGGTAGTGAATGATGTTTTGGGTATATCCTTTTCACGGATCTTCAACTGATGATACCCTGATCGAAGATCAATCTTAGAGAATACCTTGGCTCCAACTAGCTGATCAAACAAATCGTTAATCATCGGCAGAGGGTACTTGTTCTTGATGGTTACTTCGTTCAACGCACGATAATCCACAACCATCCTCAAGCTTCCATCCTTCTTCTCTACCAAAACAACTGGGGCTCCCCAAGGTGATGAGCTTGGCCGAATATATCCTTTCTCCAATAACTCATTAATTTGATCCTTGACCTCCTTCAACTCATTCGGTGGCATCCGATAAGGTCTCTTGGATATTGGGGCTGTGCCGGCAATAGCTCAATCAGAAATTCAATGTCCTGTCGGTGGCATTCTGGTAATTCCTCCGAAACACATCGGGAAATTCTTGCACCTCTTGGCACTTCCTCTGAACAACTCCGTGAGGGAATACTGATTCTTCATTTGGCTGTGCTGGCTACATACTTGATCCTCTTACGCTCCGGGGTGGTGGCAGAATAGACTTCTGGGCACGATCTATGTTCCTTCAAACTTCGTCAACCAATCCATGCCTAGGATTACATCCAAGGTCTGGGTTTCCAACACTATGAGGTCCGCGGAAATTTATGGTTCCCGATGTTGAGGTTGCATGACAGCCTAAGCTCGCCATCATTTCTCCTCTCCGCGGCCCGACGCGGAGGGGCTTCTAAGGGTTTTAGTGGGTAACCCGTACTTTTCCACAACTACCCTTGATATGAATGAATCGTTGCACGTAATCAAAGAGTACCAAAACTGAGCGTGAATTCAATAAAACTTACCAACCACGATTGTTCGGCTGATCATAGGCGTCCTCCACGTCAATGTGGTTCACACGAGCACGAGGGAACAGATTGGGCTTCTTATTTGAGCCTCCATTGCCGTTTCCATTCCTCTGCTTGGCCTCCGGGCAGTCGGTGGCATAGTGCCCTGTCTTCGGCACTTGAAGCGGTGATGTGGCTCAGATCCTTGAGCCGGGCGAACGGTGCTGATTGCCATTACCGTTTCCATTGCCATTGCCATGGCTCGACTTGTTGTCTGGCTGCGGTTGTTCCCATTTCCTCCATGGTTATGGCCTCCATGGTTATGATGGGTGTGCCCTCCTGAGTATGGTGCATAACGGGGCTTCTGCTGAGCTCCCGAGTTGTGCTTCCCCTGGCTGTACTTCCGCTTGCGGCTTTCTATATGCTGCTGTTTGCCTTCAAGTATGGTGGCCTTGTCTACCAGCTCCTGGTAGTTGTTGAAGGTAGCCACAATAAGCTGCATGCTCAGTTCATCATTGAGTCCCTCAAGGAAGTTCTCCTGCTGCGGCATCTGTGGCCACATCATCGGGGCATAGCGGCGAGCTTGCTGAATTCATCCACGATTGTGCCACAAGACGGTTCCCTGGCGCAAGTTGCGGAACTCACGCTTCTTGGACTCATGGCTCCGGTGAGACATGAGCGGTGCGGAAGGCTGCTGGAATTGATCCCATGTGATAGCACCAATGGGATAAGTGGCGGTGTAATTCTCCCACCAAGAAGCTGCAGGTCCATCAAGTTGATGCGCTGTGAAAGCGCACCTTCTCAAACATCGGTGCATCCAACAGTGATTAGCTCTCTTCCGACTTTGCGGAGCCAATCATCAGCCACAATCGGCTCAGTGCTACTAGAGAACACTGGCGGATTCAGTCTCAGAAATCGAGTCAAGTTGTCCACAGGGGGTGGTGGCGGTGGATTGTTGGCATTGTTGTTCTGATTCTGAATAAGGAGCTGCATAAGTGCATTCTGCTGTTGGAGCAGCTGGGTGAGCTCCGGCGGGAAACCAGTGTCACGTCTCGGAGGCATCTGGTGTTTTGGAGTGGATGAGAAAATTAGAATAGAACAATGGTCTATGAGGAATAACACTACCCATATGAATGCACAAACATAAACACACCAATCATTTATTCATTCCACTCAAACATGGTTCAAACTCGATTACAAAGGCTCACGACTAATCGAAAGAAAAAAATATCGGCCTAACTGATCGACGAAAAAGGAAAAATAACATGGTGGTCGACTAAAAAGTCATCATCAATAATTCTTGCGTCCTTAGTTGTGGCGCCTCCTCTTGTGACTCCCTTCAGTGGTACTCCCTTCATAATCCTGATCATTACTCACGAGGGGTCCTTCATCTCCACTCGGGTAAAGGTCCTCTCCCAAGTCCATCTTTTCCTCTATCGCGACAAGCTTCATCTTCAGGTCGTCGACTGTCTCCATAAAGTCCGTGACTTCTTCCTCATGGCCAAGGAAGTCTGCGCGTGCCTTCTCCTCCAGTTCAGTTCACGGAACAAAAGCTTCAGTGTGTCTTGAGTTCGGTGAGTCTGAATCTCCCGTTTCACGAGAAGACACTCCAAGTCTGGATGTAAGAGAGAGTGGAATCGTCCTCGACGGTGCGGATGATATCTCCGTTCCTTGCTCTGCGAGAAACCATGGCGAGGTGCGAGGATCGAGCTCGGCCTACTCCTCTCGGAGATGTCCAAGTGCTCGATAGATCGCCACGTCCCTTCCGATGATCCAGTTGAACTCGGTGAACTCAAAGTCTATAGGCTCCGTGTGTCCTCCGAAGGTTCTCCACAGGATATGCACTTCAATCCTCAGAAGCGGGTGTCCGTCGGAAGTGCATTGGTTGGCTTCCGGTGATCGAGGGTAGAGCGATCTTCAGCTTCTTCACCATCTGGACCAGCTTCTGCCAAGGGCATCGTCTCATCGGGTGGCAAAACTCCGTAGCAAAGCGGGGTGAACTCGACGGCCATCTAGAATGTTGAAAATCAAGAGGAGTTAGAAATGAATAGGGAGAATTACGGAATGATAAGGATAAAAGTAAATGGTCTCTTCCTATGGCTTTCCGATCCTAGGGGTTACGATCCCACGGTCAGCGTGTGCTCGATACCATCTCTGAGCGACCTGACCCAAAATTGGTCAAATCTACGTATGCATACCATCCCAAGATCATCTTTGGTACCCACAAGACATCGATAAAGTAATCAAAGTTCAATCACACCTGAATATCATTACGGTTCTCATATAGAGTCTTTATTACAAGGAATAAATTCGCTCAAGGCCAACTCATGAGAAATAAACTAATAACATCATGAAGCGTCGAAGATAAAGCGAGTCCATCCGACTCCAAAGGGCAATCGCCAAGCGGAGCGTAGCCTCACTCTGATCGGAATATACCTACGCAACATAAGACGTTGCAGCCATGTAGGTCAGCTTTTGGAGTAAGCTGGCAAGTCATGAAGAACAACAATAATAAACTTGCTATCACTATATGCATTTTGGCTGTGGAGCTCTAAGTTTCATCATTTTGCAAAAAGCAAATTTCTCCCTACTACAGTGGACTTGCTTGCAAATTACTACAATTGTTGGTAGTTATTGAGATGGTTCCGCCAACCAATATCTCATTCCCAAATTATTAAGTCATAAAACCCCTCAAATTTATTCATTACTTTTAGTGTTGAGATATCCGAATACTTCCAAGTTCCAGAGGCTCGAATTGTCCGTAACCGGGGACACGGCTAATCGATTAGATCTTTAACTCTGCAGAGGGTTGCGCACTTTCCCCGCAAGAATCATTCCCTCCTTTAAAGTCTTCGCACTTCATGGTGTTTGAAGGCGGGACCAATAAACAGGTCTTCCAAAGAGTTCTTCAGCTCTGCCGGTACCCATCCAATCCTACCGTTCTTCTACATCTCGTAGTACCGCCCAGCCAGCGTCACTACTAGGGTCAACCCAGCGAGCCCATAATGGCTTGCGGCTGCATGTAAGCTTCGGTCATGGGGCATCCATCCTTCTCTTCGTGGATGGGTGAAGCTTTCCGCAAGATGTCATGGCACTTCTCCATGCATCCCGGCCAACCACTGGGTTCTCCAGGTGCCCGTCAACAAATCCTCCACCCAGTAGTGATTTTCGAAGTCCATCTTGATCATTGTAGTTCATGGGGTTGTCATCATCATTGACTCTCACATCTTGCTTATGAATTTCACTCAACCCAAAACCCGTCTACGAGCATAGCAAAGTGAACTACTTCGTCCCGGGGGTCATGGTAACAAGGGGATTGGTTCATCCTACCACATGATACTACTCAAGATTATTAACTTCAAAATTTCAACTACTGCATGCATGGTGGGGTGGTGACAATTCTAATGCACAAAAACATAGGTATAGAAAATAACATGATCAAAACTTGCCTTGCTGATGATCCTCGTAAGCTAAAGATTCGTAGTAGCAAGCTTCGCACTCCGGAAACTCTACCGAGACAAACAAATCACAATAAGCATATAGCATAGGATCACATAACACAATAGCATAACAAGAGTAACATAACACACCAAAACAACCAAATCAAAATCCAAGGAAAAACTCAAAGAAAAACCCATTCAAAGTTTTCCTACTTCAAGCAACAACTAGAATAGTTTTATATCATAAAAATTTTCTCCACATAACCTAATCATGGTTTTAGGTTAACTTAACAGAAAAGGATGCACTAAGCAACTAGGAGCAAAAAGAATTAATTCAAAAGCTATTATAAAACTCCTATTAGGCCTAATCCAATTTCTATTAAGAAAATTAAAATAAAACTTTTATTAATTATAAATAAAAGTTCATCCTATAAAGTGACATAAACTATCCTAGAATAATCAATCACATGTTAAAAATAAATTTATTTACTAATTAAAATAATAGAAAAACAGTAGCTAGTTAATTAATTAGGATTAACAAGATTCTGCTTAAAACTATTTTTTATTAATCCTAAAATACCCAAATAAGTTTTTATGGTTTGGCAATGCCAAAATAAAGTTGGGACAAAAGAATCATCCAAAATAATTTTTCTAACTCAAGTTATAGCAGATTTACTATTCTGACTAAAACAAAAATAAAGCCATTTTAATTAAATTTAACATAGCTAAATATATATTCTACAGAAACTTTAGAAAATTTGCAAACCAACAAAAAAGAATCATCTAAAAATAATAAACAAAATAAAAGATATGAATTTTTCAAAACAGAAACTATTCTGTTAAAACAGAAAAACAAAATAAAAGAAAAAGGCCTAATGGGCCTAAACGTGCACTAGGCGTAATATAATCTAAAAGGGCCTCGGGTTAAACTAAACGGGCGGGCTAATAAATAAAACCTAACTAAAATAAACCAGAGCGAACCGGCCGGACCGGCGGTTTTATTTAAAAGATACCCCTTGAGGCGATCTAATCTACACCGTTGGTGGCGATCAGACGGGGAGGGGCTTCGGTGACTTACCGGCGTCGGACGGCGGGCGGCGGCGGCGGCGATGAGTCTTGGCGAGGCTCAAGGCGTCGGCGAGGTCGGGAAGTAGCAGGCGGGTGCGGGGAGCTCGGGAGGCTTCGGTGAGTCGGGGAGATCGGGGCGGCTAGGGCGGCGACGGCGACGCAGTATATGGCGGCGGGAGCTTGGCTCCGTGAGCTCGAGCGAGAGAGAGGGGTCCGCGAGGGCTGGGGAATGGGGTGGGCGGCGGCTTTTATAGGTGGGGCCTCGGCACCTGTGAAGCGATCGGGGCGGATCTGGATCCGGATCTCGCGGATCGCGCGATCCATGGCGGCGACGGGCGTGGCGTGGGGCGGGTTGACGAAGGGGTGGGGTCCGGTGAGAGAGAGAGAGAGGCGAGGCGAGCGGGCGACCGACGCCAGAGGATTTCGGGCGCGGGGCGAGGTGAGAGGGAGCTGGGCCGGCTCGGCTGGGCTCAGTGGGTCACTGGGCTGTGCTGGGCTGGGGTTTGTCGGCGCTGGCTGGGCAGAGGGCCTAAATGGCGCCTGGGGTGGTTTTTTTTTTTTAAATTTATTTTTTTAAGATAAAACAAAATAGAGTATAACTTTTAAAATATAAATATTTTATATAGGGTATATATATACCAAAATGATCAGGGAATATTCCTTTCATTTGAACATTTTCCAAAGGAAAATCCAAACTTTATAAAATCCATTTTTTCAAATTCAAATAAAATTCAGATTTGAATCCAAATCTTTTGGCAATGTTTTCCTTTGATATTTTTGGAGTGTCATGTTTACTCCTCTCATACTTTTGATCAAGTATTTATCAGGCTTTGTTTTTGAAATGTTTCCCACTTGCCAAAGTTTTGAATTCAAATTCAAAACTCAAATTTCTCTGAAACTCCAAATGGCATTCAAATTCAAACAGGATGCATAGGATGCTTAGCTATAATTGTAAAACATTCCAAATAGGAAATTTGGGATGTTACACAGAAAGGGTTGCAAGGCACGTATTGTATTGTTTCCATCGAGGATAACAAGATGGGGTTTTTATCATATTGCATGAATTTATCCTTCGCCGGCACTCTGCCGGAGGGGGAATCAAGCATGGAGGGCCTCTACATCAACATCCTTGCCCCTCCTATGAGTTGTGAGTAGTTTACCACTGTAACATCCCAAATTTTCAATTTGGAATGTTATACATTAGGTCATCATGCATATCATATTTTCTCGCATTTTCCGATCCTAGAAATTTCACGCAACTCAAGGACCCTCGGAGAGAGTTGGAAGTTTCACTATTTTCAGATTTGGGATTTCTCAAATTTTGAAAATAGGATCATTTGATTTATTTATTTATCTTCAAAAGTTTTTCCGATATAAAAATTTAAGAGATGGAATAATATGACTTTCCCAACATTTAGGAAAATGAAGATATTATAAATAAATCAAATTTTGGTTTTGAGGATTTATTTGCTTTAGGCAAAAATGAGCATTTAAAAAATTATGCATATCTGCCCGCTTTTAAAGTTCATTTTGTTCGACTCATTTTAGGAGTCGGGAAAATTAATTTTATAAATTTTGGAGTCCGTTTCGTTTTATTTTATTTCGTTTAAGTTTGTTTTAAAAAAACGCTGGCCCCGCTTTAAGGCCAAGGCCCTGCCCAGCCCAGCCCGCCCTGCCCATCTCCTTCTCCCCAGCGGACTCCCGCCGCCGCCACGCCGCCGCCCCGTGTCCGGCTCGGACCGCGCCGCCGCCGCCGCCCCCCTTGGCTTGCTCCCTCCCCAAGGCACCCCCCTCCTTTATACCCGGCCGCCCCCTCTCTCTCCTCATCCCGCCGCCCTCCAACCCGAGCCGCCGCCGTCCTCCTCCACCTTGAGGGCCCGCCGCCGCCCCGCCGTCGCGGAGCCCCTCGCCGCCCGCCGACCCTCCCGACCCGCCGCCCCTCGCCCCCCGAGCCCGCCGAGCCTCGCGGAGGTAGCACCTCGCCGCCCCGGTCCGGTTTCTTTAGAAAACCCGATCCGTTTTTTAGATGTTCGGTTTTTTTTAAAAAAAAAACTAGATGGTTTTTTTGGTTTTCTTATTTAGTAAACGTTCACCGAACCGTTCGTTTCAATGAACGTGTTCGTTGGATTAGTTCTGTTAACGAACGTCCGCTGTTTAATCCGTTCGTCATTTTCTTTTAATCGGATTTAATCCGTTATTTTTCTGAATTCGATTTCCGATTCGATTTTCAAATCTGTTTATTTTCTCGCTCGTTTATCGGAATCAGGTGATTCAAGCGCCTGGAGTTTCGTTACGAAACCGCCGTTCCGACTAACCTACTTACACAAAGTTTTGCTACTGTGAAATTTTGACCTAGTTTCAGATTGCTAAACCGAGTCGTTCTCTCTCGAGTTTCGACTTTCGATGTTTCATTTGATTCGATTCTTTTGCAACCAGGGTTCTTAAGTTGAACTCTCTGGTTAGATCTTTTATTCGAGATTTCCCCGTGCATTAGATGAGTACTTATTGTATGCTTGTTGTTTGTCTGCGTTAGATCACCCGAGTGCGCCGCTTGTTACTTGAATCTCTAGGTCTCATGGATCATCAGCAAGGCAAGTAACACTTGATCATACCTTTTCTACTACCCAGTTTTTATGCATTAGATCAACCCTCAACACTTGCATGTTTAGGATCTAATTAAATTGTGGGATTGGGAAGTAGATTGAGGTAGTACCTATTACCTGTTACTTATGAAACCTTGGGAGTTACTTCTACGTTTGCTTTTATGTCATGCTATGCCAGTAGACGTGGATTGGGTGAGTGAATATCCATGACAGATGTGAGATTGTTAATTAATGGTTTATCTAAGGTGGCAACCTAAACACACATCTGGGTGGATTGAGGCACTGGTTTCTATCAGACTTGCTCTGTATTTCTTGGACCGCCACCCGGGCTCTAAGGGATCATAAGATTATTCAAGCTGAAACTTCCGTGTGCAGCCACAAGCCAATTATGGGCTCTAGCGTAGTTGACTAAGTTGTGCGAACTCTTACGGGTAGGCTAGCTGATGTAGGGGATGTAGGTTGGTACGGTCTACCCACATGTAAGGTGCTAGCGCTTCGAAAGACTATGTCTCGGTCATCCGTTTCTCAAACACCATGCGGTCACGAGAACCAAGCGGAGGCGATCGAGTCTTGTGGGGAAAAGTCGCAAACCTCTGCAGAGTGTATAAACTAATCATGATTAGCCGTGTCCCCGGTTATGGACGTTTTGAGTATCGGTAATTGAATATCATGTGAATCTCAACATGTTACTTCTAATAAATGTTATTGGGATTTGATGAGTACTTTTAATTGGGATTGAGGATGCTGTCAACCATTCTCAATGTTTAACAACCACCATGATAGTTAAATAAAATTATTCCTTTGTTGTAGGGAAAAACTAGCTTTATGCAAAATGTAATCAGAGAGCCTTACCACCAGCCATATATGCATGTAGTATAGGCTTATTCCTTCATTGCTCTTTATGTGTTACATTGCCGGCATATTCCATGTCTTGACCGTTTTGGGCTGCAACTTTCACGTTGCGAGACTTTTCGATTGACAGTAAGGTGTTAGGTCGTGGTTCTATACTCGGTGATGCCGATGGAGTTGATGGACTCACTTATCTTCCAAGCCTTCCGCTGTTATTATTAGATGGCCTTAAGCCATATTATTGTAATAAGTTCCTTTGTGGACAACGATGTAATAAGTGTGTGATTGCTACTCGCTATAAATCCTTGAAATCTTGTGTGGTGTCGACATTCGATCCAGGATGACATCGAGCACGAGAGACTTGATCCATTCGGTCTGGTCGCTCTGAGAGAATGGTATCAGAGCACACGCTGACTGTAGGACACGACCACTAAGATAAAGCCATAGATCACTACTCTCTTCTCATTTTCTAACTCCTCATCTTTTCTACTCTCTTAGGATGACGGACGAGAAGATCAAGTACACCCAACCAGATGAAGGCACACCTTTTGGATTTCACTTGAAGGAAGTTACCAAGTACTTGAACATTGGACTACCCAGCTTCACCGGGACTTTCAACGCCACTCTGCCTGAAGAGGAGCGCTGGAAGATTCAAGCTCACGTTCCAGGAAGGACATTCGCCCCAATCACCAAGCCTATAGATAGTGTTTTCAATGCACCAACTTGGAGTCTGGGAAAGAGCATGGCAGCTCACATCACCATGGGACGAATGGAGAAGTTTATCAAGAAGACCTCAAGGACACTATCTACCAGATTTATGGACGCCGAGATGACAAATGGGACATAGTCAGCACCAAGAAGGATAGGTCCATTGCAGCTTTCATCCAGAGTTAAATCAGCACATTCGACGCCAGAAAACCAAATGTGCAATGATATGTTGGAGTTGCAGAATGCAAAGGGAAGGATCATCGAACTGGAAGGAGAACTAAAGACTACGCGCAAGGACTACATGGACGAGATCATAGCTCTAGCAAGACACAATAATGATCTTAAGTACGAGATCGAAGAACTCAAGAAGAAATTGGCGCTCAGGAATGAAGACCAGTATGTCGGTTGCTCAAGCGACTACATCAACATCGACGACACCGATTCGGATCCAAGTGAACCCGACTTTGAAGACGGTGGAGCGGACATCATGGAGTCTTCCACGGTTCAAATTAGTAGAAGTCCCCACATACTAGTAGCATTCCCTCCATGTAAACATTATAGTACACGCACTTTTGCGATAGTTAGATCGTTGTAAGCTCTTTGTTTGATTGAATGAAGTGATTTTGTGTGCATTTGCTCATGTGCATTTGGGTAGTGATTTCCCCTTAGACCTCAATCTATTCTAAATTCTCGTCTCTTCTAAACCCATCAGATGCCTCCGAGACGCGACCCCGGATTCGTTTTCCCGCCAGAGATCACCCAACTGATTCAGCAGCAGAATACCCTGATTCAAACATTGGTGCAGAACCAGGGCAACAACAACAACAACAACCCACCGCCACCACCACCACCTGCGGATCACCTGACTCGTTTCCTTAGACTAAATCCGCCGGTGTATTCCAGTAGCACCGAGCCGATTGTGGCGGATGATTGGCTCCGCAAGATAGGAAGGAGTTGACCACTGCGGGATGCACAGATGGAGAAAGAGTGAAGTTTGCAGCACATCAGCTTGAGGGACCCTTGGCAGACATGGTGGGAGAATTTCACAGCCACTTACCCGTGAGACAACGCCACATGGGACCAGTTTCAGCAAGCTTTTCAGACTTGCCCATGTTTCAGCAGGAGCTATGGCCATGAAGAAGCGTGAGTTCCGCAACTTACGCCAAGGAGGAAGGACTGTTGGCCAGTACGTGGATGACTTTAGTAAATTAGCACGTTATGCCCCAGATGACGTTGCTACGGACGCTGCTAAACAGGAGAAGTTTCTTGAAGGACTGAATGATGAGTTCAGCATGCCGTTGATGGTAGCAAGTTTCAACAACTACCAGGAGTTGGTAGACCGAGCCCTCATGATTGAAGGAAAGTAGCAGCAAATTGAGAACCGCAAGAGGAAGTATGGACGGGGAAGTATAACTCGGAGCCCAATGAAGCCTCGTTATACCCCTAAATCCGAATTCAGTTCAGCATACCCATGGAGGAGGAAACTTCGATAACCATAACGGAACTAAGAATGGGAACGGAATGGAGGAAGCAATGGACAGAACCGCACCAACCCGTCAACACCATCCAAAGTAGACCTGAGTCATATCACTTGCTTTAAGTGCCGCAAGATCTGGGCATTATGCCAATGATCGTCCCGAAGGCCGAATGGAAATGGCAATGGAAGCTCGGAAAGAAGCCCAACCCTTTCAACAGGGGACGGGTGAACCACATTGATGTGGAGGAGGTTGAAGATCAGCCCGATGCGAGAATCGGTAAGTTTTGGTTAAGTCATTTACTGCAGTTGTTCTTTTCGATCTTGGTGCATCGCATTCATACATATCAAGGGATTTGTGGATAAGTACAAATTACCAACCCAAGCCCTTAGGTCACCCATGCTAGTAACCTCACCGGAGTAGAGTACATGGCTAGTAAATGGTGTGATCGACCGCCATTAAGGATTGGACACTATGTTTTCCCTCGATCTAATAGTTCGGAATCCCAAGGATTGGATGTGATATTAGGAATGGATTGGTTATCAAAGTATGGAGGAACATAGATTGCACCACAAAGTCAATTTTGCTCACCACCCCAGAGGGAAGAAGGATCAAGTATGTATCACGGCATGAGCCGAGGAGAACGCAAGTAAATTGCTTATCAGGAGTGGTGCAGGAAGAAGTACCAGTGGTGAAGGATTTTCCTGATGTATTTCCGGAAGAGTTGCCAGGAATGCCACCGGATAGAGACATTGAATTTTTGATCGAGCTGTTGCGTGAACAGGCCCGATATCGAAGCGACCGTCTGAGGATGCCAAAGACAGGATTTGGCGGAAATCAAGAAGCGATTAAGGAACTATTGGATAAAGGTTTTATTCGCCCAAGTTCTTCACCTTGGGGATCACCCGTTTTGTTAGTAGAGAAGAAGGATGGATCGTTAAGAATGGTTGTTGATTATCGTGGATTGAATGAAGTCACAATCAAGAACAAGTACCCACTGCCTATGATAAATGATCTATTTGACCGTTTGCAAGGAGCTAAGGTGTTTTCCAAGATCGATTCTGATCGTGGTACCATCAATTGAAGATTCGGGAGCAAGACATACCCAAGACAGCGTTTACCACGAGATATGGACTGTATGAGTATACCGTTATGTCATTTGGACTGACTAACGCACCAGCCTATTTCATGAACCTGATGAACAAAGTGTTTATGGAGTTTTTGGATAAGTTCGTCGTGGTGCTCATTGATGACATTTTGATTTTCTCGAAGAATGAAGAGGAACACAAGGAACATTTGCGATTGGTTTTGGAGAAACTGAGGGAACACCAGTTGTATGCCAAGTTCAGCAAGTGTGAGTTTTGGCTAAAGGAAGTTGGATTTCTCGGACATGTTATATCCGGAGAAGGAATAGCAGTTGACCCCACAAAGGTTGAGACCGTAACCAAATGGGAAGCACCAACGATAGTTGGAGAGATTCGGAGTTTCCTTGGACTCGCAGGATACTACCGAAGATTCATTGAGAATTTCTCAAGGATTGCTAAGCCTATGACTGAATTGTTAAAGAAGGAAAACAAATTCAAATGGACTGAGGACTGTGAGGCAAGTTTTCAGGAGTTGAAGAAAAGATTGGTTACCTCACCAGTTTTGATATTGCCAGATCAGACTAAGGATTATGAGGTGTATTGCGACACTTCACGTCGAGGACTTGGAGCAGTGCTTATGCAGGAAGGAAGAGTTGTTTCGTATGCTTCACGACAACTTAAGCCCCATGAGTTGAATTATGCCACACATGATTTGGAGTTAGCAGCCGTTGTGCATGCCTTGAAGACATGGAGACATTTTCTCATTGGAAATCATTGTGAAGTATATACGGATCACAAGAGTTTGAAGTACATCTTCACACAGAAGGAATTGATCTCCAGACAAAGGAGATGGTTAGAGCTTATCAAGGATTATGATATGAGATTGCATTATCACCCCGGAAAGGCTAATGTCGTAGCAGACGCATTGAGCCGTAAGAGCCACGTCAATACCCTAATGATGGGAGGGATACCCAATGAGTTAGCCGAGGACCTTCGGGAGCTATGTTTGGAAATAGTTCCGAGAGGCTATGTAGCAGCATTGGAGATTCAGTCGACACTAATGGACAAAATCAGAGAAGCCCAAAAGGCAGATAAGGAAGTTGCCTCTATAAAGGAGAAAATGAGCAAAGGAAAAGCTAAAGGATTTCGTGAGGATGAACACGATACCCTATGGTTTGAAGACCATGTTTATGTGCCCAATAACCCAGAGATCAGGAAGTTGATTTTGCAAGAAGCTCATGATTCACCCTATTCGATTCACCCAGGAAATACCAAGATGTATTTGGATTTGAAGAATATTTTCTGGTGGACCGGAATGAAGAAGGATATTGCGGAGTATGTAGCAGTTTGCGACGTATGTCAGAAAGTAAAAGCAGAGCATCAGAAGCCAGCAGGATTGTTGCAACCATTGCCGATACCCGAATGGAAGTGGGATAAACTAGGCATGGATTTCATCACAGGTTTGCCAAAGACCCGTTCAGGATATGACTCGATTTGGGTCATAGTCGATCGTTTGACTAAGGTAGCTCATTTCATTCCAGTCAAGACTACCTATAGCAGTGCTAAGTTGGCAAAGATATACATGACCAGAATTGTGTGCTTACACGGAGTTCCGAGGAGCATCATATCACATAGAGGAACCCAATTTACCTCGAAATTTTGGAACCAGTTGCACGAAACATTGGGAACTAGATTGGAATTCATACAGCTTTCCACCCACAGACCGATGGGATGATCGAGAGAGTCAATCAGATTTTGGAAGATATCTTTGAGAGCTTGTGCACTAGATTATGGATCTAGTTGGGATGATAATTTGCCGTATGCAGAATTTTCATATAACAACAGATTACCAAACCAGCTTGAAGATGGCACCTTCGAGGCTCAGATGGAAGAAGGTGCAGGACACCGTTGTCATGGGACTAAACCGGAGATCGTCGGTTGTTTGGACCAGATTTGATTAAGGAGTCGAACAGAAGGTTAAGTTGATTCGAGACAGGCTCAAGGTAGCCCAGTCGCACGTAAGAGCTATGCAGATTCAAAGCGCAGCGATTGAGTATGAAGTTGGAGCAGTATATCTTAGAGTATCCCGCTTGAGGAGTTAAGCGTTTTGGAGTTAAAGGAAAGTTAGCCCCACGCCGTTGGACCATATAAGATTTTGCAACGCATGGGAGAAGTTGCTTATAAGTTGGAATTGCGGAAGGACTGTCAGGAGTTCATGATGTATTCCATGTTTCTCGATTGAAGAAATGTCACCCGAGATAGCGGAGGTACCGTTAAGAGACACAAAGTGCCACTTTGGAAGCAATTCATTGAAGGATGACTTAACATATGAGGAAAACCGGTTAAGATTCTCGATTATGCCAGCAGAGTTACCGCAGCAAGGTTATCAAGTTTTGCAAAGTTCGATTGGAGCCACCACATGAAGATGAAGCCACCGGGAAAGAGAGGAAGTTTTGTAAGGACCACCTCACCTATTTTCTAGTTAACCCGAATCTCGAGGGAGATTCATCTTAAAGGGTAGGTTTGTAACATCCCAAATTTTCAATTTGGAATGTTATACATTAGGTCATCATGCATATCATATTTTCTCGCATTTTCCGATCCTAGAAATTTCACGCAACTCAAGGACCCTCGGAGAGAGTTGGAAGTTTCACTATTTTCAGATTTGGGATTTCTCAAATTTTGAAAATAGGATCATTTGGATTTATTTATTTATCTTCAAAAGTTTTTCCGATATAAAAATTTAAGAGAGGGAATAATATGACTTTCCCAACATTTAGGAAAAATGAAGATATTATAAATAAATCAAATTTTGGTTTTGAGGATTTATTTGCTTTAGGCAAAAATGAGCATTTAAAAAAAATGCATATCTGCCCGTTTTTAAAGTTCATTTTGTTCGACTCATTTTTAGGAGTCGGGGAAAATTAATTTTATAAATTTTGGAGTCCGTTTGGTTTTATTTTTATTTCATTTAAGTTTGTTTTAAAAAAAATACGCGCGCCGCCCGCCTGGGCCAAGGCCCAGCCGGCCCAGCCAGCCCTGCCCATCTCCTCTCCCCCATGTGGTCTCCCCTTGCCGTGTCCGGCTCGGACACGCACGCCGCCGCCGCCCCTTGGCTTGCCCCTCCCTAAGGCCTCCCCCTCCTTTATACCCCCCCCTCTCTCCTCATCCCCTTGCCCGCCGCCTCCACCCTTGAGGCCGCCGCCCGCCTCCCGCCGTCATGGAGCCCCCTCGCCGCCCGCCGACCCCTCCCGACCCCATGACCCCTCGCCGCCCCAGAGCCCCGCCGAGCCCATGGGAGGTAGCACCTCGCCGCCCCGGTCTGGTTTTCTTTAGAAAACCCGATCCGGTTTTTTTTGAGATGTTCGGTTTTTTAAAAAAAAAACCTAGATGGTTTTATTATTATTATTATTATTATTATTATTTTTGGTTTTCTTATTTAGTAAACGTTCACCGAACCGTTCGTTTCAATGAACGTGTTCGTTGGATTAGTTCTGTTAACGAACGTCCGCTGTTTAATCCGTTCGTCATTTTCTTTTAATCGGATTTAATCCGTTATTTTTCTGAATTCGATTTCCGATTCGACTTTCAAATCTGTTTATTTTCTCGCTCGTTTATCGGAATCGGGTGATTCAAGCGCACGGAGTTTCAATTCTGAAACCGCCGCTCGACTAACCTACTTACACAAAGTTTTGCTACTGTGAAATTTTGACCTAGTTTCAGATTGCTAAACCGAGTCGTTCTCTCTCGAGTTTCGACTTTCGATGTTTCATTTGATTCGATTCTTTTGCAACCAGGGTTCTTAAGTTGAACTCTCTGGTTAGATCTTTTATTCGAGATTTCCCCGTGCATTAGATGAGTACTTATTGTATGCTTGTTGTTTGTCTGCGTTAGATCACCCGGAGTGCGCCGCTTGTTACTTCGAATCTCTAGGTCTCGCGGATCATCAGCAAGGCAAGTAACACTTGATCATACCTTTTCTACTACCCAGTTTTTATGCATTAGATCAACCCTCAACACTTGCATGTTTAGGATCTAATTAAATTGTGGGATTGGGAAGTAGATTGAGGTAGTACCTATTACCTGTTACTTATGAAACCTTGGGAGTTACTTCTACGTTTGCTTTTATGTCATGCTATGCCAGTAGACGTGGATTGGGTGAGTGAATATCCATGACAGATGTGAGATTGTTAATTAATGGTTTATCTAAGGTGGCAACCTAAACACACATCTGGGTGGATTGAGGCACCTGGTTTCTATCAGACTTGCTCAGATTTCTTGGACCGCCACCTGGGCTCTAAGGGATCGTAAGATTATTCAAGCTGAAACTTCCGTGTGCAGCCACAAGCCAATTCTGGGCTCTGGCGTAGTTGACTAAGTTGTGCGAACTCTTACGGGTAGGCTAGCTGATGTAGGGGATGTAGGTTGGTACGGTCTACCCACATGTAAGGTGCTAGCGCTTCGAAAGACTATGTCTCGGTCATCCGTTTCTCAAACACCATGCGGTCACGAGAACCAAGCGGAGGCGATCGAGTCTTGTGGGGAAAAGTCATAAACCTCTGCAGAGTGTATAAACTAATCATGATTAGCCGTGTCCCCGGTTATGGACGTTTTGAGTATCTGGTAATTGAATATCATGTGAATCTCAACATGTTACTTCTAATAAATGTTATTGGGATTTGATGAGTACTTTTTAATTGGGATTGAGGATGCTGTCAACCATTCTCAATGTTTAACAACCACCATGATAGTTAAATAAAATTATTCCTTTGTTGTAGGAAAAACTAGCTTTATGCAAAAATGTAACCAGAGAGCCTTACCACCAGCCATATATGCATGTAGTATAGGCTTATTCCTTCATTGCTATTTATGTGTTACATTGCCAAAGCATATTCCATGTCTTGACCCGTTTTGGGCTACAACTTTCACGTTGCAGACTTTTTCGATTTACGAGTAAGGTGTTAGGTCGTGGTTCTATACTCGAGTGATGCCGATGGAGTTGATGGACTCACTTATCTTCCAAGCCTTCGCTGTTATTATTAGATGGCCTTAAGCCATATTATTGTAATAAGTTCCTTTGTGGACAACGATGTAATAAGTGTGTGATTGCTACTCGCTATAAATCCTTCAAGCATTGTGTGGTGTCAGCATTACTGATCCAGGGATGACACTGAGCACAGAGACTTGATCCATTCGGGTCTGGTCGCTACAACCACAGACCTACGGGTCCATAGTTATTAGCTAGATGGCTTCTTCTCTCTTTTTGGATCTCAATACAATGTTCTCCCCCTCTCTTGTGGAGATCTATTCGATGTAATGTCTTTTTGCGGTGTGTTTGTCGAGATCCGATGAATTGTGGGTTTATGATCAAGTTTATCTATGAATAATATTTGAATCTTCTCTGAATTATTTTATGTATGATTAAGTTATCTTTGCAAGTCTCTTCGAATTATCAGTTTGGTTTGGCCTACTAGATTGATCTTTCTTGCCATGGGAGAAGTGCTTAGCTTTGGGTTCAATCTTGCGGTGTCCTTACCTAGTGACAGAAAGGGTTTCAAGGCACATATTGTATTGTTGCCATCGAGGATAACAAGATGGGGTTTATATCATATTGTATGAGTTTATCCCTCTACATCATGTCATCTTGCTTAATGTGTTACACTGTTCTTATGAACTTAATACTCTAGATGCATGCTGGATAGCGGTCGATGTGTGGAGTAATAGTAGTGGATGCAGGCAGGAGTCGGTCTACTTGTTATGGACGTGATGCCTATATACATGATCATACCTAGATATACTCATAACTATGTTCAATTCTGTCAATTGCTCAACAGTAATTTGTTCACCCACCGTAGAATACTTATGCTCTTGAGAGAAGCCACTAGTGAAACCTATGGCCCTCGGGTCTATTCTCATCATATCAATCTCCATCATTTTAATACTTGCTTTGTTTTTACTTTGCCTTTTACTTTTCACTTTGCATCTCTATACCAAAAATACCAAAAATATTATTTATCATCTCTACCAGATCTCACTCTCGTAAGTGACCGTGAAGGGATTGACAACCCCTAATCGCGTTGGTTGCGAGGAGCTATTATTTTGTGCAGGTACGAGGGACTTTTGCATGGCCTCCTACTGGATTGATACCATGGTTCTCAAAAACTGAGGGAAATACTTACGCTACTTTGCTGCATCATCCTCTCCTCTTCGGGGAAATCCAACGCAGTGCTCAAGAGGTAGCACTTCACCCGCCCAAAAAATGATTCCTCCCCCGACATCTGGGGCGCGCCATTTCGGAAGCTGACCTGTGGGCCTACTATGTTCACGTACCAAGGGCTTTGTCAACTTAGTCCATATAAACGATTCTAGCTGTAGTGACCGTACGATGTCCATCCAACGGCCGTCGTGCTTCTTCAACCTCTGGTCTTCTTGCTCCAGCCGCCCAAAGCAGCGCCGGTCGTGCCGCCTACTCCTGCCTCCCGTGGCCGGCTGTGCTGCCGTGGAGGCCTCACCGCCCCCTACTACTCCCACCGCTGGTCAGGCCATCCCTCCACTCACCCACACCCCCCGTTATTCTGCAGTGACGGCAGCGTAGCCGAACCAGTGAACCCTCGTACTCCTCTCCGCGTGTGCATCCACTGCCGCGTCTTCCGCGGCTCCGCGTCGTCCCCTTCCTAGGCCTCGCCGTCGCCCACCGCAGTGGTGCTCTCGGTGCGGCATGGTCAACGTGGTCAAGGAACGACTTCCATCGGACGTGGACTGTATGTGGAGAGGCTGACAGCTGGGTCCACGGCAGCCGCAAGGAAGTGCCTCCTTATTACGCGCAAAATAATTATTCCTCCACCTTACAGCGGGGACCCACCGGACGGGCCACCGTATTTCACGAAAAAAATGATTCGCACCCTGACTGCTGGGACCCACGAGCTACATCTTCACACGCAAGGAAGTGCGTCCGAGAAAAAAAACGATTCGCCCCCCTGACTGCTCGGACCCACCAGCTACATCTTCGCACGGAAGGAAGTGCGTCCGGAAAAAAACGATTCGCCCCCCGACTGTTGGGACCCACCAGCTACACCTTCGCATGCAAGGAAGTGCATCCGGGCAAAAAAAATGTTTCGCCCCCCTGACTGCTGGGACCCAGCAGCTACACCTTCGCACGCAAGGAAGTGCGTCCGGGCAAAAAAAACGATTCGTCCCCCTGACTGTTGGGACCCAGCAGCTACACCTTCGCACGCAAGTAAGTGCGTCCGGGCAAAAAAAACAAAACGATTCGCCCCCCTGACTGCTGGGACCCACCAGCTACATCTTCATAGGCAAGGAAGTGCCTGACAGTCGGGACCCACCTGGTCGAAGCGTACGTAGCGTTGTCAACCTGGTCGCGAACGTGTACGTACATACTGGTCCATGTAGAGGCGCGCACGTAGTCGTAGTAGAGGCGCCGCACGTAGCATGTACACGCACGCACAGCGCCGGTGCAAGAAAGAAAATCTGCCACGTATGTGTACATCTGGGCGGGTCTCAACGCCTAGTCGGCGCATCACGGCCAGGGCTCGTGTTCATGGGGAGGCAACGGAATGCGTCGTGTTCATGGGGAGGCAACGGAATGCATCATGTTCATGGGGAGGCAACAGAATGCGTCGTGTTCATGGGGAGGCAACGGAATGCGTCGTGTTCATGGGGAGGCAACGGAATGCGTCGTGTTCATGGGGAGGCAACGGAATGCGTCATGTTCATCGAGAGGCAACGGAACGCGTGGGAGCCAACCGGCTTGGACGGAACAGCGATGAAACGAGGCTGGCGTATCGCAGAACGGAGGAAGCGGCCTTGTGTTCGACCGCCACGTCGAACGGGTCCTGTTGATCGGGAGGGTGTGGCGTCTGCAAAATGGAGAAGCGGACCTCCTACGGTCGTAAACGGGGTCCTGTTGATCGGGAGGGTGTGGCGTACCGCAAAATGGAGAAACGGACCTCCTACGGTCAAACGGGGTCTGTTGATCGGGAGGGTGTGGCGTCATCAGTAAACGGAGGAAGCGGACCTCCTACGGTTGAAACGGGGTCCTGTTCATCAGAGAGGTGTGGCGCATCGCAAGCAGGACTCCACGGATCTGTTCATCTCCACCGTCGACCTCCTCCGGCCTCCACGGGCTACCGTCGACCTCCTCCGGCTTCCACGGGCTCTGTTCATCCAGCCTCCACCGCGCTACCCCATCGGCTCTTGTTCAACCACCCTCCATGGGCACCCTCCACCGTCTCTGCTCATTCAGCCCTCCACACCACGGGGTCTGTTCAACCACCCTCCACGGCCACCCCTCCACCGCTCATCGCTCATCTAGCCCTCCACACCACGGGGTCCTGTTCATCCGAGGCAACACCACCGCCACTGCTCATCCAACCCCCCGCAACGCCACTGTTCATCAATCGATCGGCTTGAAGAAGCAGCAGAGCGAAGAATCGCTCCATCGGGTTCGATTAATAGCCATCGATCGATCGCTCGGTTCGATAGCGTGTAGCTGCGGTGCAATCGCTCGGGTTGATTAGAGCCCAACGCCTCGCTTCGGGTCGATTAGAGCCAAAGCCTCGCACACACGCAGCAGCGCACGTGTATGAGAAATGCGCATCACTCGGCCCCGACCTCCCACCGTAAAGCAACTCCCGAAATTTTCCTACCCTCGCTTCTACCACGGTTTTTCCGTCATGGACGGCCCAAAGAATGTCATGCAGCTGCGTCTCCGGCCCGCCCAAGACGAAAAGCCCATTTTCTATCATGATTTTTTGTCATAGAATGAGGAGCCCACCACATCTATGATGATACCGGGTTCTGTCACAATAATCGTCATAGAAGTGTCATATGTATGACAGAAAAAAAATCGTACGGCCCAAAATGTCACGGATGTGTCTTTTTTTTGTAGTGATGTCACAACGTAACTGGGTGATTATAAAGGTGCTCTACAGGTGTCTCTGATGGTACTTGTTGAGTTGGCATAGATCGAGATTAGGATTTGTCACTCCGATTGTCGGAGAGGTATCTCTGGGCCCTCTCGGTAATGCACACTATAAGCCTTGCAAGCAATGCAACTAATGAGTTAGTTGCGGGTTGATGCATTGCAGAACGAGTAAAGAGACTCGCCGGTAACGAGATTGAGCTAGGTATTGAGATACCGACGATCGAATCTCGGGCAAGTAACATACCGATGACAAAGGGAACAACGTATGTTGTTATGCGGTTTGACCGGTAAAGATCTTCATAGAATATGTAGGAACAAATATGAGCATCAAGGTTCCGCTATTGGTTCTTGACTGGAGACGTGTCTCGGTCATGTCTACATAGTTCTCAAACCCGTAGGGTCCGCACGCTTGAAGTTCTATGATGATCGATATTATGAGTTTTTGTGTTTTCATGTACCGAAGGTAGTTTGGAGTCCCGGATATGATCACGGACATGACGAGGAGTTTCGAAATGGTCGAGACGTAAAGATCTATATATTGGAAACCTATATTTGGACATCGGAATTGTTCCGGGTGAACTCGGGATTTTACCGAGTACCGGGAGGTTACCGGAACCCCCCGGTAATTGTATGGGCCTTAATGGGCCATAGTGGAGAGAGAGAGGAGGCCAGGGCAGGCCCAGCGCCCCCTCCCCCTCTGGTCCGAATTGGACTAGGAGGGGGCGGCACCCCCCTTTCCTTCCTCCTTCTCTCCCCCTTCCTTCTCTCCTAGTCCAACTAGGGAAGGGGGGTAATCCTACTCCCTGTGGGAGTAGGACTCCTCCAAGGCGCGCCAGCTAGGCCGGCCCTCCCCCCTCCGCCACTCCTTTATATACGTGGCCAGGGGGCACCCCATAGACACACAAGTTGATCATTGATCTCTCTTAGCCGTGTGCGATGCCCCCCTCCACCATAATCCACCTCAGTCATATCGTAGCGGTGCTTAGGCGAAGCCCTGCGTCGGTAACTTCATCAACACCGTCATCACGCCGTCGTGCTGACGAAGCTCTTCCCTGAAGCTCTACTGGATCATGAGTTCATGGGACGTCACCGAGCTGAACGTGTGCTGAACACGGAGGTGCTGTATGTTCGGTACTGAGGATCGGTCGATCGTGAAGACGTACGACTACATCAACCTCGTTGTCATAATGCTTCCACTTTCGGTCTACGAGGGTACGTGGAAAATACTCTCCCCTCTCGTTGCTATGCATCACCATGATCTTGCGCGTGCGTAGGATTTTTTTGAATTTACAACGTTCCCCAACACTGCACACGTTGCAAAATGAGTAAATTTACACTCTAAAATACGTTTATATACATCAGCATGTAGGCCCTATTGAAATCTCTGAAAATGCTTATATTTAAAATAGAGGGAGTACAACTTGGTTTGTGGTACTGGCATGAGTTGATGTTAATTCTTACTTGTTGTTAACACTTAAGTACCCGATGTCTAGTTCGTGTAGCATTTTAACATCTAAAAGCATATACACAATCATTTGTGGCAACTGTTTACTATAAAGATGGCAATTATATTGACATAATCTGGCAACTAGTGGCGATGAAAAAAATCATCAAAACATGACAACATGGGATCTTGTTTTGAAGACCTTGTCGAAACTAACTCCCCGGTGAAGACAGATCGTGAATCGGATTTACAGTTTGTGAGATAAATCATTTGAAATTTTGAAATTTAGCAACTAATGCGACGTTGTCAACATGATTTGACAGATTTTGCATGTATGCATGTGTCTGTTGGGGAACGTAGTAATTTCATCACACGCAAGATCATGGTGATGCATAGCAACGAGAGGGGAGAGTGTTGTCCATGTACCCTCGTAGACCGTAAGCGGAAGCGTTATGACAACGCGGTTGATGTAGTCGTACGTCTTCACGATCCGACCGATCCTAGTATCGAACGTACGACACCTCCGATTTTAGCACACGTTCAGCTCGATGACGATCCCCAGACTCCGATCCAGCAGGGTGTCGGGGATGAGTTCCATCAGCACGACGGCGTGGTGACGATGATGATGTTCTACCGACGCAGGGCTTCGCCTAAGCACCGCAACGATATGACCGAGGTGGAATATGGTGGAGTGGGGCACCGCACATGGCTAAGGAACGATCACGAAGATCAACTTGTTGTCTATGGGGTGCCCCCTGCCCCCGTATATAAAGGAGCAAGGTAGGAGGAGGCCGGCCCTAGGAGGGGTGCGCCAAGGGAGTAGGATTCCTACTCCTAGTAGGAGTAGGTTTCCTTCTTTCCTAGTCCAACTAGGAGAAGGGGGGAAAGGAGGGGAGTGGAGAAGGAAGGGAGAGGGGGGCCGTGCCCCAAACCCCTTGTCCAATTCGGACTGGGCTTGGGAGGGGCGCGCGCCACCTCCTGGCTCCTTCCCACTAAGGCCCATTAAGGCCCAATACTCTTCCCCGTATTCCCGTAACTCCCCAGTACTCCGAAAAATACCCGAATCTCTCGGAACCTTTCCGATGTCCGAATATAGTCGTCCAATATATCGATCTTTACGTCTCGAGCATTTCGAGACTCCTCATCATATCCCCGATCTCCTCCGGGACTTCGAACTCCTTCGATACATCAAACTCATAAACTCATAATAAAACTGTCATTGAAATAAGCATGCGGACCCTACGGGTTCGAGAAATATGTAGACATGACCGAAACACGTTTCCGGTTAATAACCAATAGCGGACCCTGGATGCTCATATTGGCTCCTACATATTCTACGAAGATCTTTATCGGTCAAACCGCATAACAACATACGTTGTTCCCTTTGTCATCGGTATGTTACTTGCCCGAGATTCGATCATCGGTATCCAATACCTAGTTCAATCACGTTACCAGCAAGTCTCTTTACTCGTTACGTAATGCATCATTCCGTAACTAACTCATTAGCTACATTGCTTGCAAGGCTTATAGTGATGTGCATTACCGAGAGGGCCCAGAGATACCTCTCCGACAATCGGAGTGACAAAACCTAATCTCGAAATACGCCAACTCAACATGTACCTTTGGAGATGTTGGGGAACGTAGCAG
The DNA here is from genome assembly GCA_021605205.1 of Aegilops longissima. Taxonomy (NCBI): domain Eukaryota; kingdom Viridiplantae; phylum Streptophyta; class Magnoliopsida; order Poales; family Poaceae; genus Aegilops; species Aegilops longissima. The sequence continues at coordinate 488,049,127 of CM038679.1, read as the reverse complement.
AAATTCAAAATTTTCCTACGCGTCACCAAGATCTATCTATGGAGAAATCAGCAACGAGGGGAATAAGAGTGCATCTACATACCCTTGTAGATCGCTAAGCGGAAGCGTTCAAGTGAACGGGGTTGATGGAGTCGTACTCGTCGTGATTCAAATCACCGATTATCCTAGCGCCGAACGGACGGCACCTCCGTGTTCAACACACGCACGAACGGAGGCGTCCCACGCCTTGATCCAGCAAGGAAGAGGAGAGGTTGATGGAGATCTAGCAGCACGACGGCGTGGTTGAAGTAGCGGGATTCCAACAGGCTTCGCTAAGCGGCTGGGAGGAGGAAGATGTGTCACGGGAGGGAGAGGGAGGCGCAGTGCCTTAGATTGGTTTGCTCCTCCTTTCCCCACTATATATAGGGCCAAGGGAGAGGGGAGGCGAGCCTTGCCCCTTCCTCCAAGGAAGGGTGCGGCCAAGGGTGGGAGGAGTCCATCCTCCCAAGGCACCCCTGAGGTGCCTTCCCTTGTAGGACTCTCCCTTTTTTCCTCTCTTGGCGCATGGGCCTCTTGGGGCTGGTGCCCTTGGCCCATATAGGCCAAGGCGCACCCCTACAGCCCATGTGGCCCCCGGGCAGGTGGCCCCACCGGTGGGCCCCGGGACCCCTCCGGTGGTCCCAGACAATACCGATGACCCGAAACTTGTCCCGATGGCGAAATAGGACTTCCTATATATAATTCTTTACCTCCGGACCATTCCGAACTCCTCGTGACGTCCGGGATCTCATCCGGGACTCGAACAACTTTCGGGTTACCGCATACTAATATCTCTATAACCCTAGCGCCACCGAACCTTATGTGTAGACCCTACGGGTTCGGAGACATGCGAACATGACCGAGACGTTCTTGGTCAATAACCAACAGCGGGATCTGGATACCCATGTTGGCTCCCACATGTTCCACGATGATCTCATCGGATGAACCACGATGTCGAGGACTTAATCAATCCCGTATACAATTCTCTTTGTCTATCGATACGATACTTGCCCGAGATTCGATCGTCGGTATCCCGATACCTTGTTCAATCTCGTTACCGGCAAGTCTCTTTACTCGTTCCGTAACACATCATCCCGTGATCAACTCCTTGATCACATTGTGCATATTATGATGATGTCCTACCGAGTGGGCCCAGAGATACCTCTCCGTTTACGAAGTGACAAATCGATCTCGATTCATGCCACCCAACAGACACTTTCGGAGATACCCGTAGTGTACCTTTATAGCCACCCAGTTACGTTGTGACGTTTGGCACACCCAAAGCATTCCTACGGTATCCGGGAGTTGCACAATCTCATGGTCTAAGGAAATGATACTTGACATTAGAAAAGCTTTAGCATACGAACTACATGATCTTGTGCTAGGCTTAGGATTGGGTCTTGTCCATCACATCATTCTCCTAATGATGTGATCCCGTTATCAATGACATCCAATGTCCATGGTCAGGAAACCGTAACCATCTATTGATCAACGAGCTAGTCAACTAGAGGCTTACTAGGGACATGGTGTTGTCTATGTATCCACACATGTATCTGAGTTTCCTATCAATACAATTCTAGCATGGATAATAAACGATTATCATGAACAAGGAAATATAATAATAATCAATTTATTATTGCCTCTAGGGCATATTTCCAACAGTCTCCCACTTGCACTAGAGTCAATAATCCAGTTCACATCGATATGTGATTGCAATGATTCCAACACCCAAGGTCACATCCCCATGTGACTAACACCCAAAGAGTTCACTAGAGTCAATAATCTAGTTCACATTACTATGTGATTAACACTCAATGAGTTTTTGGTTTGATCATGTTATGCTTGTGAGAGATGTTATAGTCAACGGGTCTGAACCTTTCAGATCCGTGTGTGCTTTACAAATCTCTATGTCATCTCCTAGATGCAGTTACCACGCTCTATTTGGAACTATTCCAAATAACTGTTCTACTATACGAATCCAATTTACTACTTAGTATAATCTGGATCAGTGTCAAAGTTTGCATCGGCGTAACCCTTTACGATTTAACTCTTTTCCACTTCCATAATCGAGAAAATTCCTTATTCCACTAGTTCTTGAGGATAACCTTGACCGTTGTCCTGTGATCCATTCTGTATCACACTTGTACCCTTGATCGACTCATGGCTTGGCACACTTGGTCTTGGTACAACATAGCATACTTTAGAGCCTATGTCTAAGCATAGGGACGACCTTAAATCCTTTCTCTCTATTCTGCTGTGGTCAGGTCTTGAGTTTTACTCAATACTCACACGTGTAATATAGCCAAGAACTCCTTCTTTGCTGATCTATTTTGAATTCCTTCAAAATCTTGTCACGGTATTTATTCATTTGAAAGTACTATTAGCGATTTTGATCTATCCTTATAGATCTTGATGCTCAATGTTCAAGTAGCTTAATCCAGGTTTTCCATTGAAAACACTCTTCAAATAACCCTATATGCTTTCCAGAAATTCTACATCATTTCTGATCAATAACATATACTCATCAGAAATTCTATAGTGCTCCCACTCACTTCTTTGGAAATACAAGTTTCTCATAAACTTTGTATAAACCCAAAATCTTTGATCAACTCATCAAAGTGTTCATTCCAACTCCGAGATGCTTACTCCAGTCCTCAGGAGGATTGCTGGTGCTTTGCATACTTATTAGCATCTTTCAGGATTTGACAAAACCTTCTGGCTGTATGACATACAGTCTTTCCTCAAGAAAACCGTCGAGGAAACAATGTTTTGACATCCTATCTGCACAATTTCATAAATAATGCAGTAATCGCTAATATAATTCCAACAGACTCTTAGCATCGCTACGAGTGAGAAAGTCTCATCATGATCAACTCCTTGAACTTGTCGGAAAACATTTTACCGACAAGTCGAGCTTTCTTAATGGTGACATTTACCATCATTGTCCGTCTTCCTTTTAAAATCCATATGTACCTAACAGTCTTATGACCATCAAGTAGTTCTTCCAAAGTCTACACTTTGTTTTCATATATGGATCCTCTCTCGGATTATATGGCCTCGAGCCATTCATCGAATCCGGGCCCACCATCGCTTCTCCATAGCTCGTGAGGTTCATTGTTGTCTAGCAACATGACTTCCAAGACAGGATTTACGTATCACTCAAGTAGTACACATCCTTGTCGCCCCACGAGGTTTGGGAGTGACTTGATCCAAGTCTCATGATCACTATCATAAGCTTCCACTTCAATTGGTGTAGGTGCCACAGAACAATTCACGTGCCTTGCTACACACTAGTTGAAGTGATGGTTCAATAACCTCATCAAGTCTCCACCATCCTCCCACTCAATTCTTTCGAGAGAAACCTTTCCTCGAGAAAGGACCCGATTCTAGAAACAATCCCTATTGCTTTCGGATCTCGAGACAGAGGTATACCCAACTGTTTTGGGTGACCTATGAAGATGCAGTTATCCGCTTTGGGTTCGAGCTTATCAACCTGAAACCTTTTCATATAAGCGTCGTGACCCCAAACCTTTAAGAAACAACAACTTAGGTTTCTCTAAACCATAGTTCATACGGTGTCATCTCATCGAATTACGTGGTGCCCTATTTAAAGTGAGTGCGGTTGTCTCTAATGCCTAACCCATGAACGATAGTGGTAATTCGATAAGAGACATCATGATATGCATCATATCCAATAGGGTGCAGTTATGATGTTCGGACACACCATCACACTATGGTGTTCCAGCGGTACTAGTCGTGAAACAATTTCCACAATGTCTCAATTGTGTACCAAACTCATAACTCAGATATTCATCTCTATGATCATATCATAGATATTTTATCCTCTTGTCACGACGATATTCAACTTCACTCTGAAATTACTTGAACCATTCAATAATTCAGACTTGTGTTTCATCAAGTAAATATGCTCAGATATCTACTCAAATCATCGTGAAGTAAGAGCATAACGATATCCATCGTGCCTCAAAGACTCATTGGACTGCACACATCAAAATGTGTTACTTCCAACAAGTTGCTTTCTTGTTCCATTTCTTTGAAACCGAAGCTTTCGGTCATCTTGCCCATGTGGTATGATTTGCATATCTCAAGTGATTCAAAATCAAGTGAGTCCAAACGGTCCATCTGCATGGAGTTTCTTCATGCGTATATACCAATGAGACATGGTTCACATGTCTCAATCTTTTCAGAAATGAGTGAGTCCAAAGATCCATCAACATGGAGCTTCTTCATGTGTTTTATACCAATATGACTTACATGGCAGTGCCACAAGTAGGTGGTACTATCATTACTATCTTATATCTTTTGGCATGAACATGTGTATCACTATGATCGAGATTCAATAAACCATTCATTTTAGGTGCAAGACCATTGAAGGTATTATTCAAATAATTAGAATAACCATTATTCTCCTTAAATGAATAACCGTATTGCGATAGACATAATCCAATCATGTCTATGCTCAACGCAAACACCAAATAACAATTATTTAGGTTTAACACCAATCTCGATGGTAGAGGGATCGTGTGATGCTTGATCATATCAACCTTGGAAACACTTCCAACACATCTCGTCAGCTCTCCTTTAGCTAGTCTCCGTTTATTCCGTAGCTTTTATTTCGAGTTACTAACACTTAGCAATCGAACCGGTATCTAATACCCTGATGCTACTAGGAGTACTAGTAAAGTACACATTCACATAATGTATATCCAATATACTTCTACCGACAGCCTTCTCATCTACCAAGTATCTAGGGTAATTCTGCTCTAGTGGCTGTTCCCCTTATTACAGAAGCACTCAGTCTCGGGTTTGGGTTCAACCTTGGGTTTCTCCACTAGAGCAGCAGCTGATTTGCCGTTTCATGAAGTATCCCTTCTTGCCCTTGCCCTTCTTGAAACTAGTGGTTTCACTAACCATCAACAATTGATGCTCCTTCTTGATTTCTACTTTCGCGGTGTCAAACATCGCGAATATTTCAAGGATCATCATATCTATCCCTGATATATCATAGTTCATCACGAAGCTCTAGCAGCTTGGTGGCAATAACTTTGGAAAACATCACTATCTTATCTGGAAGATTAACTCCCACTCGATTCAAGTGATTGTTGTACTCAGACAATCTGAGCACAAGCTCAACGATTGAGCTTTTCTCCCTTAGTTTGCAGGCCAAGAAAATCGCCGGAGGTCTTATACCTATTGGCGTGGGCACTAGCCTGAAATCCCAATTTCAGCCCTCGAAACATCTCATATGTTCCGTGACATTTCAAAATGTCTTCGGTGCCTCAATTCTAAACCATTTAACATTACCGAACTATCATGTAGTCATCAAAACGTGTATGCCAAATGTTCGCAACATCCATATACCACGTTCGAGGTCCAGACACCTGAAGCAGTACATTAAGGACATTAGCCTTGTCTGTCCGCATAATTGCTACTATCAACTTTCAACTATATTTTCTCTAGGATCACATCTAAAACAGTAGAACTAAAGCGCGAGCTACGACATAATTTGCAAAATCTTTTTGACTATGTTCAGGATAATTAAGTTCATCTTATGAACTCCCACTCAGATAGACATCCCTCTAGTCATCTAAGTGATTACATGATCCGAGTCAACTAGGCCGTGTCCGATCATCACGTGAGACGGACTAGTCAACGTCGGTGAACATCTTCATGTTGATCGTATCTTCTATACGACTCATGCTCGACCTTTCGGTCTTCTGTGTTCCGAGGCCATGTCTGTACATGCTAGGCTCGTCAAGTTAACCCTAAGTGTTTTGCATGTGTAAAACTGTCTTACACCCGTTGTATGTGAACGTAAGGATCTATCACACCCGATCATCACGTGGTGCTTCGAAACGACGAACTGTAGCAACGGTGCACAGTTAGGGGAGAACACATTCTTGAAATTGTTTATGAGGGATCATCTTATTTACTACCATCGTGCTAAGTAAACAAGATGAATAAACATGATAAACATCACATGCAATCAAAAGGTGACATGATATGGCCAATATTCTTTGCTCCTTTTGATCTCCATCTTCGGGCTCCATGATCATCATTGTCACCGCATGACACCATGATCTCCATCATCATGATCTCCATCATCGTGTCTCCATGAAGTTGTCACGCCAACTATTACTTCTACTCCTATGGCTACGGTTAGCAATAAAGTAAAGTAATTACATGGCGTTGTTCAATGACTTCGCAGGTCATACAATAAATAAAGACAACTCCTATGGCTCCTGCCGTTGTCATACTCATCGACATGCAAGTCGTGAATCCTATTACAAGAACATGATCAATTTCATACATCACATATATCATACATCACATCCTTTGGCCATATCACATCACAAGGCATACCTGCAAAAACAAGTTAGACGTCCTCTAATTGTTGTTTGCATGTTTTACGTGGCTGCTATGGGTTTCTAGCAAGAACGTTTCTTACCTACGCAAAACCACAACGTGATATGCCAATTGCTATTTACCCTTCATAAGGACCCTTTTCATCGAATCCGATCCGACTAAAGTAGGAGAGACAGACACCCGCCAGCCACCTTATGCATCTAGTGCATGTTAGTCGGTGGAACGGTCTCACGAAAATGCGTGTAAGGTTGGTCCGGGCCGCTTCATCCCACGATGCCGCCGAATCAAGATAAGACTAGTAACGGCAAGCATATTGAACAAAATCAACGCCCACAACTACTTTGTGTTCTACTCGTGCATAGAATCTACGCAATAGACCTAGCTCATGATGCCCTTTGTTGGGGAACGAGCAGAAATTCAAAATTTTCCTCACGCGTCACCAAGATCTATCTATGGAGAAATCAGCAACGAGGGAATAAGAGTGCATCTACATACCCTTGTAGATCGCTAAGCGAAGCGTTCAAGTGAACGGGGTTGATGGAGTCGTACTCGTCGTGATTCAAATCACCGATGATCCTAGCGCCGAACGGACGGCACCTCCGCGTTCAACACACGACGAACGGAGACGTCCCACGCCTTGATCCAGCAAGGAAGAGGGAGAGGTTGATGGAGATCCAGCAGCACGACGGCGTGGTGGAAGTAGCGGATTCCAACAGGCTTCGCTAAGCTACCGCAGGAGGAGGAAGATGTGTCACGGAGGGAGAGGGAGGCGCCAGGCCTTAGATTGGTTTGCTCCTCCTTTTCCCCACTATATATAGGGCCAAGGGAGAGGGGAGGCGCAGCCCTTGCCCCTTCCTCCAAGGAAGGGTGCGGCCAAGGGTGGGGAGGAGTCCATCCTCCCAAGGCACCCGGAGGTGCCTTCCCTTGTAGGACTCTCCCTTTTTTCCTCTCTTGGCGCATGGGCCTCTTGGGGCTGGTGCCCTTGGCCCATATAGGCCAAGGCGCACCCCTACAGCCCATGTGGCCCCCGGGCAGGTGGCCCCACCGGAGGGCCAGGACCCCTCCGGTGGTCCCGGTACAATACCGATGACCCGAAACTTGTCCCGATGGCGAAATAGGACTTCCTATATATAATTCTTTACCTCCGGACCATTCCGAACTCCTCGTGACGTCCGGGATCTCATCCGGGACTCGAACAACTTTCGGGTTACCGCATACTAATATCTCTATAACCCTAGCGCCACCGAACCTTATGTGTAGACCCTACGGGTTCGGGAGACATGCGAACATGACCGAGACGTTCTCCGGTCAATAACCAACAGCGGATCTGGATACCCATGTTGGCTCCTACATGTTCCACGATGATCTCATCGGATGAACCACGATGTCAAGGACTTAATCAATCCCGTATACAATTCCCTTTGTCTATCGATGCGATACTTGCCCGAGATTCGATCGTCGGTATCCCGATACCTTGTTCAATCTCGTTACGGCAAGTCTCTTTACTCGCTCCATAAAACATCATCCCGTGATCAACTCCTTGATCACATTGTACATTATGATGATGTCCTACCGAGTGGGCCCAGAGATACCTCTCCGTTTACGAAGTGACAAATCCCATCTCGATTCATGCCACCCAATGAGACACTTTCGGAGATACCCGTAGTGTACCTTTATAGCCACCCGATTCGTTGTGACGTTTGGCACACCCAAAGCATTCCTACGGTATCCGGAGTTGCACAATCTCATGGTCTAAGGAAATGATACTTGACATTAGAAAAGCTTTAGCATACTGAACTACATGATCTTGTGCTAGGCTTAGGATTGGGTCTTGTCCATCACATCATTCTCCTAATGATGTGATCCCGTTATCAATGACATCCAATGTCCATGGTCAGGAAACCGTAACCATCTATTGATCAACGAGCTAGTCAACTAGAGGCTTACTAGGGACATGGTGTTGTCTATGTATCCACACATGTATCTGAGTTTCCTATCAATACAATTCTAGCATGGATAATAAACGATTATCATGAACAAGGAAATATAATAATAATCAATTTATTATTGCCTCTAGGGCATATTTCCAACAGGAGACACCTGTAGAGCTCCTTTATAATCACCCAATTACGTTGTGACGTTTGGTAGCACACAAAGTGTTCCTCCGGTAAACGGGAGTTACATAATCTCATAGTTGTAGGAACATGTATAAGTCATGAAGAAAGCAATAGCAACATACTAAATGATAAGTGCTAAGCTAACGGAATGGGTCATGTCAATCACATCATTCTCCTAATGATGTGATCCCGTTAATCAAATGACAACACATGTCTATGTTTAGGAAACATAACCATCTTTGATTAATGAGCTAGTCAAGTAGAGGCATACTAGTGACTTTAAGTTTGTCTATGTATTCACACATGTATCAAGTTTTCGGTTAATACAATTATAGCATGAATAATAAACATTTATCATGATATGAGGAAATAAATAATAACTTTATTATTGCCTCTAGGGCATATTTCCTTCAGTCTCCCACTTGCACTAGAGTCAATAATCTAGTTCACATCATCATGTGATTTAACACCAATATTCACATCTTTATGTGATTAACATCCATAGTTCACATCGTCATGTGACCAACACCCAAAAGGTTTACTAGAGTCAATAATCTAGTTCACATCGCTATGTGATTAATACCCAAAGAGTACTAAGGTATGATCATGTTTTGCTCGTGAGAGAAGCTTAGTCAACGGTCTCATCACATTTGAGCCATATGTATTTTGCAAATATTCTATGTCTACAATGCTCTGCACGGAGCTACTCTAGCTAATTGCTCCCACTTTCAATATGTATCCAGATTGAGACTCAGAGTCATCTGGATCGGTGTAGAAGTTTGCACCGATGTAGCTTTTACAACAAACTCTTTAATCACCTCCATAATCGAGAAACATCTCCTTAGTCCTCACTAAGGATATTCTTGACCTCTGTCCAGTGATCTACTATTAGATCAAAATTGTATTCCTTTGCCAAACTCAGAGCAAGGTATACAATAGGTCTGGTTCACAGCATAACATACTTTATAGAACCTATGACAGAGGCATAGGGAATGACTTTTCATTCTCTTTCTATTTTCTGCCATGGTCGGGTCTTGAGTCTTACTCAACTTCACACCTTGCAACACAGACAAGAACTCCTTCTTTGACTTTTCTATTTTCAACTATTTCAAAAAATTTATCAAGGTATGTACTCATTGAAAAATCTTATCAAGCATCTTGATCTATCTATATAGATCTTGATGCTCAATGTGTAAGCAGCTTCACCGAGGTCTTGCTTTGAAAAACTCTTATTCAAGTATCCTTTCATGCTATCCAGAATTTCTATATCATTTCCAATCAACAATATGTCATCCACATATAATATTAGAAATGCTACAGAGCTCCCACTCACTTTCTTGTAAATACAGGCTTCTCCAAAAGTCTGTATAAAACCATATGCTTTGATCAACTCATCAAGCATATATTCCAACTCCAAGATGCTTGCACCAGTCCATAGATGGATCGCTGGAGCTTGTACATTTTGTTAGCACCTTTAGGATTGACAAAACCTCCTGGTTGCATCATATACAATTCTTCTTTAATAAATCCATTAACGAATGCAGTTTTGACATCCTTTTGCCAGATTTCATAAAATGTCGCAATTGCTAACATGATTCGACAGACTTAAGAATCGATACGAGTGAGAAAATCTCATCGTGTTCAACACCTTGAACTTGTCGAAAAACCTTTCACAACAAGTCGAGCTTTGTAGATAGTAACACTACTATCAGTGTCCGTCTTCCTCTTGAAGATCCATTTATTTTCTATGGCTTGCCGATCATCGGGCAAGTCAACCAAAGTCCATACTTTGTTCTCATACATGGATCCCATCTCAGATTTCATGGCCTCAAGCCATTTTGTGGAATCTGGGCTCATCAACGCTTCCTCATAGTTCGTAGGTTTGTCATGGTCAAGTAACATGACTTCTAGAATAGGATTACCGTACCACTTTGGTGCGGATCTTACTCTGGTTGACCTACTAGGTTCGGTACTAACTTGATCTGAAGTTTCATGATCAGTATCATTAGTTTCCTCACTGATTGGTGCAGTTGTCACAGGAACCGGTTCTTGTGATGAACTACTTTCCAATAAGGGAACACGTACAATTACCTCATCAAGTTCTACTTTCCTCCCACTCACTTCTTTCGAGAGAAACTCCTTCTCTAGAAAGGATCCATATTTAAGCAACAAAGATCTTTCCTTCAGATTTGTGATAGAACGTGTACCCAATAGTCTCTTTTGGGTATTCTACGAAGACGCACTTCTCCGATTTGGGTTTGAGCTCATCATGCTGAAACTTTTTCACATAAGCATCGCAACCCCAAATTTTAAGAAACGACAGCTTAGGTTTATTGCTAAACCATAGTTCATATGGTGTTGTCTCAAAGGATTTAGATGGTGCCCTATTTAACGTGAATGCAGCTGTCTCTAATGCATAACCCCAAAACGATAGTGGTAAACCGATAAGAGACATCATAGATCGCACCGTATCCAATAAAATGCGGTTACGACGTTCGGACACACCATAATGTTGTGGTGTTCCAGGTGGCGTGAGCTGTGAAACTATTCCACGTTGTTTTGTATGAAGGCCAAACTCATAACTCAAATGTTCAACTCCACGATCAAATCGAAGAAACTTTATTTTCTTGTTATGATGATTCTTCACTTCACTCTGAATTTCTTTGAATTTTTCAAATGTTTCAGACTTGTGTTTCATTAAGCAGATATACCCATATCTTCTCAAATCATTTGTGAAGGTCAGAAAATAACGATACCCGCCACAAGCATCAACACTCATTGGACTGCATACATCGGTATCTATTCTTTCCAACAAATCAGTAGCTCGTTCCATTGTTCCGGAGAACGGAGTTTTAGTCATCTTGCCCATAAGGCACGGTTCGCAAACATCAAATGATTCATAATCAAGTGATTCTAAAAGTCCATCTTTATGGAGTTCTTCATGCGCTTTACACCGATATGACCCAAATGGCAGTGCCATAAATAAGTTGCACTATCATTATCAACTTTGCATCTTTTGGCATCAATGTTATGAATATGTGTATCACCATGATCAAGACTTAATAAACCATCAACATTGGGTGTATGACCATAGAAGGTTTTATTCATGTAAACAGAATAACAATCTATTCTCTGTCTTAGATGAATAATCATATCGCAGTAAACATGATCTAATCATATTTATGCTCAACGCAAACACCAAATAACAATTATTTTGGTTCAACACTAATCTCGAAAATATAGGGAGTGTACGATGATGATCATATCAATCTTGGAATCACTTCCAACACACATCGTTACTTCACCCTCAACTAGTCTCTGTTTATTCAGAACTCCTGTTTGAGTTACTAATCTTAGCAACCGAACAAGTATCAAATACTGGGGCTACTATAAACACTAGTAAGGTACACATCAATAACCTGTATATCAAATATACCCTTGTTCACTTTGCCATCCTTCTTATCCACCAAATATTCAGGGCATTTCCGCTTCAAAGGACCATTTCCTTTGCATTGTAAGCACTCGGTTTGTGCTCGTCCAGCTTTGGTCTTCTTCACGGGAGTGACAACTTGTTTGCCATTCTACTTGAAGTTTCCTTTCTTTCCTTTGCCCTTTTCTTGAAACTAGTGGTATTGTCAATCATCAACACTTCATGCTCTTTCTTGATTTCTACCTTCGTCGATTTCAACATCACGAAGAGCTCGGGAATCGTTTTCGTCATCCCTTGCATACTATAGTTCATCACGAAGTTCTAGTAACTTACTGATGGTGACTAGAGAATTCTGTCAATCACTATCTTATCTGGAAGATTAACTCCCACTTGATTCAAGCGATTGAAGCACCCAGACAATCTGAGCACATGCTCACTAGTTGAGCGATTCTCCTCTATCTTTTAGCTATAGAACTTGTTGGAGACTTCATATCTCTCAACTTGGGTATTTGCTTGAAATATTAACTTCAATTCCTGGAACATCTCATATGGTCCATGACGTTCAAAACGTCTTTGAATTCCCGATTCTAAGCCATTACGCATGGTGCACTAAACTATCAAGTAGTCATCATATTGAGCTAGCCAAACGTTCATAATGTCTGCATCTGCTCCTGCAATAGGTCTGTCACCTAGCGGTGCATCACGGACATAATTCTTCTGTGCAGCAATGAGGATAAACCTCAGATCACGGATCCAATCCGCATCATTGCTACTAACATTTTTTAACATATTTTTTCTCTAGAATATATCAAAATAAACATATGAAAGCAACAACGCGAGCTATTGATCTACAACATAATTTTCAAAATACTACCGGGACTAAGTTCATGATAAAATAAAGTTCAATTAATCTTATTACTTAAGAACTCCCAGTTAGACAGACATCTCTCTAGTCATCTAAGAGATCACGTGATCCAAATCAACTAAACCATGTCCGATCATCACGTGAGATGGAGTAGTTTTCAATGGTGAACATCACTATGTTGATCATATCTACTATCTGATTCACGTTCGACCTTTCGGTCTCCGTGTTCCGAGGCCATATCTGTATATGCTAGGCTCGTCAAGTTTAACCTGAGTATTCCGCATGTGCAACTGTTTTGCACCGTTGTATTTGAGCGTAGAGCCTATCACACCCGATCATCACGTGGTGTCTCAGCACGAAGAACTTTCGCAACGGTGCATACTCAAGGAGAACAATTCTTGATAATTAGTGAGAGATCATCTTAAAATGCTACCGTCAAACAAAACAGAATAAGATGTATAACAGATAAACATCATATGCAATCAAAATATGTGACATGATATGGCCATGATCATCTTGCGCCTTTGATCTCCATCTCCAAAGTACTGTCATGATCTCTATCGTCACCGGCACGACACCATGATCTTCATCATCTTGATCTATATCAATGTGTCGTCACATGACCGTCTCACCAACTATTGCTCTTGCAACTATTGCTATCGCATAACGATAAAGTAAAGCAATTATTTGGCACTTGCATTTTATGCAACAAAGAGACAACCATAGGGCTTCTGCCAGTTGCCGATAAATTCAACAAAACATGATCATCTCATACAACAACTTATATCTCATCACGTCTTGACCATATCACATCACTACATGCCCTGCAAAAACAAGTTAGACGTCCTCTACTTTGTTGTTGCAAATTTTACGTGGCTGCTAGGGGCTGAGCAAGAACCGTTCTTACCTACGCATCAAAACCACAACGATAGTTCATCAAGTTAGTGATGTTTTAACCTTCTCAAGGACCGGGCGTAGCCACACTCGGTTCAACTAAAGTTGGAGAAACAGACACCCGCCAGCCACCTGTGTGCAAACCACGTCGGTAGAACCAGTCTCGCGTAAGCGTACGCGTAATGTCGGTCCGGGCCGCTTCATTCAACAATACCGCCGAACCAAAGTATGACATGCTGGTAAGCAGTATGACTTGTATCGCCCACAACTCACTTGTGTTCTACTCGTGCATATAACATCTACGCATCAAAACCTGGCTCTGGTACCACTGTTGGGGAACGTAGTAATTTCAAAAAAATTCCTACGCACACGCAAGATCATGGTGATGCATAGCAACGAGAGGGGAGAGTGCTGTCCACGTACCCTCATAGACCATAAGCGGAAGCGTTATGAAAACATGGTTGATGTAGTCGTACGTCTTCACGATCCGACCGATCCTAGTACCGAACGTATGGCACCTCCGAGTTCAGCACACGTTCAGCTCGATGACGATCCCCGGACTCCGATCCAGCAGGGTGTCGGGGATGAGTTCCGTCAGCACGACGGCGTGGTGACGATGATGATGTTCTACCGACGCAGGGCTTCGCCTAAGCACCGCAACGATATGACCGAGGTGGAATATGGTGGAGGGGGGCACCGCACACGGCTAAGGAACGATCACGAAGATCAACTTGTTGTCTATGGGGTGCCCCCTGCCCCCGTATATAAAGGAGCAAGGGAGGAGGAGGCCGGCCCTAGGAGGGGCGCGCCAAGGGAGTAGGATTCCTACTCCTAGTAGGAGTAGCTACCATCTGCTTATAAAAAACAGATGGCAAAGAACTGACAGACGGCAAAGAACATGGTTGCCATCAGCCAATTCTTTGCCATCTGCAAGTGGATGGCAAATAATCTTTGCCATCTGCCAGCAGATGGCAAAGAGGTGGGTAGGGGTCCAGTGCTGTAACGGCCTATCAACCCACCTCTTTGCCATTTGCCAACAGATGGCAAAGAATCTTTTCCGTCTGTTGGCAGATGGCAAAGAAGTGGGTGGGGCCCAATGGATAACGGTGCTGTAACGGCCCAGTAGCCTCACCTCTTTGCCATCTGCCAACCGCTGGCTGATGGCAAAGATATGGGCCTTTGCCATCCGCTGGCTGATGGCAAAGAGGCCTCTTCTTCTAAAAAAATACTCCTCCCTCTCTCCCAGCCCGACCCCACCCCTCTCTCTCTCCCAGCCCGGCCCCACCCCTCTCTCTCTCTCCCCACCTCACCCACCCCCACGACCGTTGTCTAAAAAAACACCCACCACCGCACAAGACCACTTGCCCCAATTGGTCGGACGACGCAGCACCGCCACTGCCCGCCACCGCCAAAGACCGCCACTGCCCGCCCCCCCCCGCCACCGTAGCCCTCCCCGCACCTCCCGCCATCGCAGCCCGCCCTGCGCCCGTCCCTCCACTGTTCCAGCGTGGCGCCGCCTCCCAGCAGCCCTCCCGGCCACCGCAGCCCTCCCAGCCACCATGGCGTGCCCATGGCCCTCCCGCCACCGCAGCCCGCCCCTCCACCGAGCCAGGCCGCGGCGCCACCCACTTCCCGTGGCCCTCCCCGCCACGGCGCCATCCAACGCAGATTATCTGGTACTTTTCTTTATGTAAGCTCGATTTGTGCGTGTTTCGGCCGGGTGAAATCCGTGAGCGACCCTGGAGCACGGCGCGCGGTTCGATTTGGTTCGGTTGGTCGATCGGCGCGCCGCGTTGGGGCTCCGATAGATTCCGCTAGCTGGAATCCATGAGCAAGTTCTGAGTGCCGTCGCGCGCTGCGCCCCGTGCTGTTTTCGAGTGCGACGGGGATCCGGTTTCCCGTCGGTGCTGTGCTGCGAGGATTATGAATGCCGCACCAGTTCTACGTTTCCGTGATGGACTTGGTTTGGATCCGGATACGAGGTGCTTTTGTCATCCATCCGCTCGGTGGCAGTTTATTTTAGGGATTTAGCGAGGCTTTGGCCTGGATTTCAGGTTTTTAGCGAATTTGCTCGCATCTCTGAAATCCAGACACCAAGTTCCGTGCCGATTGCGTATTCATGGATGCAAACAGTTGTGGGTTGTATAGGCCGGCAGTCACATGATCCAGAATCATGGATGAAATCCTCATAAGTAACTAGTACGTGCATTAGGAACCTTGTATATATAAACTACACGAATTGGTTCGTTTAATATATAGGTGATTTATTTATAGCAACACACATCACACCTCCATTAATTAGTTGTTACTTCCTTCCTTAATTTTAGTAGGTACTAGGTGATAAGATAACATTCGGTTTGCTGTTTTCTGAAACTGGTAGCTAGAGACATGATCCTTGCACTAGTTACAAGGTTCTGCATTGCATTGGGAAATGTTTTTGTTTTTGTTTGATCACATGCCTCGGCATGCATGCTTGATCATACATACGATACGACTGACTGCCCCAACTAAGATAATCGGTGCGTCGAGTCTCTCGTAGCTCGTATGCCTGTTCTGTATGTGATCAAAAGATTTTATTACTATATAGTAAGTAGAAGTGTTTCTGACCTGGTGATCTTCCAGGGATTTCCCTCAATGTTTGGCTGTTTGGTGGGTCGCAAGCTGATGGGCAGTTGTTCGCCATGGTCCAGGGTATTTGTGGTTCAGGTTTAGTTGAAACCGGGTGACAGTCTAGCCCGACCCATTTTTTAGAAATAGAAAGCATACAGTCGCCGGGGTGGTTTTTTTTTTGGACATACAAGTGTCCTCTATTTATTTGTCAGGAAATGTGAATGATGCCGAATTGGAAAACAATCAAGTACTAAATAGACACTCCCTATTTATTTGTGAATTATAAGTTAGGTCATATATTTTCCAATTTTGTTATGAAAAACATCATATATATTTGCGTTGATCGGGTGGATTTAAATGTGCAGTTGTTTCATCGCTGTGAGGGTCTGGTGTTCAACGACCTCCCCGTGCGTTCGACGAGCTCCGCCCCTGCATTCGTGGGTGAGCACAAATGACATCTCCTCCTCTCCCCCTTCATTTTCTCTGTTCCGGTCTTTGTGCCGATGAAACTTGCTAGCTATAGGTGTATTCAATCATCAGTATGCGTGACCACTATGCGTCTCCCGTTCGAAAGGGTTACATCTATAAATATGCATTCATTTGCATATTTATAACCATAATTCTTTCGAATTGTCCAACGTTATCCATGGACAGCCCGAGTATGTGTAGATTGGGTTCGTTTTCCCATATGCTCGCTCCGGATCCGATGCAGAATTTAAATCGCTGCCTCTCGTTGTTCTCCGGTACACATCCTCTCTGCTTATTGCCGAGACGTGTATTAGGAGAACAGCGGGGAGGTGCTGCCGAAATTTTGTGTCGGATCCGGAGCAGAGCATGGGAAAACGCACCCAATCTACACATACTCGGGTGGGATTAGGACCTATCTTTACCTATTAGCGTCTAGGTTGCATGGACGTAATAAAACCGAGAAACTCTATTAATCGATGAATATGGTTTGCTGAGTTATGTATGTATTTCTTGTGTGTCCAAAGAGCTAGGCAAGATGAGTGATCGTATGCGTGGATGTACACGGTCACCCTAGTCGTAAAGACATGACCCTGAATGGATGACAAAACCAAGGGGTTTATCGAGCCGCGTTTGCAAATGGATGAGAAAACAACCTGGTGCCCCGTGTCGAAAAGCGATAACAATCGTAAGATGTCGAGTTTGAAATGATCAAACACCGCAGAAGTGGGGTTTTACGGGTTATACGATGTGGACATTTCATGGTGAGTCTGCCCAATGTTCCAGAGCTGAGGAGGGTCGTCGTCGCACCGACGAGCATGGTACCGGGATGGAAGACGTGGTGCAAGACTTTGATGATGCTCGGGATTCGAACGATGAGATGGAGGAATCTGCAAAGGCCTTCAATGATATGTTGGAGTCTTGAGCGCCCTTCCACGAGCACACCGAGCTTTGTCGGTGGATGCCATCGCACAAGTAATGGCTCAAGGCTCAATTCAACTTGGGCAGAGAATGCTATGACGCGATAGTGACACTATTTGGACGCTTTCTACCCAAAGGCCATATAATGCCTGCAAACCTGTACCAGTCGGACAAAATCCTCCGTGTACTTAAGATGCCCTATGAGAAGATAGATGCCTGTGAGAATGGATGTGCCTTATTTAGGCTCCAGTATACGGACTTGAACTATTGTCCCATTTGCAAGTCTTCCAGGTATGTTGAGGTAGATAACGGTATGGGTGAGAAGAGTCAGACCAAAATCCCCATTAACGTTCTTCGGTATATGCCAATCATACCAAGACTTCAACATCTATTCATGGTTGAAGAGATGGCCAGACAGATGACATGGCACAAATTGGGCAAAAGAACCGAACGGGATGCAGATGGGAATCTGATGATGGTACACACATCGGATGGTGCTGCATGGAAACACTTCGATGCATTGCATGATGAAAAAGCGGCAGATCCGAGGAATCCTCGAGTAGCCATCAGCACGGATGGGTTCAATGTGTTTGGTATGATGGCAGCCCAATACAGTTGTTGGCATGTATTTGTCATTCCACTCAATCTCCCCCCCCCCCCCGGACAGATTATGCAAAGAAAGAACATTTTCCTGACGTTGATAATTCCGGGGCCCAACTATCCGGGGAAGAATATGAATGTGTACATGCAGCCGCTTAAGGATGAATTGCAAGAAGCTTGGGATAATGGGATCAAGACATACGACGCCGCTACAAAAAAAACTTCCTAATGCGTGTGTGGTACAGGTACTCGATGCATGACTTGCCAGTGTATGCACTATTTGTTGGCTGGTGTGTGCATGGAAGGTTCCCGTGCCCCACATGCAAGGCAGCTCTTGAGTTTCGTCGGCTGCAGGCGGGTGGCAAGTTTTCTTGCTTCGACATGCATAGACAGTTCCTGGATCCTCACCATAAGTTAAGAAAAGACAAGAAGAACTTCATCAAAGGTAGAGATGTCAAAACTCGCACCACCTGCATTGACAGCCAATGACCTTGGATCGCTTAAATGCTCTCGAGCGAGATCCAGGCGCCCTGGGGTATTTCACGGGGTATAATACTGAACACGCTGGACCCACAAGATATGCTTGTGGGATCTGCCAGATTAAAGACCTCCTTTGCCCACACAACATCGACGTGATGCACACCTGAAAAGAATGTCGTGAGGCCCTCTTTGGTACATTGTTCGCACAGAGGGAAAACGAAGGATAATCCTAAGGCCGAGTCGATCGGAGGCTCTATGTGATAGACCGCTACAAAACATGAAACAACCAAAAGGAAAGAAGAATCTGGCGAAGCCAAAGGCATGGTTCAATCTTGGAAAGCGGTTATGAGGGAAATACTCTGTGGGTGAAAAAGGAGTTGATGTTCCCCGATGGGTATGCATCGAATCTAAAGAGGGGAGCGAGCCTTGAAAAATTGAAAATATTTGGTCTCAAGAGTCATGATTGGCACATATGGCTTGAGCGGGTAATGCCGGTGATGTTGCGTGGCTTTATCCCTGAGCTGAGCTATTTCTTCCGTGTTCTATGTGCGAAAGAATTATCGCCTGGCTTGCTAGAAGAAATGGAAGAGTTGGCGCCGGAGTTGATCTGCAAGTTGGAGAAGATCTTTCCACCTAGCTTCTTTAATCCAATGCAGCATTTGATTTTGCATCTCCCGACCGAGGCACGATTGGGGGGGCCCGTGCAGAATCGTTGGTGCTACGCAACTGAGAGGATGCAAAGAACGCTTCCAGCAAAATGTAAAAATAAACATCGAATTGAAGCATCGATGGCCGAGGCATTCATTACTGAGGAGGCGGCAAACTTCGTGACAGCACACTACAAAGCCAAAAATCGTCATTTGCATAATCCGAAGCCTCGGTACAATGTTGGCGACCCTAAAAAGGGTGGATCCAACCTCATCCTATTCAAAGGGAAGCTCGTACCAGCCGGTGCTTATACTCCCTTATTGTTGGATAACAACGAATGGCGGACCATTACGTTGTATATCTTGAACAATCTAACAGAAGTGCGGCCGTACATCGAGTAAGTTCTCGGTACATTGTTTCGCAACCTCTACTTAATTTGAACTACTCTTATTCCTGGATATTTGATACAGTCGATACGTCGCCAAATTCTCGTATGGAGCGGTTATCCAAAAGGATTCCGTCGAAGAGTATGAGCTTCTGGCAATGCATGGAGGCGGCTATCCTGGTTTCATCTCTTGGTTCAAACAAACGGTAATTTCCATTAGACCATTTCATTTCTTCTTCTAATTTCGGCTAATGCAACAATCCTTTCAGATTAAACTTGTAGGCTAGTTCGAGTCTATGGACGCCTAATTGAGACAAGTCGCTAATGGTTTTGACTATAAGGTCCATTCATTTGACAAATACGACATCAACGTGTATCGCTTTCGTACCTATGGCAAAGAGCTATCTATGGCCAACCGAAAGTCTACAAATTGTTGTGTCTCTGCTATCGGCGAAGGAGATACCGAGTATTATGGAAGAGTTGAAGCAATTTATGAACTTCTATTCTATGGTGCAAACCCCACGAACGTCGCGAGTCTTCAAATGTCATTGGTTCCGGCCGAAAGAGACTAGAAGGACTCATGAACATCTAGGGCTAGTCGAAATCAAACAAAGCACCCATTTGGATGTTCCCGATGTCTATATTACGGCTCAACAGGCAACCCAAGTTTTCTATCTACCGTGGGCCTGCCAAAGTGATCCAAATCTCGAAGGTTGGGATGTCGTTTATGAAGTGCCGCCACGTGTTAGACCACCTCCCCCCAATGAAGAGGATTATGAACCTCACGTTAATCCAGACACATATGAAGGAGAATTGTTCCAAGAAATGCGTCTTTCCAAAATACGTTTCAAGAACCGCTCACCTCATAACATTCAAGTAGACAGCGCCAGTGAATCCGAGCCTGAGCGGGAACAAGAAGAGCCGGAACAAGAAGAGGTTACTGCTGCGGATGACCTGTCAATGCTTGACCGATTACATGCAGGAGGCCTTCTAGATGTTGATGAATTTATTGATGATGATGATGAGCACGTCATTACTGATAGTGATGAGGATGATGCATTTATTAACCCCGAAGCATATATAGACGATGATGATGCATTTATTAATGATGACGATGAAGATTAATATTATAGTTCATGTCAAGTATTCCATTATTATTATATACATATATATTATTAATTAGTTCAAGTTTTAACCTAGCTAGCTCTAAAATGAGCTATACTTAGCATTTATTCCTCTAAAATGAATTTATATACAAATTATTATTCATGTCAGGTATTCATTTTTTTATGTTGTACTAATTTCGTTTACTCTTTGTCATTCCAGGTGTTAACAGATGGTGGGCGCGGGTCGAGAGCGCTCCGGGGCTCCTACCTCGGCGCGTGGTGGGAGGGGTAGTTCCATTCCCCCCATAGCCTCCGGAGAGCGCTAGATCTCAGTTTGCAGAGTCCAGCGACGGTCGCTTCTTCTTTGGCCGGGAGAGGTCGGAGGGGGGTAAGAAGAAGGAGAAGGCTGCTAGAGGTGGACGTGGCGTCGGGAGAGGTAGGAAGGATGCTACGCCTTCCTCGCCGCCACCCCCAGCTGAGTCACCCGACCACAGGGCTGCTCCGTCTGAGATCGAGCCATCTGAGGTGGACCCGTCTCGGACTCCACTCCACAAGCCTCCGGCCAACGAGCCTATGGCAGACGCGCCTACGGCCGACGAGCCTCGGGCCGCCGAGTCTTCGCCCCACGAGACTCCAGAGCTCAGACGGGGTCACGCTGAGTCGGAGCCGAGCCCATGGGAGGACTGGACGGAGTCGAGTGCACATGGTTGTGTTCAGGGTGGAGACTACAGTCCTAATAGCTATAGCGAGGGTGAGTGGGTTGAGGGGCGCAAAGTCTACCAGCGTGGTCGTACAAAACTCCCGCCCACCCCGGCGACCCCCGACCAGAGGTTGATTGTGCCTAACAGGGAGAAGTAAGTGCATTTACTCTTTTTTTAACCTTTTTCCTTGACGTTTCTTCGAATATCTAATGCGTTGGCCTTGTCATACTGCAGTTCTTGGACACACGAAGATGGTGTCCGCAGGCCCAACACTGTCCTTGGTGTGATTTGTCGCCAGTGCTTCCCGGGGTGGGTCACGTTGCCCGGTGAGGGCCGGGTTCCAGAGCTAGGAATGACCTGGGAGCACTACTTGGCTGCCCCGGCCCCGCCGGAGCATAGGGTCGGCGATGTTGAGTGCGACACGGTGGCCGACTGTGATCGCCATGTTTTGGGTAATTTCTCCTTTGCCATTTACGTTGTGTTTTCTTCTTTGATTGCATACCTTCTACATGTGTTTTCTTGTTTGATTGCAGACCTTCTAATCCATGTTTTCTTGTTTGATTGCAGACCTTCTACAAGTGTGCTGAGGGACAGGAGGAGGCCGCGGCTCGGGTTATCGACGCCGAGTGCAGGCGCCTACTTGGAAACTTTCGGCACGAGGCTCGGACGCAGGCTGTTCGAGACTACTTAGCAGAGACTGGTATTAGGAGGAGAAAAGAGAAGTGCCGGGACAAGTATCTGAGTAAGGAGAAGTACATGAAGGTAATTACCTATTCTTAAGGCCTTGTACTTAGTTTCCTTGATTTGATTCGTAGGCGTAGCGCTCAAATTTCTCTTGCTTAACTTAGGTGCCCCCGAGATGGTGTGCGGACAAGATGGACTGCTGGGAGGTGTTGGTGGATGAGTGGTGCTCTCCCCAATGGCGCGTCGCCCACAACATAGCAAAGGAGAAGTGAGGGAGTCCTGGATTAGGGGGTGTCCGGATAGCCGGACTACCATCATCAGCCGAACTATCATTGGCCGGACTATCATCATCGACCGGACTCCAAGACTATGAAGATACAAGATTGAAGACTTCACCCCGTGTCCGGATGGGACTTTCCTTGGCGTGGAAGGCAAGCTTGGCGATGCGGATATGTAGATCTCCTACCATTGTAACCGACTCTATGTAACCCTAGCCCTCTCCGGTGTCTATATAAACTAGATGGCTCTAGTCCGTAGGACTATCAGAACAACCCTTACAATCATACCATAGGCTAGCTTCTAGGGTTTAGCCTCCTTGATCTCGTGGTAGATCCACTCTTGTAAACATCCACAATATCAATATCAATCGAGCAGGACGTAGGGTTTTACCTCCATCAAGAGGGCCCAACACAGGTAAAACATCGTGTCCCTTGTCTCCTGTTACCATCCGCCTAGACGCACAGTTCGGGACCCCCTACCGAGATCCGCGGTTTTGACACCGACATTGGTGCTTTCATTAAGAGTTCCTCGTGTCGCCACCGATAGGCTTGATGGCCTCTTCAATCAACAACGACGCAGTCTGGGTGAGACTTTTCTCCCGGACAGATCTTCGATTGGCGGCTTCTGCTGCGGGCCAACTCACTTGGCCATCCGAGCAGATCAAAGCTACGCCCGGCCGTCAGTCAGGTTTGAAGCCTAAACTTCACGGCCGATATCGCGGGGACTTGATCTTCGATAGATCGAGGCACACCCAGCGTGTGCCGCTGTCACGATGGGCATGACCTAACTCGCCGCCGGACAGCACCTTGAGGTCGCTACGAACCCGCCCGACTCATAGTCCGGAGCCGATCGCTCGGATCGAGGGCGGATGGCTGGACACCGCCGAGCTGCAACTTCTACGGCGATGGAGCCGAACACTTACCTTGTCCCGCATAAATCTTATGACTCGAGGTGCCGGACTCCTGCGGACTCCAACCTCCTGCGCCCGCCGGTCGAATCCGATTGGGCGCCGATCATGGAATTCAGCGCTGCGGACATCTTTCAGCACTCACCCTTCGGCAATATCATAAATTCACTAAAGCATCCCTCGCTATCCGGAGAGCCCTGGCCGAACTACGGCCAGGACGGTTGGGACGCGGACGACGAAGAAATTCAGAGCCCACCCACCACCCACTTCGTAGCCACCGTCGACGATTTAACCGACGTGCTCGACTACGACTCCGAAGACATCGATGGTATGGACGACGATGCCGGAGACTACCAAGAACCAGTGCCTACAGGACACTGGAAGACCACCTCGTCATACGACATATACATGGTGGACACCCCAAAAGATGGGGACGGCGAAGAAGCAGCGGAGGCCGATTCCTTAAAGAACAGCCCAAGCGCCGACGTCGTGGCGCCGCTTAAATCCCGCCACGGCAAGAATGGAGATTCCGCACGGAGATAATAACACCCCGAAAGTGCCGAAGACAAATCCCTCCAAAGATGATCCAGCAGCAGAGGAGGCAAAAGCAAGCCCTCACGAGAGGCCGCAGGGCGAAGAGGTCGAGGATGACAATTACTTACCTCCTTCGGAGACGAGGCAAGCCTCGACGATTTATTTAATTCGTCGTGCACTCGAGGATCCCGTCGAACAAGAGCGCGTTCACACGCAGGCTAATAGCCACGGCAAACAATCTAAAGAAAAAACAGCAACAGCTTCAAGCTGATCAAGACCTCATGGCCGACAGATGGACCGAGGTCCTCGCGGCAAGAGTATGAACTCGAACGCCTCCAAAAGTTACCCAAAACGCAAGTTGCTCCCCGATTAGAGGAGGAAGCGTACAAACCTGCATCACCAGCGCTGTACGGCAGACAGGCCACCTCGTGGTCATGACAGAGCGTGCAAGCCCTCCACCAAAACCATACCCGGCATCGCTCAAAAGCATGAAGCCACGGGAACGCGCGGACTTGCGAGATATATTTGGAGGACAAGGCAAGACAATCCAGATCTATCTATGGATCACGTGGCGCCCCAAGACCCACGACGAATACCGTCGCGCGGATACAACTACTCCGCCGGGGCGAACACAGCAGATAACGCTCTCTCGAGCTACGTCGCGATATTGCTCAATACTGAGGCGCCAGACACCCATTATGCTTCAGCGACGAAGTAATGGATCATCAAATCCTCAAGGGTTTAAACCCGTTAATATCGAATCCTACGATGGCACAACAGACCCGCAGTTTGGATTGAGGATTATCTCCTCCATATGCATATGGCCCGCGGCGACGCATCTTCACGCCATCAAATATCTCCCGCAAGCTTAAAGGACCAGCTCGGCATTGGCTTAATAGCCTGCCCGCAGAGTCAATTGGATGTTGGGAAGACCGGAAGCTGCATTCCTCGACAACTTCGAGGCACGTAAATGCGACCACCGGACGCAGATGACCTAAGCCACATAATCCAGCAGCCAGCATTTAATCGGCGAGCAATTCGGACACGGTTCTTAACAAAGAAAAATCAAATCGCCGACCGTCCGGATGCAGAGGCCCTCACTTCCTTCAAACATAACATCCGCGACGAGTGGCTGGCCCGCACCTAGGACAGGAGAAGCCGAAATCCATGGCAGCCCTCACATCACTCATGACCCGCTTCATGCGGGAGAGGATAGCTGGCTAGCTCGCAGCAACAACCTCAGCAAAAAACGCTGGCAGTCCGGATACCAAGGACCGCAATGGCAGGTTGCGTCGAAACAAAACAAACGCCGATTAACGGCGACAAAGAATGAGGATACGGCAGTCAACGCCGGATTCCGAGGCTCCAAACCCGTCAATGGAAGAAGCCATTCAAAAGAACCACTCCGGGCCCGCCCAATTTGGACCGAATACTCGACCGCCCTGTCAAATACATGGAACCCCGAAGGCCAGCTAACCACACCAACAGAGATTGTTGGGTATTCAAGCAGCAGCAAATTAATCGCCAAAAAACAGTGACAAGGGGCTACAGCGATGACGAGGAAGAGACCCGCCGCCGAACAACAGAGGACAAAAGGATTCCCCCTCAAGTTCGGACGGTAAACATGATATACGCAACGATATTCCCAAGAGGGAGCGGAGCGTGCACTAAAGGACGATACGTGATGGAGCCATCGCCCCAAAATTCAACCCATGGTCCTCTTGCCCGATCACGATCGATCAAGAGACCATCCGACAAGTATCCGCCATGGCGGATTCGCCGCATTGGTTTTAGACCCAATCGTCGATGGATTTCACCTCACGAGAGTCCCGATGGACGGCAGCAGAGCTGAACCTGCTTTATCGGGATACGGTCGCCAAGATGGGCATAGACCCTTCAAGGATTAAACCTACAAAGACAACCTTCAAAGGCGTCATACCAGGTGTCGAGGCCAATTGTGCAGGTCGATTACATCGAAGTGGTCTTGGATCCCGGATAATTTCGAGCGAGTTAATCTTTGACATAGTCCCGCTCGCAGCGGCTATCACGCTCGCTTTCGGACGAACGCGTTTGCAAAATTCAACGCGGTGCCGCATTATGCATACCTTAAGCTCAAGATGCCAGGCCCTCGTGGAGTCATCACGGTCAATGGAAACACGGAACGCTCCCTCCGAACGGAGGAACATCTGATGGCTCTCGCGGCGGAAATACGAGCAGCCTTTTAAGGCAATTCTCGAGTCCGCCGTTAAACGACCGGACACGCACCAAACGCGCGCCGGAGCAACATCAACCAAGACCACCGCACGCCCGAGCATCGCAGCGTAGCAATGCGGCCCCAACCCCAGCCCTCGCAAAATTGTAAGACAAACTCTCCGTGTACATAATTACGCCCTGGAGATACCATGGGCATAGGGGGAAGGGCACAACCACAACAGACCTAGAGTGTGGTTCGACCACACCAGGGGCTCCCAAGTGTGTCGCTCTTTTTTCTTTTATTTCTTTTTTTTTATATACAGAACTCAGTCCAGCGGCGAACCTGCCGAACTCATGATGCAACAGCCAGGGAAGGACAGAGGCTGCGACGAACACTCAGGTGGTCTCCATCACGAGCATTTCATTTGTTAAATACAACATTCCGTGGCCTACCCCTGGAGGGAGGCGCCTTTAATTCGTCCAATCCCTTGCTTTCCGCACTATTTGTATCATTCCGCACTCATAGCATATCTTCTCGAATAAAATGCAGCACTTTTTGCCCATAATTGTATTACCTTATATATATATGTTCATTCACGACATGTTGCACCCGTACATTTTGGTATGGCCAAATACACCAGGGGCTTATGTTCTCCGCATTATGGTGTGATAAAGTCCGAACACTTTCACAAGTGCGGCACCCGAACTTATAGCATTATATGAATCGGCTCGAATCATGTCTCGGGTCAATAGTTGGGTTTTCCGGCTCCCATGTTTGGCACCTTACGTTCCGCTCTATCGGCTAAGGTAGCACTGGAGAACCACTCGCGATTGCGCCCGGTTGAGTCGGGTTAACGCCTCGATGAGAAAGCTAAAACTGATTGTCATGATAAGGCGAGAGACTAGTCGCTGTTCGAGAGGTCCTTTCGGGTCTTAAAGACCTCGCCGCTTCGAGCGAAGTTCCGGATTATGTCCGGCGAAGGCGTGGATAGCGCCCCAATTCGGTCCTCCGAATACTAGGGGCTTCGCCGAAATTTAAAATTATAGAATTCTATGGCTAAGTGAGAGTGTTCAAGCACTATAAGTCCGGTTGCCTTGTTCGTTGTGTTGAGCGCCTCCTAGATGGACCCAAAATGGGAACAAGAGTGCTCAAGTTTATCCGAACACCCAGCAGACTCGTGGCATGGGGGCTGAAGCCGACGACTTGCCATCTCTCAGATTTAATAAGCGGCCGCATGAAGGTAATATTTTAAATTAACAAGCGTTGCTTAGCGATATGAACAAAGTTTTCAGCGCACGAGGATAACACATTGCGAATTTACTCAAAATTACATCCACAGGGCACTCATCCGCAATCTTGCGGGCACCCTTCAGACAGCCTTATAGTACATTTCGGCGACGATGTTCCTTGCCCGCTGGTGGTGCGTCGCTGATTAGCTTCTCCGCATCCAGCTTGCCCCAATGCACCTTTTGCGGGCAAGGGCCCGACGAGCACCTTCAATACAAGCGGAGCGCTTGATAACCTCCACCTGGGGCGCGATCCACCAGCCGTCGCGTGACGAGGCGAAGTAGCTCCTGTGCATGGCCTCTCGAGCCCGGCCGGACTACTGAGGCCCTTCATGGCCTGCTCGGCCACCTTGTGAAGCTCGACTAGCTGCTTCACCTGGTCGCTAGGGGCACCGGATGGCGGCCTCAAAGATCTTGAGACGAAGACCTTCTCCGCTGAGCTCCCTCCTCGGCTCGGTAGAATGCGGCGTGCATCGGACACGCCATCTGAGGCAGATCTGCAAACGCCTCGAGAGCTCCAATTCGGGTAAGCAACACGTAATTTACATTCACATGCTTGCTTTGCATGAAAAATTCCTTACCTGCCGCTATCTTCCTCATCAACTCAATCTCTGAAGGGACTTATGGGCATCGGCCTTGGCAGTTTGGCACTTTCGAGAGCGAGGCAAGCTCGGACTCTCGAGTCTTTGAGTCACGCTCCAAATTCTCATGCTTTTCCATGAGAGCACGGAGCTCTTCTGACCACCGCCACCCGCGATCCTGCTTTTCTCGCTCTGCCCATTCCGTGGGCGCATTTGCGTTCGTCATGACACGGCCTCCTTCGTGGTCGCCACCTCGTTCGTGGCCCTGCAGTACCCATGTTATCCTTGTTATTTTTGTTGCAACCTAAATCCTTTTACAGAAGGTACAAGTTCAAAGTGGTGTTACTCACCTTCTTTGTCCCGAGCTGCTTTACAGCGCGGCCGAGCTCGTGCTCGGACCGCTCAAGCTCTGCTTCAAAGCACCGACCTCCATGATCGGTCTTGGCGGAGGTCAGCAGCGCAGCCTGCAACCCATATTGACATAATTTTTAGCAACCCTGCGTATATCTTTTTTCAGATCCTCAGTCCGGCTTTTCTTTCCGAACACCGAACCGAGCATCAGGGGCTACTGTCTATGCGGTATTACATTGCATATTTTTAACTTCTTACCTCAAAGCCTGATAGAAGGCTACTGCAGCCTTCGGTCAGCCCGCTCTTGGCGAGCTGCACCTTCTGGATCATCGCACTCATAATAGTGCGGTGTTCTTCCTCGATGGAAGCGCTCTGCAGCGCCTCCAACAAATTGCCCGGCGCCTCCGGTTGGACGGAAGCCGCCGGCGTCACGGTCTTGCCCTTCGTTCGAAGGGGCCGCCGGCCAAACTCCGGAACCACTGCGGGTTCTGATGTGGAGTCCGGCGCAAAGTCCGGGAGGACGCCTTGTGGCGCCCGGGCCTCCCCGATGGGTCCTTCTTGGGATCCCACCTCGGCGTCCTCGGTGTCGCGAGGGTGGAGGCGGTCGGGATGGAGTCTACATCCGGCGGAGCCAGCGACCCGCTTCGATGAAGCGGGAGATCATCATGGCGGACTACAGGCAGCATGCGGCATCGAGAATGACACTATGTGGCGCAAAAAGAAATTATAGATCATTCAGGAATCTGGATACTTACGACCTCGCCGGAGGCCTGGCCCTTGAAGGCCATTCTTCCTTGCCAACGTTGATGTTGGCGGAGCTGCCCGGGGGAATAGTCCTTCCCCTCTTGGACCCTTCGGCCTCCCCCTGGGGAAGCCTTCCTCTTCCTCTCTCCTCCTCCGGGAGAGAGTCCTCTTCTCCTCCTCGTTTTGGGGAGGAGTCCGCCCGAGTCGTCGGACACTGAGCAGGGAGCTCTTCGAGCACCCGTGGCCTCCTTCTTGGCCTTCTTTTCCGGCACCACGTGCGGTGCGGAACCAGCAGCCTCGCTAGAGGCGGCGCCCATTGGATTTTTCGGCATAGGGAGGCGGGTAATCTGCTCCGCCTTCCTCATCGATCTGTCAAAGGAGAAGGGAAATTAAAACCCGCATAGAGTCAAACTATGAAAAACAAGTGTCCCGTAAAGGGTAGAATCACTTACCTCGTCGGCTTGGCGCTGCGGCGAAATCCGCGATCTTGATCGCGGATGCGAAACCGGCGCCCTTGAACAGCACCCTCCAGCGCCGTGACGTCGTGTCGAAGAGCCCGCTCAGCGCTGGTGCTGTTCTAGATCGAACTCCACGGATTGAATGCCGCTCTTGGCATGGGAGAATCCGCGGACGAGCATGACTTGGACCACGTTAACCAGCCTGAGCTTCTTCACCAGCTTACGGATACGAGGCTTGGAGTCCGTCATCTCCTTGAACTACCCCACAGCAAGCCCTTCTCTTTCCGGGAGGTGAGCTGCGTGGGGATACCAGATCTAAACTTCGGGGCCGCCGCCCATGTAGGGTCACGCGGCTCGGTGATATAGAACCACCCGATTGCCACCTTGACGGATTCCACGAAGGCCCCTTGAACTAAAGGACATTGGGCATCTTGCCCAACACGGCGCCTCCGCACTCCGCTTGAGTGCCCTTCACTACCCCGGCTTGACAATGAAGGTCTTGAGCCAAGCGAAGTGGGGCTGGATGCGAGAGGAAGGCCTCGCACACGACGATAAACGCCGAGATGTTGAGGATGAAGTTCGGCGCCATATCATGGAAATCCAGGCCGTAGTAGAACATGAGCCCCCGAACAAAGGGGTGAAGTGGAAAACCCAGTCCGCGGAGGAAGTGAGGAAGAAAGACGACCCTCTCATGGGGCCTGGGGGTGGGGATGAGCTGCCCCTCGTCGGGCAGCCGGTGCGCGATATCGCCGGAGAGGTATCCGGCGCCGCGCAGTTTGGCGATTTGCTCCTCCTTAACGGTGGAGGCCAACCATTTACCTCCCGCTCCGGACATGGTCGGAGAAGGTTGAGACGAGATGTGCGAACTTGGGCGCTGGAGCTCGAGTGCGCGGAGATGGATAAGCAAAGGAGGAAGAAGGCGTAGGTGAGAAGGTGGATCCTTATCCCTTATATGGGCGGGCGGAGTCTACGCGTCCCCCACCGGCCTGGTAAAACTCGCTTATCTCCCAAGCGTCACCATCAATGGCGCGGTTGGGTTACCCACGTCCGTATTGATGAGAATCCGGGTTAAGGGAAACACGATCTACGCTCGACAAGGCGTGCCAGGAAACCGCCGCTAAACGCGCGCGAGGTAGTAGAGTAAAAACGATTTGAATAATGGCTTGGTAATGGCGTGATGTCATGCCGCAGAAAACGTCGCAGATTGAACTTGTGTATATATTATTCTCTCTGCGGTGGAATGTGGAATTTATTTTGCATAGCGGACACTACCTGGTGTTCACAATCTTCTATCATTCGAGGAGGAACCCGCCTTGCAATGCCAAGCAATATCTGCGCGGACTTATCGTCATTGAAGCCTGGTTCGAGAGCTCTTGAGGAGTCTGGATTAGGGGTGTCCGGATAGCGGACTACCATCATCACCGAACTATCATTGGCGGACTATCATCATCGACCGGACTCCAAGACTATGAAGATACAAGATTGAAGACTTTACCCGTGTCCGGATGGGACTTTCCTTGGCGTGGAAGGCAAGCTTGGCGTCTGGATATGTAGATCTCCTACCATTGTAACCGACTCTATGTAACCCTAGCCCTCTCCGGTGTCTATATAAACCGGATGGCTCTAGTCCGTAGGACTATCAGAACAACCCTTACAATCATACCATAGGCTAGCTTCTAGGGTTTAGCCTCCTTGATCTCGTGGTAGACCCACTCTTGTAAACATCCACAATATCAATATCAATCGAGCAGGGCGTAGGGTTTTACCTCCATCAAGAGGGCCCGAACCTGGGTAAAACATCGTGTCCCTTGTCTCCTGTTACCATCCGCCTAGACGCACAGTTCGGGACCCCCTACCCGAGATCCGCCGGTTTTGACACCGACAAGAAGCGTTTCAAAATGAAAGGTGTGCCACACCATCTAGGCAGCGTCGACCTACATGGGTACGGGAAAAACTGGGTATGTGTGGTTTGCTTCATGATTCATGCACATTCATTCTTTGTGCTAGCTTGATTCCTTAACTAATACTCTGTTCCTCTCTTTTAGTCAAAACACAACAAGGCTCCAGTGCCAGAGTTGTTCGACCTTTATGGCATGTCCAATATTGCATCGTACAAGAAGGCCAAGGCATTCTCTGAGTCTGACCTCGAAAATGCAAAGAACTTCAGCAACGAGGCCTCCCACCACAAGATGGTGCAGTATGTTAAGCTGGGAAGGCGAGAAAGGGCGGACTTTAACCCGAGCCGCCTCTTGATCCAGAGCTGGTGATGATATCTGGTGGCGGGAGGTCCCATGGCTCGTTAGCCATTGGTAATGGACTGATACGTTGTAGTAGAACTCTCCCGCAGATCAAGAAGCGCCATACCAGCTCTGATCCTGACATACCGCCTCGTTTACGACCAGTGGAAATCAAATTCCAGGTTTGTTATACGGACTCCGTAGCCTTTCCTCCATTACATTGTGTTTGCGGCCGTCGATGATTACAATGCTAACGAGTGGTGTTGCAGGCTGCTATTGAGGCAGAGAGAGTGAAGACCCAGGCTGCTTTTGAGGAGAGGGACCGGCAGTTGGCGGAGAGGGACCCGGCAATGGCGGAGAGGGACAGGGAGAATGAGGAGAGGGCGGCTAGGTTGTTGGAGGAGGAGAGGAACCGAACGACTCGGCTAACCGGGCCATGTACGAGCTCTTCGTGGTAAGTTTCTTACGCATATTAGCTAAATCATGCACGCAATGTTCCTTTCATTAGTAACTAATATGGTGACTCGTCAAAACCAAATGTGCAGTCCATGTGCGAGAAGAACGGCGGACCCTCCGTCGATGCGGTCATTGCTCCGGCAGTACGGTGAGTTTCATTTAAGCGGTCATTAGTTACTAGTCTTCACATTTGAGTTGCATCATGCTAACAATACATTGAAATAATCTTTGGTGCAGCGTAACTCCCGACAAGCATCGGTGATCCTTCTCAAATCGCCCTTTGGCGCGACCGGTCCTACACCTACACCTCCGTGATGACGGTAAGTTTCCCAAGTGTTTTGCTTAATAGAGTTTTGTTGTGATGCCATGTTGTATCTAGACATATCGTGCATAATGTGTGTATGTTTGAAATGCATTGTATGTGTGGGATTAGACACCTAGTCGTGTGCCTTTGGTAGCCTTCCATACAGGAAATGCCTCCTAGTGCTTCCATCGAGCCATGGTAGTTCGCATCTGCTCTGGAACACATGGATTGACCGGCATGTGTCCTTCTTTACTCACTGTATGCATCCCCTACGGAAATGTCACGCGGTGTATCACCAAGTCCTTGTAGCTTGCTACGACTTGGTTGCACTCGTGATGACCGACACGTGCATTGCTGGGTCATGTATGCTGTCCACGTGCGTTTGTGCCACCTTGGTTCTATGACTAGTCATGTCGGCCGGGTTCTCGCCATATGGATACTAGCGACATAATCATATACTTAGCATTTTTCCTCCAAAATGACTCAATATGCTTAGCTAGCTCAAAAATGACATAATAAGCAATTAGCTCCAAAATGACATATTTAACCTAGGATAGCTCTAAAATGACCTATACTTAGCATTTTCCTCCAAAATGACTGAATATGCTTAGCTAGCTTAAAAATGTCATATTTAACCTAGGATAGCTCTAAAATGACCTATACTTAGCATCTTTTCCTCCAAAACTAGATGAATCCCCGCGCGTTGCTGCGGGGCATTTTTGATAAAATTTCTAATGTGGAGAGAAACGACGTGTAAAAAAATAGTTAATTCATGTGCGTCAAAGCATTTCTCTTTTTGTGGGGAAAAATATCTTTCAAATGAGTGCTTGCACCGAGTTGTAACAGTAGTGTTAATACAAAGAATTTGAAATGAAGAGTTAATACAAAATATTCGAAACAAAGTCTTTAAGTGATGACACTTGCTGTTATATAAATGAAAAGAGTGAATCAGAATCAGCATATAGCTAAAAGTAATAAATTTGTATGTTGATCCATGTACGTGCGCTTATCATGTGACCTGATCTGAACAATTATTCTTATTCGTGGAGTAACATCAAAATGCAAGTAACTCATAACTATATTCCAGAACAAAATAACTATAGGAGAAAGAAAAATGTTGTCACATACACGAAAACTTGTACAGAAATGTCACCTAGTTTGACTGAACATATAATCTACTACCAAATACCAATGCAGCAACGTCAGCAATCACTAACCTGCAACTCTCAAAAACCAACAAAATGACATTGTTGAGATGTGAACCAATGGATAATAGTATAGCAATAGAATAAATGAAAAGTCAAAAGAATGAAAATTTATTCCATCAGGAACAATGAATGTGTCCACTTTAACTTTCAATATACGATGGTCAAGACCCTCGACCTGAAAAAGATGATGATCATTAAGTAAGCATCAGAAATACTACATGGAGGTGCTAGGTAAGGAGTTGATGGCAAGATTCATATCGTGAATGGTATTCTAAAGCCCATTGTGTGTCTCCTCAGATGCCCATTAATTTATGAGTTTGCAATGGCTATTTCAAGCTGCGGCACTCACCTCAAATGTTATTGGAGAAGAAGAGATAAACCGGTTCAGTTTGGCCTGGCTGTCCAGGAGGGATTGAGCGCAGAATTATTGGATTAATTCATCTATTTAATGACATTGGTCAAGTATATTGCAACAAAAGGTCGGAGGACCAGAATTCCAGACTGAAACCACGGTCAAGTGTAACTACGACACGAAAGATGGAACATATATAACCTGACCTGACCTGGTTAGATCTAGTACTTCTCCAATCTTTCCGACATCTTGATGCCATTTGTTTGGCCCTAGAAAGAAGGAACATATATAACCTGACCTGAAACCATAGTCAAGTGTAAATCGAAAGTTATTTATCTTTGGGTTGTAACTACCTACATAAAAGATACTATGATGGAATTACAAAAGAAGCGTTTGTTTTAAATTGTCAAGGAACAAAATAATTTAACATGGTCTGATTATGTGTTAATAAATAGTATAAGCAAATCCATGCATAGGTGCATGTACGAAACCAAAACACAATCAGATTCACACCTAGTAAGACATGTAGATGCAAATCCATAGGTGCGTGCGAAACCAAAACAAAATCAGACTACTCTTTGATTCACTGTACCAGGGAACCAACATCACCGGCACACACATAAAACAAAGGATAATCTGAAAACATGACACGACATGTACGCATTACTGGAGCAAGGAAACCATCTCACCATGGCACGGATGTACTCCTCGAAGAATTCACGCTACTTGTAGTAGAACTGCTGCAAGTAGTGCAGATGTTGTATATCATGATGTGCAACAAATAAAGAAAAACAGGGCGGCCGGAAACTCTAGATCAGAGCCGGATTAGAACAAATCGGCCCTAGTACATATAGAGAAAAACAGGGGTTCCCTAGATCAACATTGGATTAGAAGTTTAGAATTAATCGGCCTAGCCGAGGCATGTCCAGAGGGAGGAGGCGATGGAGTCGACTTACATGTCTTCCTCATTTAGTCCTCGAAGCTGAACTTTGGCTCCGGCTTGCCCTTGAGGATATCGATGAGATTATTGATGCCCCACCCAGCCTCTAGATCGATCTTCTTGAGGTCCGGACGTTGCTCCACCATCGCCATCATACTCGTTGGTTCTGCCCCGGGACGGCCGCCGTAAACCCTAGTGGAGGCTGGCTTCTTGCATCCGTCGCCTCGTGGGGGTTGAGATGGTGGGGATGGAGGACAGGGAGGCCATCTTATGAGGGATTCAAGACGTTTCGTTTCCGAGAGGTTTGCTTCCGCTTCCACTGGTCGAGGAACGGAGATCAGAACGGGAGGGGCGTGGATTGTGGAGCACCGAGGGGTCATCTCGTAGTATTGCAGGCCTCTCGTGGGTTGTAATAGCGATGGCGAAGCCACGTTCATGTAAAAAACCTTCAGGAAAAATATGACAGCAAGCGGTGCTACGTGTGAACGTGGAGAAAAAAAATGAAGAGATGAAGTGACGTGGGTGGAAATTGCTGAGGTGGCTAGATGATGATGTGGACGGGCTGCATGTGGAGAGAATTGGTAGAAGTGGGGATCAACTTCTTAAAAATCTAAGATGACTTAATATGCTTAGCTAGCTCTAAAATGATATAATATGCTTAAGAAATGACATATTTTAGGTCCTAAATGACTTCATATGCTTAGCTAGCTCCAAAATGACATAATAACCTTACTTAGCTTCAAAATGACCTATTCAACCTAGGCTAGCTCTAAAATGACCTATACTTAGCATTTTTTTCCTCCAAAATGACTTAATATGCTTAGCTAGCTCAAAAATTACATAATAAGCTTAATTAGCTCCAAAATGACCTATTTAACCTAGGATAGCTCTAAAATTACCTATACTTAGCATTTTTTTCCTCCAAAATGACTTAATATGCTTAGCTAGCTTCAAAATGACCTATACTTAAAATCTTTTCCTCCAAAATTAGTTAATATGCTTAACTAGCTCTAAAATGACATAATATGCTTAAGAAATGACATAGTTTAGCTCCTAAATGACTTCACATGCTTAGCTAGCTCCAAAATGACATAATAAGCAATTAGCTCCAAAATGACATATTTAACCTAGGATAGCTCTAAAATGACCTATACTTAGCATTTTTCCTCCAAAATGACTTAATATGCTTAGCTAGCTTAAAAATGACCTATTTAACCTAGGATAGCTCTAAAATGACCTATACTTAGCATCTTTTCCTCCAAAATGACTTAATATGCTTAGCTAGCTCTAAAATGATATAGTATGCTTAAGAAAATGATATATTTTAGGTCCTAAATGACTTCATATGTAGCTAGCTCCAAAATGACATAATAACCTTACTTAGCTTCAAAATGACCTATTCAACCTAGGCTAGCTCTAAAATGACCTATACTTAGCATTTTTTCCTCCAAAATGACTTAATATGCTTAGCTAGCTCAAAATTACATAATAAGCAATTAGCTCCAAAATGACCTATTTAACCTAGGATAGCTCTAAAATGACCTATACCTAGCATTTTTCCTCCAAAATGACTTAATATGCTTAGCTAGCTTCAAAATGACCTATACTTAAAATCTTTTCCTCCAAAATTAGTTAATATGCTTAACTAGCTCTAAAATGACATAATATGCTTAAGAAATGACATAGTTTAGCTCTAAATGACTTCACATGCTTAGCTAGCTCCAAAATGACATAATAAGCTTAATTAGCTCCAAAATGACATATTTACCTAGGATAGCTCTAAAATGACCTATACTTAGCATTTTTTCCTCCAAAATGACTTAATATGCTTAGCTAGCTTAAAAATGACCTATTTAACCTAGGATAGCTCTAAAATGACCTATACTTAGCATCTTTTCCTCCAAAATCACTTAATATGCTTAGTTAACTCTAAAATGACATAATATGCTTAAGAAATGACATATTTTAGCTCCTAAATGACTTCACATGCTTAGCTAGCTCCAAAATGACATAATAAACTTACTTAGCTCTAGAATGACCTTAGCATGTTTTACACCAAAATGACGTAGTATGCTTAGCTAGCTCAAAAATGACATAATAACCATACTTAGCTCCAAAATGACCTATTTTACAGATATAAGTTGCATCATAATAATCTTCACATTTTAGTTGCAGCATACTAATCTTCTTCTTCTAGTCTTCTTCTTCTAACTTTCTTCTTTCCCATTTTACAGATTTGCTTAAGATCACGGAACCTTGGGTTGATGGAGTGCTTGTATTTAGTTTTTGTTTTGACCTTGTGAAACTTGCTACCTATGGATGAAACTGTGTAATATTGATGAAACTATGTATATATACGGATGAAACTTGGTACTATTGGTAACATGTGTTGGATACATATGTGTTCATGACTATTGGTAATATGTGTTGAATATGCTATATTGGTCATATAAATATATTTGTGTTTGATTTCTGTGAAAATGAATTGATATAAGAAAAACAAAATTAAATGGGGGCAATATAGTCACTTTGCCATCTGCTGGCAGAGATGCAAAAACTTTGCCATCGGTGGCGAGATGGCAAAGAGGCCTATTTGGGCTGGCCTATTTGGGCTCTTTGCCATCTGCTGGCAGACGGCAAAGCATGCAGCCTTTGCCATCAGCTGGCAGACGGCAAAGCATTCAGCCTTTGTCATCTGCCAGCAGACGGCAAAGAGCCTACAGCCTTTGCCATCTGCTCGCAGATGGCAAAATATGTCGTTAGCCTTCTAACGGTGCTAACCCCGTTAAGAGGCTTTGTCATCTGCCAGCAGATGGCAAAGCCACATGCTCTTTGCCATCAGCCAGCAGATGGCAAAGCCATGAACTCTTGCCATCAGCCAGCAGATGGCAAAGAAGCCTTTACCGCGAGGTTTCGATTTAACTGTTTGCCATCTGCTGGCATATGGCAAAGCCTTTGCCATCCGCTGACCATGCCTTTGCCATCTGCCATGGCAGATGGCAAAGTGCCAGATTCCAGTAGTCCAACTAGGAGAAGGGGGGAAAGGAGGGGAGTGGAGAAGGAAGTTCGGACTGGGCTTGGGAAGGGCGCGCGCCACCTCCTGGCTCCTTCCCACTAAGGCCCATTAAGGCCCAATACTCTTCCCCGTATTTCCGTAACTCCCCGGTACTCCGAAAAATACCCGAATCACTCGGAACCTTTCCGATGTCCGAATATAGTCGTCCAATATATCGATCTTTACGTCTCGACCATTTCGAGACTCCTCATCATATCCCCGATCTCATCCGGGACTCCGAACTCCTTCGGTACATCAAAACTCATAAACTCATAATAAAACTGTCATCGAAATCTTAAGCGTGCGGACCCTACGGGTTCGAGAAATATGTAGACATGACGGAAACACGTTTCCGGTTAATAACCAATAGCGGAACCTAGATGCTCATATTGGCTCCTACATATTCTACAAAGATCTTTATCGGTCAAACCGCATAACAACATCGTTGTTCCCTTTGTCATCGGTATGTTACTTGCGAGATTCGATCGTCGGTATCAATACCTAGTTCAATCTCGTTACCGGCAAGTCTCTTTACTCGTTACGTAATGCATCATTCCGTAACTAACTCATTAGCTACATTGCTTGCAAGGCTTATAGTGATGTGCATTACCGAGAGGGCCCAGAGATACCTCTCCGACAATCGGAGTGACAAAA
The DNA here is from genome assembly GCA_021605205.1 of Aegilops longissima. Lineage (NCBI taxonomy): Eukaryota > Viridiplantae > Streptophyta > Magnoliopsida > Poales > Poaceae > Aegilops > Aegilops longissima. Next base: position 488,010,276 of record CM038679.1, on the reverse strand, counting down.
CCTAATCTCGAAATACGCCAACTTAACATGTACCTTTGGAGACACCTGTAGAGATCCTTTATAATCACCCAGTTACGTTGTGACGTTTGGTAGCACACAAAGTGTTCCTCCGGTAAACGGAGTTACATAATCACATAGTCATAGGAACATGTATAAGTCATGAAGAAAGCAATAGCAACATACTAAACGATCAAGTGCTAAGCTAACGGAATGGGTCATGTCAATCACATCATTCTCCTAATGATGTGATCCTGTTAATCAAATGACAACACATGTCTATGGTTAGGAAACATAACCATCTTTGATTAATGAGCTAGTCAAGTAGAGGCATACTAGTGACTTTAAGTTTGTCTATGTATTCACACATGTATCAAGTTTCCGGTTAATACAATTATAGCATGAATAATAAACATTTATCATGATATGAGGAAATAAATAATAACTTTATTATTGCCTCTAGGGCATATTTCCTTCAGTGTCCTCTTTCTATTAGAAGAAAATTCCAAGAACGTTGAACCTCTTAATAGTGTGGTTGCCCTATGACCCAAAACAAACCAACACAAAACTCTGGAATCTTTGGATAACCATGTCTTTTCTCTTTTTGAAGTGAAGGTGGGGATCAACCATTTCCTCAAAACAATCTTCGAAGAACCAATGCCTAATATAAACTTCGTAATCGTCACTAGTCCAACTGACCACATTCTCATCACTCCGAAACACCAAAGGGACCAAATGCACTTTCAATCTAGAAGAATTGTCATGTACTCCTTGCAAGATTTTTGTTTTTGGGTCCAAGGGTCTTACTCACAAAATCCAAAGGATGACCATTCTGCATCAGGACTGCTCCTATACCAACATCACACGCATCAGTTCCACAACAAACTGTTGGGAATAATCAAGCAGTGCCAATACTGGAGCATTGACTAGAGCATGCTTGAGAGTTTGGAATGTAGTGTCTATCACAGAAGTCCGGATAAACATAGCACCTTTCTTCAATAAATCAGTCATAGGCGGATAAGCCTACTGATAATGCCATAATGTTTTATGAACTTCCAATAAGAATTTGTGAGACCAAGGAATCCTCTCACCGCCTTGACATTTTAGGAGTAGACCAGTTCTAAACTGCAATAATCTTTCTAGCATTAGTAGACAACCCTTTTATCAATAATGATATGGCCTAGATATGCAATTTACTGTTCATCAAAATCGCATTTGCTTAGTTTAACCCTCCATTGCTTCTAGAGAAAGATTTCTAACACCCTTTCCACATGCGCTAAGTGTTCTTCAAAGCTTTTGGTGTAGATGTGTATGTCATCAAAGAATACTAGTGCAAACTTCCTCAAGACTGGGACGAGATCCTTGTTCATGGTAGTTCATCAGTTACTGGTAAAGGGGTACTTTGCCTTGATGGTCATCACCTTACCGCTGTTGAATTTGGACTTCGTGGTTGCGCGGGAGGGGGGAGGAGGCACCGGCTCCGCCTTGCCACGGCGGCGAGACAGTCTCCTCCTTGACGAGGGCTCAGGACAGCGAGGGCGACGCCAGACCGCGGTATCGGAGCGGACGCTTGATCATGAGGTCCATTTGCTCCTGGTACTCCTCATCCGTGATTGCCGCCTTCGTGCGGCTGCTATGGCTTCTGTTACTCCTCGTTGTCGGAGGACAATATGGTATCCTTCTTCTCAAAGGAGCCGACCACCGTGGAGGTCGACGGCCCCAGATAATGCCGGCGGCAGCGCCAAGATTCAGACCCGGGAGGAGATCTGAAGCCGCCATCTGCCGGCGTGGAGAACCTCGACTTTGGCAACATCCGGTGAGCGGAGAGGAGAGGATATGCGGGAAGCAAAGATGGAGAGGAGCGGAGAGGTGGTGATCAACGGAGACAAAGAGGAGTAGAAAGGTTTTGTGGTGTGGATGAAGCCGCACTTAAATAGTTGCGGTCAGGCAAACGGACGGGCACCTCACTCGCCGCATCGACCGGAATTGGCTTCTCGATCGCCGCATCGGCGTTGAAGCGACGCCGGCTGGTCGTCCGGTTGCGTCACTCTAACCGACAACAATGCCCTGTGAAGCCACGTCCGCTCTACAGCGGGTTGACCAGTACAAATGTGTGGCGACCGCTTCGCGCGGAGAGGGTTTTCTGGCGGAGAGGATTTTGGAGTGGGACCGGGTTGCCAAACGAGTATGTGGTGGCGGTCTGGACGCCCGCAATGCTTCTTTTGGTTTGCGTCCAGTTTGCGGGATTTTGAACCCGCTTCGCGCGGAGAGGGTTTTCAGGCGGAGATGATTTTGGGGTGGGACCGGGGTTCGTGGAGCGAGTCTCCCACTCTCCAGCTCACCATCACAAATGCGTGCTTCGTGACTGACAAACCAGCCGAGTTCTGTGCGTTGTTGCAACAGAAACAATTCTGCATCTAAGGCAACCTATCTCGGCCTCAAGAACACACGCAAAACTCCTCCCATTACTAAACAGTATAACTCAGCTAGCTAGGAGCCACCACAACGCTTTGCATCGCTAGCCGTCCGATTATCTAGAGCGCTTTGCATAGCTAGCAATTAAGTCGCTCGATCTACCGCGGTTTGCCACCGCTAGCAATTAAGTCGATCGCTTTCTTTTTTGATGTTGCGGTATTTCTCTTGGGCCGCTGCTCCGTGGAGCTAGCTGGGCGAGCTGTGATTGATCGGGCCACGAATGCTTACTGGGCCGGTGGGTGAGTGCGTTCAGCCCACCACATGAAGTGTAAAACGTGATCGTAACCCAAAAAGTAGTGCGTGCTTTCATCCCCAGCGGCCGTGAGCACTTCTAATGCTTTAATCTCTGAACTTTTTTTGTGAGATAATTGCTCTTACTTATTTGTGCCGGGAAACACTAACTCCAAAAACATTGTCCCAGGAAACACTTTTATATCCACCCTGTTGAGCTAAATTGTGAGATTCTTCATCACTATAGAATGAGGTTAAATGTGTTTTATTTTTTACCTCGTCTTGTGTGCGATGCACATGCAGACATGCCCATCGCCTTTTGTTGGGGTTAAGTCAGGCATGCCAAGAAGTATGTGCAAATCAACCGTGGATGATTCATTAGTCCCGTCTGGATGCTTCTTTGGTAGTGGCATTGACATAGTCAATTTATCGTTTTTCTGTCTCTCAGTTGGTGAGGTTTGCATCGCTAGCCGTCCGATTATCTAGAGCGCTTTGCGTAGCTAGCAATTAAGTCGCTCGATCTACAGCGGTTTGCCATCGCTAGCAATTAAGTCGATCGCTTTCTTTTTTGATGTTGCGGTATTTCTCTTGGGCCGCTGCTCCGTGGAGCTAGCTGGGCGAGCTGTGATTGATCGGGCCACGAATGCTTACTGGGCCGGTGGGTGAGTGCGTTCAGCCCACCACATGAAGTGTAAAACGTGATCGTAACCCAAAAAGTAGTGCGTGCTTTCATCCCCAGCGGCCGTGAGCACTTCTAATGCTTTAATCTCTGAACTTTTTTTGTGAGATAATTGCTCTTACTTATTTGTGCCGGGAAACAGTAACTCCAAAAACATTGTCCCAGGAAACACTTTTATATCCACCCTGTTGAGCTAAATTGTGAGATTCTTCATCACTATAGAATGAGGTTAAATGTGTTTTATTTTTTACCTCGTCTTGTGTGCGATGCACATGTAGACATGCCCATCGCCTTTTGTTGGGGTTAAGTCAGGCATGCCAAGAAGTATGTGCAAATCAACCGTGGATGATTCATTAGTCCCATCTGGATGCTTCTTTGGTAGTGGCATTGACATAGTCAATTTATCGTTTTTCTGTTTCTCAGTTGGTGAGGTTGGGATGTCTATCTCATATATGTACCTGTAGAAAGTATTCCATTATTTTCTTCCAAAAAAAACGTCTCCCATTATTTTCTTCAAAAAAAAGTCTCCCATTATGTGAATAATTACCTCTCGATGTATATTCTCGAAAAGTGAGAAACACAAGTTTTGAATCAGTCTATGGGTCTGGTTTGCAATAGTCCCCCACATTTCACTACTAACCATGCTACTTTGTGCAATTTATTATGCATGTAGGCCTAGATGACCATTTTGTTATTGAACCATCAGATATCTCAGAAACCACCGAGAGGTTTTGAGCCCTGAAAAGTTTGATGGCCTGAAAAGTACGCAGTTCTCTCTTGCACTTTTTATGCAAGCCACGCCATAATCGTATTAGCCGATATGAGGTATAAAGAGGGAATCTCAAACATTGTGAAAGTTGTCGCTCACTATTATATGTCTAAAAAACTAAAAATTTCCATACTCTTAGTTTCCATTTTATGTGTTATGTCGTAAGAAAAATGTTATCCACTGTCCAAATTGTTACTTGTTGTATATGCCTATGAAACAGTGAAAATGATCTTTTTTCCAATATTTACACAATATTCTAACTTCTTTAGAAACGAACAGGCGCAGCAACGCGCGGGATCATGATCCAGTTGCAGCACAAAACAAAACAATGGACAATTACTCACATGTCAATGAGCCAATGACCCTCGCTTCCTATGTACAAAAAAATTCAGCATCATGCCCACGCGTGATTTCCCAAGGCAGTCTGGGAAACAACCGCCGTGCCGGGCTGCCGGCGATGCCGTTTCCGGCGTCCCATTTTCCAGTCGAGCTGGATGGAGCTCCCAAGTCTGAAGTGAACTGACCAATGTACTGCTGCCCCAAACTGATCTCATCTCCTGGTGCGCACCGAGATGGCCCTCCTGTCCGGCGTCAGGGGCGCGCGCCCCGGCCCGGGCGCGGCGGGGCCGTACACCTGCTCCTGGAGCACCCGCGCGTCGGTGCCCATCCTGCGCACCTCCTCGTGCCGCGCGATGTGCTCGTTGCCGCCCTCCAGCGCGGACGCGATCCTCGCGTACGGCGCGCGGGCCACGAACGCCGAGCTCTCGTACGCGCCGCCGTTGCCGGCCGCGTCGGCCGCGGGGCTCCTCCTGTACGGAGGGGCTCTGTACTGGCCGGGCTGCTCCGGGGCCTCGCGGCGCGCGCCCCCGCCGGCGAGCTCCGAGGCGTACCTCCTGTGCGCCGGCCGCGATTCTTCCGAACCGTTGGGCACGCTGTCCTGGAACTCCGCGCGCCGCGCACCGTGCGTGTTGCCGTTGCCGTTGCCGCCGACGCCGTCCATGCCCGTTGCGGAGGCCGTTCTCCTGTTGTAGGGAGGCCGGTGCAGCTGCGGCGTCCAGACGAGGTTTTCCACGACATCGTCGTCCTCTCCGTCGCTCCGGTCGAACACAATGCTCTTCCCCTTCGGCGGTGATGGCGCGTCCCGTGCTGGTGCGTCAGACCATACCGAGGAGATCGTGCTCTTGTCGCTCCACGACGGTGACGGCGACAGAGACGGAGGCTTCTGGGGCCTCCCCGGCGGCCGCCTCTCCCGCTCGGTTGCTCCGGAACTCTGCAAAGGATGGACCTTATCGTGCCCGCGGCCGCCGCCTCTCGGTCCCTTGCCCTGTGACTCCGTCCGAGAGAGCTCCACGGCCGCCCGGGCGGCCATCGCGGCGAACGACGCTGACTCGAAGGCTGCCTCCGCGGCCATCCTGACATCGTCGTACTTCATGGATTCCCTGGACGCCTTCTCCTCTACTCTCTGCCGGGCAAGGTTCAACCGTCCCACGTTGTCATCGGCAAGCCTCTGGCTCCTCTGCACCTGTCACACATTGAATTTCTCACCATTTAGATTACAAATGGGAATGCCTGATGATATTTTGTCCGATGACATGACACTGACGGACTGACCTCGGAAGTTTCAGTCTTGACCTCAGACTGTTCGACAGATTTCCCAGCCGGTGCCGGCACGTTCTTGGCTTGTTCACTCTGCTTGCTCTGCATCACATTACAGCCATAGCATTATGCCAACTGACTCATGAAACAAAATCACAAAAGTCGCATGAACAAGACGAGTCGTGCAGGCTGCAACCAACCTGATGAACCTCTCCTGGGCAGTCGGGGAAGTCGAGCAAGATGCCGTTCTCTGCGGCGATCTCCCTGGCCAACCTCCTCTGCTGCTCCACGCTCGCCTTCTCGCCCGATAACCTCTGCACTAACTGCAACAGCACCAACCCTCTTAAATCCCAGCTCCGGTCCACCACCACCACCACCCGGCGACGGTTGGCGAGGCGGCACGTGAAGCAGCTGGAGCAGACGGACCTACCGTGGGATTGACGACGACATGGGAGCCCTCCTTGGCCGCCCGCTCGAATTCCCGGCCGAACTTGCTTGCCAGGATGGCGCGCGCGTCCAGCAGCTCCGGCAGCTCGCCGCAGCGCGCCGACGCGAAAATCAGCCCCGCCGCCGCCGCCTTGATCTCCTCGCCGCACTCTCTGAATGTCAACGAATAATCAACAAATTAGAATCTCGCGGCGTACGCACAGAAGGAGGCGGCGTCAGAGGAGAAACCAAGAGAGCAGGAACGTGGAAGTACTTGGGCTTCTCCAGCTGGGCGGAGTGCTCGACGAGGACCTTGCAGTAGTGCTCGATGATGTCGAGCGCCTCCAGCACGCTGTCCTCCTCTATGACCTGCTCCGCCTGCGCAGCAGCACACGCCGTTCGGTGTTAGCACTTAGCACGGCAAGGGGAATTCGAATGTTTGACGAGGGGCTTGTATGGCGGAGGAGATGGGCGCACGTACCCGGACGAGAGCGCGGTCGAGGTGTCCAATGGAGAGGAGCTGCGCGACGTCGCCGCGCGCAATGGAGCGGCGGCCGAGGCGGGGCCGGCGGACGACGGCGAGGCGCGCGACGGCGAGCTTGATGAGGGACTTGAGCTTGGCGGTCTGCTTGGAGGTGCTCCTGGTGAAGAACCCCATGGCCGCTAGTTGGCCTTGACGCTGGACGACCGACGGGCGATGGGTCGTCTCTTTCTCTCCCCTCGCCTCCTTATATCGCGAGACCAATGGCGAGGAAGGGAAGAGAAGAAGACGAAGGCGAGGGGGCGATGGATCGTTGCTTGTGGACTACGGAGTCTGGACTGTGATGTGCTGTGTGGTCTTGTGTTTTGGGGAGTAGGGTAGGAGTCGTAGGATCCAAAGTCCCACCCCGGCACGAGGTCGGAGTAACTGCACTCCGTGAACGAACGTGCGTGCTACGAGTACGAGCGGGCCTGGTCAAACGAACTGACGAAAAAGTTACATGGGAAAGCGCCTGCAGAAGAGAATATCAAAAGAGTTACCCGGGAACCCAAAAGTGGAAGTAGATCGTGGTCACAAGTTATTACCGCGGCCTATTCGTATGGACACTGCTATTCCACGCAGTCGCACGTAGCCAACTTGACTGGTGAATACTACCTACATGTACTTGTCCACATCTCACTCTCACCTGCTGCTCTTTTTTTTTTTTTTTTGCGAGGGCACTCTCACCTGCTGCTGCTGTGATTCAGAGTTTACTTTGGCGAGTCTCTTGATGATTTTGATTTTGCCATTGGGGGGACAAATGAACCTTCTTGGCGTCGATTATTTCCAGCTGCAAAAGGTCCAACCAACCAACCACTTGCCATGATAGAACGCCAGCCACCGTGGCATCGACATCGTCTACGGGCGCCTTGCCGGGTGGGTGATGCCTTGCTTACCAGCACCACCGTGACATCGCCTACGGCCGCCGGGTGATGCCTTGCTTACTACACCAGCCCAGAATTAGCCTCAGATTATTTATTCAGTAATCGTTCGTTCGGCGGCGATCCCGTGCCACCGTGGGTCCATGGGACAGGGTGTAAAGCCGGACACTCCGAGCATGTCGCCCGCGCGCCGTGAGCAGGACACGACACGGACCAAGCGGCGCGGCAATTCGTTCCATCGGGGTTTGCGGGGTACGTGCCCCTCCCCAGTCGCTTTTGGTACTCCCGTATATCATGGCGCAGTTTTGCTATCGTATTCTTTTAGAAACCTTCAGTCTATTCATTTTTTAATCATGATGAAAAAACCGGACACAATAAAAATTACAATCAGGTCTGTAGACTAACTAGCAACGGCTACGCGGATCGCAGGCACCCGGCCGCCATCGCCCCTCCCTCTCCGAAGCCGAGCAAACCTTGTCGTAATATACAGTGGAGAAGTCGTCGTGCTAAGACCACATAGGACCAGCGTACAAAAGCAGCAACCAACGTTGATGAACAAAGTCGTGGATCGAAAAGATCAAATTTGTAAACACCAAACAAAGGCGAAAGAAGACAGAATCTCAACAAATCCACCGAAAACCAGCACTGATCGAGTCCTACAGGATCCGACGGAGACAAACATCTACACGCCCTCTGACAATGCTAGACGCACCGTCGGGTCGGGGATAGAACGTGGAAAACATTATTCCTACTAAGTGACATCGCTGTCGGTGTCAAAACCGGCGGATCTCGGGTAGGGGGTCCCGATCTGTGCGTCTTAGGTTGATGGTAACAGGAAGCAAGGGACACAATGTTTACCCAGGTTCGGGCCCTCTCGATGGAGGTAAAACCCTACTTCCTGCTTGATTAATACTGAAGATATGGGTAGTACAAGAGTAGATCTACCACGAGATCGTAGAGGCTAAACCCTAGAAGCTAGCCTATGATGGTATGATTGTAATTATGATCGACCTTCGAGGACCAACCTCTCCGGTTTATATAGACACCGGAGAGGGCTAGAAATTTACATGGAGTCGGTTACAAGGAAGGAAATACAATATCCGGATCGCCAAGCTTGCCTTCCACGCCAAGAAGAGTTCCATCCGGACACGGGGCGAAGTCTTGAGTCTTGTATCTTCACGCTTCAATAGTGCGGGCGATGTATATAGTCCGGCTGTCCGGATACCCCTAATTCAGGACTCCTCGGTAGCCCTGAACCAGGCTTCAATGACGATGAGTCCACGCTTGATCTTGTCTTGACATTGCGAGGCGGGTTCCATCTCGAATACTCCAAAGTACATTACGACGAATAGTGTCGGAACTCCATCAATGTTGTATTCCTTGGCTTGATGCCTCAATAATGACCATGTCCCGTGTCGGCGAATCACGAGGCGAGTATTTTTCGCATTTGTCACCCTCAATCCTTTGGGCTGACCGCCTATATGAAGAGGCGAGGATTCTCGGATCCAAACCTCACTCTTCCCCTCGAGCAAGCATCCAGCAGGCGCTCGGAAAACCATTCCAACATGGCGGTCGTCGCAGCTCCTCTGCTCGCTCTCCTCGCTTCAAGCCGGGGGCTGGGAAGAGTGTTGATTCCCCATAGCCGTTTGATTGAGTTACAAACCCAAGGTTTCTCCCACCAGCATTCATGGTCCCGTTCGAGCCGGAATAGCCACCTATAATGGCGGGGAGCAAGCGGAGAGATCTCCCAATCCATCTCGGAGGGCGAATATGCCTCATCCGCATCGCTAAGGCGTCGGGTTTCCTATCCACCCGTTCCTTGGCGGGCTCACGGAGTTCTCGGCCTCCGGTTACACAACTTTACCCCTGCCTCTATACTACATATAGCGAGTGCGTTGCCCTTCTTGCGAGCTATTTTTAGGCTGCGAGCCTCACTTGAGTTATGGAAGAAGTTGTTACGCCTTGTCCCCTGCAACTGGGAGAATCCCCATCTCAAGTGGGCGGGCGAAGTATGGCGTTGTTGAAACCGGATACCTATCCGGCACTCCCGAAGGCACCGAGCGGCCTTGAGAATGGTTTTATATTGATGATGTTCCCCTTCGGGATCCAGTCCGGACAGGTCTCCCCAAGTTCTATGACGCCCCACCGAGGGCACGTCTCAGCTGGCGCCCCCGGAGCCCCCGAGAGGAGGATACCAGGGAAGTACACTTCCTGATGAGCAGGATAAAGTTGCTGGCCAAGTCGGATGACGATAGTCGAGGTCATGGCAATATGCATATCTGGGGTGCAACCGCTTCAATACCGGGGAAGCCCATGTGGCACTTCAACGGGAAGATGATGCCACCATTTGTGGCCGTAAGGGTCCGGACTCCGCCTTTGCTCAGCAAGGATATTGTCCGAATTATACAAAGGAGAAGAGGAAGAATTTCTTCGCATTAAACCACGGGATGGATTCTCCATGTGCAACCCCCCAAACTGGGTAAGTCGTTATTCCTTTCCCCGCTTCACTCATCGCGGCGTTCTTCGCTAAGATCATCTGCTTCGACATTTCCGAGCAGGTACTAAGGAGGGCCGTAGAAGGAATCTCCAGCCCCTCCCCGCAGCCAGAGGACCCCGGAAGGGCCCTAGATCCAGGACTCGAAGAGGATCCGGATATTACCGTGGAGCTTGTCAACATGATATTTAATCAAGCGGGCTGTGATGGCGCCTCAGTGGCCATTATTGCCGACTACCCCGGACTGCTACCTACGTCACGTGTAAGCCAAACCGAAAAACCCTATCCTCCGAAGAAGACTCCTTCGGATGTCATGCCTTACCCTTGAAGTGTCGTGTTTTTGCGAGAGCGGCGGTCGGAGCGTGGCGAGCCCCTAGGGACTCATCGGCCAAGGCGTCCGGATCGGGCGAGCTCAAGCGGAAGCGTGAGGTTGACACGCCGCTGCTGAGGTAAGGAAAAAACCTGTCCTGCGATTATGTTATTTGAAGTATAATGGCGCCCTTTGCGTCTGGCGAGGAAGAGAATCATTGGACTATATCCGAGGACCACGACAATCACACCTCTACCGGCGGATTCGAACCGGCCTCGAGAGCGGAGGCGACCACGGGGCGGTGCCGCATAGTTCTCCGACGGAGGAGGCTGATATGCTCTCGCCACGAACTCCGAAGTAGAGGCGCCATGAATCACCGGCGCCCGACGGGCGTGCTTGAACAACATCTTTTACGAAGAGGCATTTAATGCCTTCAATTCGGGAGGCGCATACATCCGAAGCTGCTCAAGGCGGGCTTGCCCGGCGATGGACGATATACCAAAGATATCGGGTAAGAAATTTTGATAAGCATGTATAGCGGTAGCCCACGAGACTTGAAATGGTGGGAACAACTGTTTTAAGGATCAATATATGTACATGTCCTTGTAGATAAGAATGAGCAAGCTGTCTCGGGAGCTGGAGGAGTGCAAGGCCGAGCTAAAGGCCACGATTCATGAAGTTAGAGGAATCCCAAAACCCTCATCTGGTAACATTTGTCTCAATTGTGCGAATATGCACCAGTTAGTAAGTGGCTGATATGACAAGTCTAACAGGAAATTCTGCAAACAATCCCGGGGTAAATCCGGAGGGCGTAAGAGATGACGAATCACATCTTAAAAGGCAGCTGAAGGCTGGCGAGCGCATTCTTACGCAGGTTAGGCAGGAGAAGAACAATCTTCAAGATGCCAAAGTCCAGCTGGACTTGGAGTTAAAATACGTCCGCGCTCAGCTGGCGGACTCCCTAAAGGAGAACAAAAGGCTTCGACGCGATATTTATGGTAAGTGCCTAGACGAACGGTAGTATAGTTCGGCGCAGAAGTATATTGAAAGCATTTTGCTTGTAGGAATGTTAACATGTCGCCCTGAGGAGGAGATGCCCTCATCTGCAGGCGAGTTACTACAAGACCTCTCACAACCGCACGAGCGAGCTCGGCAGGTGATGCAGGGCGTTGCTCAGGCCTTGTGGCCATCGAGCTTCCTGCCGAATGGCATGGGAGAACTTGCGGATATGCTTCAAGGAGCACAGCGGCGCTTCCGATTGTGGAAGATATCAGCCTGCCGGCAAGGTGCGAGAGAAGCCTGGGCTATGGTGAAGATGTGCTACACCAAGCTGGACCCGAACCATATGGCGAAGTCGGACCAGCGGGGCGGATGGGCAAGAAATTCCGTGAGTCGGTATATGACCGGTGGCGTTAGCCATAAAATATTCTCAACGGATTGGAAGCTAGATAGCCTGTTGGATGATATAGAGGAGGAATATAGTTAGTCCAAGTGACTGTGTAATTCAATGGACATAATTAGTCCCTAGCCAGATTAAAATCATTTGTCATGGCGGACCTTTTCCCTTCAGCCCCCGGATCCTACAGTCCGGGTTGTGTCCGAATACCCACTCGGTTATACAAAACCGGGGTATGCGAGGAAACCAGGCGTAGGGGTCATAAGTGCTTGAACAGACAAGTACCCAACTAGTTATGTTATATTACATGGATAGTAAGAAACATCTTCGAGGAGAATAGTTCCGTTAGGGGTTCCTTTATTGGTGCGCATGCGACAATGCACATGTCGGACTGCGAATGATTACGCGAGGATACAAAACTTCGGGGATTTGCGTTGTAATAAGCGAATACATCTTTTGTTCACCGACCGAATATTCTCTTAAGGAAGCTAGCTTTCGGCTTCACCCGATCGAGGTACACATCCGGCTGAACCGGCGGTAACAATCGCGAGAGGTGCTCCCCTTATGCCCTAGCCGAATTAAAGGGAGCGTGGGGCATAAACACAAGAGCCGAACAACCCAGCTTGGCCACATCTTAAGTCATATCGATGCATATAATGGTGAAGAAAAGGCACATATGGAAAAAGAATGCATATGTGATGGGCGAAAAGCCATGTGAGTAATTATTTTAGCTTCCTATAGGAAGCCCCGTGTGTGTTTACACACCTAGTGCGGCGGAGTGATCCGGAGTCCGCACTGTATTGAATACCGTGTGAAGAGGAAAAAGGTCGAGAAAGGAAAAGGGATGGAGCATAATTAAAAAGAGGGGTTAGGAGGCGAACTTTGAGTTCGGCGTTAGGCGTAGAATCTCCGAGTCGGCGCGTTCCACGGGTTCGGCTCGAGTCTGTTATCGGATGCATTACGTGGCGATGCGCTCCTCCGGTGAGAACTTTGTCAATGACGAAGGGACCCTCCCACTTGGGTTTGAGCTTGTCCTTCTTCTTCTCCGGTAGGCGTAGAACGAGCTCGCGAATATTGTAAGTTTTGGCCCGCACTTCTCTGCTTTGATATCGTCGAGCCTGCTGGCGATAGAATGCGGAGGCGGGCTTTTTGCGACGTCGCGCTCCTCCTCCAGGGCATCCAAGTTATCCTGCCGATCTAACTCGGCTTCCTTCTCTTCGTACATGCGTACGCGTGGCGAATCATGTATTATGTCGCAGGGTAATACTGCTTCCGCGCCGTACACCATAAAAATGGTGTATATTCGTTGGTGCGATTCGGCGTGGTCCGCAGCCCCCAGAGTATGGAGTCGAGCTCCTCGACCCAGTGCGTATCCGACTCTGTCAAGGATCGCACTAGTCTGGGTTTGATGCCACTCGTGATGAGACCATTTGCCCGCTCTACGGCGTTTGTTTGGGGATGGTAGGCGGGCGTAATCAAGCTTAATGCCCATTTTGCGCGCAAGTTTTCACTTCGCGGCTGTGAAATTTGAGCCATTATCGGTGATGATCTTTGTAGGGTACACCGTGTCGGTGTACGACCCCGATATGAAGTCTATTCTGATGCGGATTCGCCGTTTTGACTGGTTTGGCTTCTATCCATTTGGTGAATTTGTCCACCATGACCAATAAGTATTTTTTCTTATGGCTTCCCCCTTTAAGAGGTCCGACCATATCCAGCCCCCAGACCGCGAAGGGCCAAGTTATGGGGATTGTTTGGAGAGCGGTAGGGGGCATATGACTCTGATTGGCAAAGAGCTGGCAACCAACGCAATGTTGGACAAGGTCTTGTGCGTCTGTTCGGGCCGTCGGCTAGTATAAACCTGTACGGAAGGCCTTGTTGACTAATGCTCGAGCCGCGGCGTGGTGCCCGCCCAGTCCGGCATGGATTTCAGCCAAGAGCTGCCGCCCTTCCTCTTCGGAGATGCATCTTTGGAGCAATCCGGTAGCACTTTTCTTGTAGAGTTCCCCTTCGTAGACTTTGTAAGCTTTAGAGCGCCGGACGATGCAGCGTGCTTCATTTTGGTCTTCGGGGAGCTCCTGCCTATTTAGGTAGGCCAAGAAAGGCTCGATCCGCAGGCGATTACAGCCATGATTTCATGGGCGAGGGCGTTATTTGGTGGTACAACCTCCGATTATATGTCGATAGTTCGAATGCGGGGTGTATTCGGATCCGTGCTAGTATTTCCGGAGTCCCCTTCCCATACTACGGATGGCTTGGAAAACCGTTCCAAGAATATGTTAGGTGGGACACGGTCGCATTTAAGCGCCCGATCGGCGAGGACGTCCACCGCTTGATTGTTTCTCGAGCCACATGGTGGAATTCGAGCCCCTCGAACCGAGCTGACATCTTGAGGACGACATTATGGTAGGCCGCCATTTTGGGGTCCTTGGCATCAAAATCTCCGTTTATTTGTGATATTGCGAGGTTTGAATCGCGCACTTCTCGGCGTTGAATGCCCATAGAGGCGCCATCCGAAGACCGTGCAATGAGCCTCATATTCGGCTGCATTGTTGGAGTCGTGTATAATATTTGGAGGACGTCTTGGACCGTGTCTCCGGTGGGAGGCGTCGGGACTACACTGCTCCCAATCCGGCCAGCATTTTAGAGCCGTCGAAGTGCATGATCCAGTTTGAGTATGCGTCGTACTCCTTAGGGAGTTCGACTTCTGTCCATTCGGTGACGAAGTCAGCCAATACTTGTGACTTTATGGCCCGCCGTGGTTTGTATGTTATGTCGAACGGAAGGAGCTCAATGGCCCATTTGGCAATCCGGCCCGTAGCATCACGGTTATTTATTATGTCATTGAGTGGTACTTCGGAGGCCACCATAATCGAACACTCTTGAAAGTAGTGTCGTACCTTCCGGGATGCCATGAACACCGCGTATGATATTTTTTGATAGTGTGGGTATCGGGATTTGCATGGGGTTAGGACCGTGGATACGTAGTAATCCGGCTTCTAGAGCGGGAATTTGTATCCGTCAGCCTCTCGTTCAACGACGAGCACTGCGCTTACAACTTGATGCGTTGCAGCTATGTACAACAACATAGGTTAAATCAATATTTGGCGCTGTTAGTCTTTGGATTACTGGCCAATAAGGTCTTTATTTCATCCAGTCCGATCGCGGCTGCATCCGTCGCACGAAGTGTTGGTGCGAAGAAGGCGATAAAGAGGTAATGCCTTTTCTCCTAACACGGAGATAAAGCGGCTTAGAGCAGCCACGCATCCGGCTAGTTTTGGATGTGCTTGAGGTCATTGGTATAGCCAAGCTGTGATGAGCTCAGATTTTGCGATTCACTTCAATTTTCTATTGGAAGCGATGAAGCCGAGTAGTTTCCCGAGGGGCGCCAAAACGCATTTTTCGGGTTCAGCTTGATGTCGTATGTCGGAGATTGTCGAATGTAAGCCTCAAGTCATCTATTAGGGTTTCGGCGTGTCTTGTTTTATGACCACGTCATCCACGTATGCCTCCTTTGTTTTTGCCGATTTGCTTTTCGGGCATGTTTGAATCATGCGTTGGTAGGTTGCGCTTAGCGTTCTTAAGCCGAAAGGCATAGTGTTGAAGCGAAAGGGCCATATGGTGTTATGAAAGCTGTTGCGCTTGGTGGACTCGCCATCTTTATTTAATGGTATCCAGTATCGTCGAGGAAACATAGCGAGTCGTGTCCTGCTGTGGCATCGATGATTTGATCGATGCGAGGAGGAAAAGGATCCTTAGGGCAAGCCTTGTTGAGGTCTTTAAAGTCGACACATAGGCGCCAGGATTTGTCCTTCTTTGGTACCATTACCAGGTTTGCCAGCCAATCCGGATGCTTGATATCTCTGATGAATCCGGCCTCGAGTAGTTTGGCTAGCTCTTCCCCCATGGCCTGCCTATTGGGCTCTGAAAACTGTCTTAGAGTCTGCTTGACCGGTTTGTATCCTTTTAGTATATTGAGGCTGTGTTCGGGCAATCTGCATGGGATGCCCGGCATGTCCGATGGGTGCCAGGCGAAGATGTCCCAATTCTCGCATAAGAAGTCTCGCAGTGCGGCGTCCATCGCGGGGCTCAACTGTGTCCCAACGGAATCTGTCTTCGTGGGGTCCGTTGGATGGACTTGGAATTTGACTATCTCGTCTGCGGGTTTAAATGAGGTGGACTTGGGTCGCTTGTCTAGTATCACGTCGTCCCATCCACGGTGGCCCATGATGTTGTTAATTCTTGGCTGCTAGGGCCTCGGATAATGCCTCGAGGGCTAGTGCTGCGGGTTTTTTTTTGGCGTGAAGTCGACGTCCGGATCATCGGCTAGAGTGATGATTCCATTGGGTCGGGCATTTTAAGCTTCATGTACTGTAATGGGGTATAGCTTGAAAGCTTGTGCGCGTCCCACCCTAGAAGGCGTGGTATCCGCTGCTAAAGGGCCACTTGGAATGTGATTTCTTGGACCTATAATTCTCACAGGTGCGAATACCACGTCGAGTGTGATTTTTCCTGCACACCGCGCTTCCCGACTAGGGATAATTCCCTCGAAGGTTGTGCCGCTTTGTTCAATCGGCCTTTGTCAATTCCATCTTGCTGAGTGTCTCTTCATAGATCAAGTTTAATCCGCTTCCGCCATCCATGAGCACTTTAGTGAGCGAAAGCCGTCCACGATTGGCTAAGAACGGAGCGGTGGTGCCAGACGATCTGGAATCAAGGTTCGTCACTGGCATTGAAAGTTATAGCTGTGTCGTTCCAGGGGTTTATTTTGGCCATATGGCAAATTTCCGCAGAGCCTCGATGAGCTTGCTTGCGCCTTCTGTTCGAGGCAAAAGTCTCGAAGACTATTAGTACCGTATTGTGCTCGTTGGCGGGATGTAGTTCTCTAAGAAGATCCTCGCCACTTTTTGCAGCCTGCCGGAGTATCCAACATGCCCTAAGGCTATGAGTTGGTGTTGTGTCTGGAGTGCTGTGGAGTTTACATGGCCCATTGAGCCATTTTTCCAATACGGTTGCCCGCCCTGGGGTGGGCTTTGGTTTCATGGGGATTGGATCGGCCGACTTACGATAGTTCGCCCATTTAGTTCGGACAAAAGTTTTGGTGAGAGCCGGACTGTCCCAAAATTCAGCTTGGGTTTTCCAGACGCTTTCCATCGCACAGTACTTCTGTACTATGGTTGCTAAGTCCGCAAAGCGTACTATGTCACGGCAACTTATAGCATTAAGGATTCCTTTGTCCGTGCAGTTTTTGCAGAAGAGTGAGACTACATCCTCCTCGTGACATTCCTCGACCTTGTTTAGCGCAAGGAGGAATCTGGCCCAGTAATGATGCATTGTCTCCTGGGGCTCTTGCCTGATATGGGAGAGACGATTTATGTCCGTGTGGGTGGTTATAGCCGAATCCTGATTCTGATCCGATCTAGCACCCCGGGGCATGGGAGCTTCCGGGTTCGACAGCTCGGGATCCAGGACGCTGCCCAATTTTTCCGGCCCCGTGCCCGATTCTAAGTCCGAGACCCGGGTCATATCCTCCCCTGGGCTGGTGTCCGGCTCTGGGAGCTCGGTGATCCGGACAGAATTCGTCCTCAAAATAGAGGGATACTCCCTGTGTGGTTCCTCCGCTACCGCTATCTCATGGGTGGCTGGCGGGGATTTAATGTCCCTCTGGTCGGGCTTAAGCCCGATTTGGTCATAGTCCGTTGCGACTCCCAAAGCGGTGATGCGATCCAAGATCTCATTAAGAGAAGAGAGCTCTATTAGATCCATCTGTTCGGCGAGTTCCGAATTGATGCGAAGTTTATCGTGATGACCGAGAGGCCATCGTGGTTGCCGACGACCGATGGGGTGACCATGGCAAGCCACCTAGTCGGAGAGTTTGGCCTATAGCGAGCTCCCCCATGTAATGGTGTCCACGACAGCGAGGCGAGCCATCGAGCCTTGCAGCGACGACACGGAGGAACTCTCAATGAAAGCACCAATGTCGGTGTCAAAACCGGCGGATCTCGGGTAGGGGTCCCGATCACGTGCGTCTTAGGCTGATGGTAACAGGAAGCAAGGGACACAATGTTTACCCAGGTTGGGCCCTCTTGATGGAAGTAAAACCCTACTTCCTGCTTGATTAATATTGAAGATGTGGGTAGTACAAGAGTAGATCTACCACGAGATCGTAGAGGCTAAACCCTAGAAGCTAGCCTATGATGGTATGACTGTAATTGTGATCGGCCTTCTGAGGACCAACCTCTCCGGTTTATATAGACACCGGAGAGGTCTAGGGTTTACATGGAGTCGGTTACAAGGAAGGAAATACAATATCTGGATCGCCAAGCTTTCCTTCCACGGCAAGGAGAGTTCCATCCGGACACGGGACGAAGTCTTGAGTCTTGTATCTTCACACTTCAATAGTCCGGACGATGTATATAGTCCGGCTGTCCGGATACCCCCTAATCCAGGACTCCCTCAATCGCCGCCGTCACATAGCCCCAACCAAGACACTAAAAATAACAAGAACGATAAAGGGTCCCTCCCGCCAGCGAGGGGCCGAGGTCCTCTGCACCTCCATAGCCCAGCGGCCATGGAAGATGAGGCGGACCGGTGGCGACGCCGTCGGGAAGAATAGAAAAAGTCTGAGATCTTTTCTTGTGGAGGAGTGTATGATGTCGGAATTGCACGATGTATTGCTCATGTGCAAAGGCACATATATATAATGCACACGAGGTGGGCCACGACCTCAACTATACAAGGAACTAGGAGGTGGGCCCAATACACAAGTATGCACAACACATATACTCAACACCCCCCCCCCCCCCGCAGTCGAAGCGGCACCACTGCTAACGCAAAGACTGGACCGGAACTCCTCAAATGACGCTGTAGGCAAGCCCTTGGTCATGATATCTGCAAATTGTTGGGAAGTAGGGACGTGTAGAGCACGAATATGACCAAGGGCCACCTGTTCCCGAACAAAAAGAATATCCAACTCAATATGCTTGGTCCGACGATGATGTACCGAGTTGGCGGAGAGGTTGACTGCCGAAACATTGTTGCAGTAGACCACCATAGCACGATCCACAGGACAAGAGAGCTCCTGAAGAAGCTGGAGAAGCCACGAACACTCGGCGGCGGCGTTGGCCACCGCACGATACTCAGCCTCAGCACTGGAGCGAGAGACCGTATGCTGCTGCTTGGACGACCACGAGATGAGTGAGGTGTTGGGGAACGTTGCATAAAATAAAATTTTCCTATGTTCACCAAGATCCATCTATAAGTTCATCTAGCAACGAGAGAGAGATGCATCTACATACCCTTGTAGATCGCGTGTGGAAGCGTTCAAGAGAACGGGGTTGAGGGAGTCGTTCTCGTTGTGATCCAAATCACCGGAGATCCTAGCGCCGAACGGACGGCACCTCCGCGTTCAACAAAAGTACGGTCAGCGTGACGTCTCCTCCGTCTTGATCCAGCAAGGGGGAAGGAGAGGTTGATGAAGATCCAGCAGCACGACGGCGTGGTGGTGGATGCAGCAGAGGTCTCGGCAGGCTTCGCCAAGCAACTACGGGAGGAGGAGGAGGTGTAGGGGAGGGGGCGCCAAGACTTCAGGTGCGGCTGCCCTCCCCCTTATATAGGCCCCTAGGGGCGCCCGGCCTGAGATCAGATCTCCCAAGGGGGCGGCCAAGGGGGAGGCTTGCCCCCAAGGCAGTGGGCGCCCCCCACCCTAGGGTTTCAACCCTAGGCGCGGGGGGCCCAATGGGGCGCACCAGCCCACCAGGCTGGTTCCTCCCACTTCAGCCCAGGGCCCTCCGGGATAGGTGGCCCCTCCCGGTGGACCCCGGGACCCTTCCGGTGACCCCCGAACCTCTCCCGATGGCCGAAATAGCACTTCCTATATATAATTATTTACCTCCGGACCATTCCAGAACTCCTCGTGACGTCCGGGATCTCATCCAGGACTCCGAACAACATTCGGTTTGCTGCATACTCATATTCATACAACCCTAGCGTCACCGAACCTTAAGTGTGTAGACCCTACGGGTTCGGGAGACACGTAGACATGACCGAGAGCGGCTCTCGGTCAATAACCAACAGCGGGATCTGTATACCCATGTTGGCTCCCACATGCTCCTCGATGATCTCATCGGATGAACCACGATGTCGAGGATTCAAGCAACCCCGTATACAAGTCCCTTTGTCAATCGGTATGTTACTTGCCCGAGACTCGATTGTCGGTATCCCAATACCTCGTTCAATCTCGCGTTCGCAAGCCACTTTACTCGTCTCAGTAAAGCATGATCCGTGACCAAACACTTGGTCACTTTGAGCTCATTATGATGATGCATTACCGAGTGGGCCCAGTGATACCTCTCCGTGTCTGGAGTGACAAATCCTAGTCTCGATCCGTGACAACCCAATGACACTTTCGGAGATACCGTAGTGCACCTTTATAGTCACCCGATTCGTTGTGACGTTTGGTACACCCAAAGCATTCCTATGGTATCCGGGAGTTACGATTTCACGGTCTAAGGAAGAGATACTTGACATTGGAAAAGCTCTAGCAAAGCGAACTATACGATCTTTGTGCTATGCTTAGGATTGGGTCTTGTCCATCACGTCATTCTCCTAATGGCGTGATCCGTTATCAATGACATCGATGTCCATAGTCGAAACCATGACTATCGTTGACCAACGAGCTAGTCTACTAGAGGCTCACTAGGGACATGTTGTGGTCTATGTATTCACACGTGTATTACGATTTCCGGATAATACAATTATAGCATGAATAAAAGACAATTATCATGAACAAGGAAATATAATAATAATGCTTTTATTATTGCCTCTAGGGCATATTTCCAACAGTCTCCCACTTGCACTAGAGTCAATAATCTAGTTACATTGTGATGAATTGAACACCCATAGAGTTCGGTGTTGATCATGTTTTGCCCATGGAAGAGGTTTAGTCAGCGGATCTGCGACATTCAGATCCGTATGCACTTTCTGATTTCTATGTCTCCATCTTGAACATTTTCACGGATGGAGTTGAGCGGCGCTTGATGTGCTTGGTCTTCTTGTGAAACCTGGCTCCTTGGCAAGGGCAATAGCTCCGGTGTTGTCACAGAAGAGTTTGATCGGCCCCGACGCATTGGGTATGACTCCTAGGTCGGTGATGAACTCCTTCACCCAAATTGCTTCATCGCTGCCTCCGAGGCTGCCATGTACTCCGCTTCACATGTAGATCCCGCCACCACGCTCTGCTTGCAGCTGCACCAGCTTCTTGCCCACCATTCAACATATACACGTATCCGGTTTGTGACTTAGAGTCATCAGATCGTGTCGAAGCTAGCGTCGGCGTAACCCTTCTGACGAGCTCTTCGTCACCTCCATAAAGCGAAACATGTCCTTAGTCCTTTTCGGTACTTCAGGATATTCTTGACCACTGTCTAGTGTTCCTTGCTAGGATTACTTTGGTACCTTCCTACCAAACTTACGGCAAGGTTTACATCAGGTCTAGTACACAGCATGGCATACATAATAGACCCTATGGCTGATGCATAGGGGATGACACTCATCTCTTCTATATCTTCTGCCGTGGTGGGACATTGAGCTGAGCTCAATTTCACACCTTATGTCTGAGCAAGAACCCTTTCTTGGACTGATCCATTTTGAACTTCTTCAATATTTTATCAAGGTATGTGCTTTGTGAAAGACCTATGAGGCGTCTCGATCTATCTCTATAGATCTTGATCCCTAATATATAAGCAGCTTCTCCAAGGTCCTTCATTGAAAAACTCTTATTCAAGTAGGCCTTAATGCTGTCCAAAAGTTATATATCATTTCCCATCAAAAGTATGTCATCTACATATAATATGAGAAATGCTACAGAGCTCCCACTCACTTTCTTGTAAACGCATGCTTCTCCATAAGTCTGCATAAACCCAAACGCTTTGATCATCTCATCAAAGCGAATGTTCCAACTCCGAGATGCTTGCACCAACCCATAAATGGATCGCTGGAGCTTGCATACCTTGTTAGCATTCTTAGGGTCGACAAAACCTTCCGGCTGCATCATATACAGTTCTTCCTTAAGATAGCCGTTAAGGAATGCCGTTTTGACGTCCATTTGCCATATCTCATAATCATAGTATGCGGCAATTGCTAACATGATTCGACGGACTTCAGCTTCGCCACGGAGAGAAAGTCTCATCGTAGTCAACCCCTTGAACTTGCCGATAACCTTTAGCGACAAGTCGAGCTTTATAGATGGTAACATTACCATCGCGTCCGTCTTCTTCTTAAAGATCCATTTGTTTTCTATCGCTCGCCGATCATCGGGCAAGTCTGTCAAAGTCCATACTTTGTTTTCATTCATGGATCCTATCTCGGATTGCATGGCTTCAAGCCATTTGTTGGAATCTGGGCCGCCATCGCTTCTTCATAGTTCGAAGGTTCACGTTGTCTAATAACATGATTTCCGTGACAGGGTTGCCATACCACTCTGGTGTGGAGCGTGTCCTTGTGGACCCACTGGTTCAAGTAGCAACTTGATCCAAGTACCTTGATCATCATCATTAATTTCCTCTCTGATCGGTGTAGGCACCACAGAACATTTTCCGAGCTGCACTACTTTCCGGTTCAAGAGGTAGTACTTCATCGAGTTCTACTTTCCTCCCACTTACTCCTTTCGAAAGAAACTCTTTTTCCAGAAAGGATCCGTTCTTGGCAACAAAGATCTTGCCTTCGGATCTAAGGTAGAAGGTATACCCAATGGTTTCCTTGGGGTATCCTATGAAGACGCATTTTTCCAACTTGGGTTCGAGCTTTTCAGGTTGAAGTTTCTTGACATAAGCATCACATCCCCAAACTTTTAGAAACGACAGCTTAGGTTTCTTCCCAAACCATAATTCATACGGTGTCGTCTCAACGGATTTAGACGATGCCCTATTTAAAGTGAATGTAGCTGTCTCTAGAGCGTATCCCCAAAATAATAGAGGTAAATCAGTAAGAGACATCATAGATCGCACCATATCCAATAGAGTGCGATTATGACGTTCAGACACACCGTTACGCTGAGGTGTTCCAGGCGGCGTGAGTTGTGAAACGATTCCACATTTCCTTAAGTGTGTACCAAATTCGTGACTTAAATATTCTCCTCCACGATCTTATCGTAAGAACTTTATTTTTCGGTCACGTTGATTCTCTACCTCATTCTGAAATTCCTTGAACTTTTCAAAGGTCTCAGACTTGTGTTTCATCAAGTAGACATACCCATATCTACTCAAGTCATCAATGGGAGTGAGAACATAACGATATCCTCCGTGAGCCTCAACGCTCATTGGACCTTTTACATCGGTATGTATGATTTCCAATAAGTTGGTTGCTCGCTCCATTGTTAGGAGAATGGAGTCTTGGTCATTTTGCCCATAAGGCATGGTTCGCATGTGTCAAATGATTCACAATCGAGAGACTCTAAGAGTCCATCATCATGGAGCTTCTTCATGCGCTTGACACCAATGTGACCAAGGCGGCAGTGCCACAAGTATGTGGGACTATTGTTATCAACTTCACATCTTTTGGTATTCACACTATGAATATGTGTAATATTACGTTCGAGATTCATTAAGAATAAACCATTGACCATCGGAGCATGACCATAAAACATATCTCTCATATAAATAGAACAACCATTATTCTCGGATTTAAATGAGTAGCCATCTCGCATTAAACGAGATCCTGATACAACGTTCATGCTCAAACTTGGCACTAAATAACAATTATTGAGGTTTAAAACTAATCCCGTAGGTAAATGTAGAGGTAGCGTGCCGACGGCGATCACATCGACCTTGGAACCATTCCCGACGCACATCGTCACCTCGTCCTTCGCCAGTCTCCTCTTATTCCGCAGCTCCTGCTGTGAGTTACATATATGAGCAACGGCACCGGTATCAAATACCCAGGAGTTACTATGAGTACTGGTAAGGTACACATCAATTACATGTATATCAAATATACCTTTAGTGTTGCCGGCCTTCTTATGCGCTAAGTATTTGGGGCAGTTCCGCTTCGGTGACCCTTCCTTTGCAATAAAAGCACTCAGATCTCGGGCTTGGGTCCATTCTTTGACTTCTTCCCGCAAGCGGCTTACGGGCGGCAACATCCTTGCCGTCCTTCTTGAAGTTCTTCTTACCCTTGCCCTTCTTGAACTTAGTGGTTTTATTGACCATCAACACTTGATGTTCTTTCTTGATTTCTACCTCTGCTGACTTCAGCATTGAAAATACTTCAGAATAGTTTTCACCATCCCCTGCATATTGTAGTTCATCACAAATCTCTTGTAGCTTGGTGGGAGCGATCAAGGATTCTGTCAATGACCGCCTCGTCAGGAGGTTAATGTCCACTGGGACAGGCGGTTGTGCAACCTGACATTTTGAGTATGTGCTCACCGACAGTAACTATTTTCCTCCATCTTACAACTATAGAACTTGTCGGAGACTTCATCTCTCGACCGGGCATGAGCTTGGAAAACCATTTTCAGCTCCTCGAACATCTCATATGCTCCGTGTTGCTCAAAACGCTTTTGGAGCCCGGTTCTAAGCTGTAAAGCATGCCGCACCGAACGAGGGAGTAATCATCAACACGAGACTGCCAAGCGTTCATAACGTCTTGGTTCTCTCGATGGGTGCTTCACCTAGCGGTGCTTCTAGGACATATTGTTTCTTTGCTGCTATGAGGATGATCTCGGTTAGGACCCAGTCCGAATAGTTGCTGCCATCATCTTTCAGCTTGGTTTTCTAGGAACGTTGAAGTTCATGGTGACATGAGCGTTGGCCATTTGATCTACAAGACATTTTGCAAAGATTTTAGACTAATGTTCATGATAATTAAGTTCATCTAATCAAATTATTTAATGAACTCCCACACAGATTTGACATCCCTCTAGTCATCTAAGTGTTACATGATCCGAGTCGACTAGGCCGTGTCCGATCATCACGTGAGACACACTAGTCATCGCCGGTGAACATCTCCATGTTGATCGTATCTTCCATACGACTCATGTTCGACCTTTCGGTCTCTTGTGTTCCGAGGCCATGTCTGTACATGCTAGGCTCGTCAAGTTAACCTAAGTGTTTTGCATGTGTAAAACTGTCTTACACCGTTGTATGTGAACGTAAGAATCTATCACACCCGATCATCACGTGGTGCTTCAAACGATGAACTTTAGCAACGCTTACGATTAGGGAGTACACTTTCTTGAAATTATTATAAGGGATCATCTTATTTACTACCGTCGTTCTAAGTAAACAAGGTGCAAAAACATAATAAACATCACGTGCAATTATATAGTAGTGACATGATATGGCCAATATCATATAGCTCCTTTGATCTTCATCTTCGGGGCTCCATGATCATCTTGTCACCGGCATGACACCATGATCTCCATCATCATGATCTCCATCATCATGTCTCCATGAAGTTGCTCTCCAACTATTACTTCTACTACTATGGCTAACGCGTTTAGCAATAAAGTAAAGTAATTTACATGGCGTTTCTCAATGACACGCAGGTCATACAAAAATAAAGACAACTCCTATGGCTCCTGCCGGTTGTCATACTCATCGACATGCAAGTCGTGATTCCTATTACAAGAACATGATCTCATACATCACATATATATCATTCATCATTCATCACAACTTTGGCCATATCACATCACAAAACACTTGCTCCAAAACAAGTTAGACGTCCTCTAATTGTTGTTGCAAGTTTTTACGTGGCTGCAATAGGGTTCTAGCAAGAACGTTTTCTTACCTACGTGAAAGCCATAACGTGATTTGTCAACTTCTATTTACCCTTCATAAGGACCCTTTTCATCGAATCCGCTCCAACTAAAGTGGGAGAGACAGACACCGCTAGCCACCTTATGCAACTAGTGCATGTCGATTCGGTGGAACCTGTCTCACGTAAGCGCGTGTAAGGTCGGTCCGGCCGCTTCATCCCACAATACCGCTGAAGCAAGATAAGACTAGTAGCGGCAAGAAAGTTGACAACATCTACGCCCACAATAAATTGTGTTCTACTCGTGCAAGAGAGAACTACGCATAGACCTAGCTCATGATGCCACTGTTGGGGAACATTGCAAAAAATAAAATTTTCCTACGTTCACCAAGATCCATCTATGAGTTCATCTAGCAATGGGAGAGACAGAGAGAGATGCATCTACATACCCTTGTAGATCGCGTGCGGAAGCGTTCAAGAGAACGGGGTTGAGGGAGTCGTTCTCGTCGTGATCCAAATCACCGGAGATCCTAGCGCCGAACGGACGTCACCTCCACGTTCAACACACGTACGGTCAGCGTGATGTCTCCTCCGTCTTGATCCAGCAAGGGGGAAGGAGAGGTTGATGAAGATCCAGCAGCACGACGGCGTGGTGGTGGATGCAGCAGAACTCGGCAGGCTTCGCCAAGCAACTACGGGAGGAGGAGGAGGTGTAGCAGGGGAGGGGCGCCAAGACTTGAGTGCGGCTGCCCTCCCCCTTATATAGGCCCCTGGGGGCGCCCGCCCCGAGATCAGATCTCCCAAGGGGCGGCGGCCAAGGGGGGAGGCTTGCCCCCCAAGGCAAGTGGGGCGCCCCCACCCCTAAGGTTTCCAACCCTAGGAGCAGGGGGGCCCAAGGGGGGGGGGGGCGCACCAGCCCACCAGGGGCTGGTTCCCTTCCCACTTCAGCCCACGGGCCCTCCGGGATAGGTGGCCCCACCCGGTGGACCCCCGGGACCCTTCCGGTGGTCCCGGTACAATACCGGTGACCCCCGAACCTCTCCTGATGGCCGAAATAGCACTTCCTATATATATATTCTTTACCTCCGGACCATTCCAGAACTCCTCGTGACGTCCGGGATCTCATCCGGGAGTCCGAACAACATTCGGTTTGCTGCATACTCATATTCATACAACCCTAGCATCACCGAACCTTAAGTGTGTAGACCCTACGGGTTCGGGAGACACGTAGACATGACCGAGGCGGCTCTCGGTCAATAACCAACAGCGGATCTGGATACCCATGTTGGCTCCTACATGCTCCTCGATGATCTCATCGGATGAACCACGATGTCGAGGATTCAAGCAACCCGTATACAATTCCCTTTGTCAATCGGTATGTTACTTGCCCGAGATTCGATCGTCGGTATCCCAATACCTCGTTCAATCTCGTTATCGGCAAGTCACTTTACTCGTACCGTAATGCATGATCCCGTGACCAAACACTTGGTCACTTTGAGCTCATTATGATGATGCATTACCGAGTGGGCCCGGTGATACCTCTCCGTAATACGGAGTGACAAATCCCAGTCTCGATCCGTGACAACCCAACAGACACTTTCGGAGATACCTGTAGTGCACCTTTATAGTCACCCGATTCGTTGTGACGCTTGGTACGCCCAAAGCACTCCTACGGTATCCGGAGTTACACGATCTCATGGTCTAAGGAAAAGATACTTGACATTGGAAAAGCTCTAGCAAAAGGAAGTACACGATCTTGTGCTATGCTTAGGATTGGGTCTTGTCCATCACATCATTCTCCTAATGATGTGATCCCATTATCAACGACATCCAATGTCCATAGTCAGGAAACCATGACTATCTGTTGATTAACGAGCTAGTCAACTAGAGGCTCACTAGGGACATGTTGTGGTCTAAGTATTCACACGTGTATTACGATTTCCGGATAATACAATTATAGCATGAATAAAAGACAATTATCACGAACAAGGAAATATAATAATAATCCTTTTATTATTGCCTCTAGGGCATATTTCCAACATGAGGGTCCAAGGAAGACACAATAGCCCGATGTGGAGCGACGAGTGTCAGGGCAGCCCGCCTAGTCAGCATTGGAGTAGGTGGTGAGGGCGGTTGAGGGAGTCCTGGATTAGGGGGTCCCCGGACGTCCGAGCTATGTGACATGGGCCGGACTGGTGGGCCGTGAAGATACAAGATAGAAGGCTTCCCCCGTGTTCGGATGGGACTCTCCTTTGTGTGGATGGCAAGCCTGGCGTTCGGATATGAAGATTCCTTTCTCTGTAAACCGACTCTGTATAACCCTAGGCCCCTCCGTTGTCTATATAAACCGGAGGGTTTAGTCCATAGAGGCAATCACGATCATACAGGCTAGGCATCTAGGGTTTAGCCATTACGATCTCGAGGTAGATCAACTCTTGTAACCCCTATACTCATCAAAGTAATCAAGCAGGAAGTAGGGTATTACCTCCATTAAGAGGGCCCGAACCTGGGTAAACATCGTGTCCCCTGCCTCCTATTACCTTCGATCCTCAGACGCATAGTTCGGGACCCCCTACCCGAGATCGGGCGGTTTTGACACAGACATTGGTGCTTTCATTGAGAGTTCCTCTGTGTTGTCGATAGAAGGCTCGATGGCCCGCTCAATCATCTACAATGATGCTATTTCAAGGGAGACTTTCTTCCCCGGCCAAATTTTCGTATTTGGCGGCTTTGCACTACGTGCCAATTCGATTGGGCACCTTGAGCAGATCGACAGCTACGCCCCTGGTCATCAGATCAGTTTCAGGAACTTAAACTATGTCGCGGATATCTGAGGAGACTTGATCTTTGAAGGGTTCGCGGCCCCGACCGCCGCTCTGGCCTTGAATCTAGAGCAGACTACCTGGTCCGAAGACGGGAGTTTAGAGCCCGCCCGACTACCTGCAATTATGGAACCTGCTACTGGAGATCTGGAGGGGACGGCGTCATCGGAAAACTCAACGACGAACCGATCTCCCCTTGTCGCTAGAGTGCCGGACTCTCCCTCGGACTCGAAATCCAAACTCTCGAGGTCCACGTCGAGCGGGCGCGGCCAGGAGGCTCTCACTCCGGCTAGCCCGGCGGACTCTCGCTTCTCTGTCCAAACCTCGCTCCTAAACGAGGCTATGGACTTAATGCGATCCCTCGCCATTACATAAGAATCGCTCCTGAATTACGCCCAACCCGGACCAGGGGCTGAGAGCGGGGAATTTTACGTCCCACCCATCACCCACTTCATAGCCACTGTCGAAGATCTAACCGACATGCTGGACTACGCCTCCGAAGACATTTACGGTATGGACAACGATGCCGGAGACGAACAAGGCCAAGACCCTCCGTTTACGGGACGATGGACGGCCACCTCCACATACGACGTGTACATGATGGACACACCCAAAGAGGATGACGACGACGGCAAGAAGGATCCGGTTGAGGACAAGCCTGCTGAAGCACCTCCAAAGCATCGATGTCTGCGGCGCCGCTCAAATTCGCGTCGCGAAAAAGATAACAATACCGACACCGAAGACAATAACACTCCGGAGAATGCCGAAGACCCCGAAGCCCCTGTCGAGCCAACATCCGAACAGGATGATTGGGAGGATGGGCAAGTTAACCCCGATGATCCTGTCGGGAACGAGGACTTGGAGGATAGTAACTACATACCGATCTCCGAAGAGGATGTGAGCCTCGGTGATGAAGACTTCATCGTGCCAGAGGAACCCCTCGAACAAGAGCGCTTTAAGCGCCGGCTAATCGCCACTACGAGAAGCCTAAAAAATAAAGCAGCAGCAGCTTCAAGCTGAACAGGATAAACTCAAGGACAGATGGACTAATGTCCTAGTAGCCGAGGAATACGGCCTCGAACGCCAACTAAGAGTTACCCGAAGCGCAAGCTACTACCACAATTTGACGACGAGGCCCTTGAGCCAATACCGCCAAAGCACAAAACTGCTGACGAGCCCGACCGACCACCACATCGACGGGACAGACCGACTACTCATGCCAAACACTAGCCCGCGCCACCCCGCCGTCGAGGCAAGGAGGCAACAGCCCCGGGCTATACCTATGACCTACGCAAGGACCTATACAATACAGCCGGTCAGACAAGATCAATTTATGGATCGAGGGGAAATGCTCCAACGCGAGAGGATGGCCATCAGACCTGGCGTGACAGGCACAACCTCACATGGGCCGAAAACCGTATCCGGCCTTCGTCCGTACTACGCCGCGACACCACCCGGTACAGAGACGCCGCACACCCCCTATGCTTCACTGACAAAGTGATGGAACATCAGTTCCCAAAAGGTTTTAAACCCATCGACATTGAATCATACGATGGTACGACAGACCCACAGTATGGATCGAAGATTTTCTTCTCCATATCCACATGGCACGTGGTGATGATCTCCATGCTGTGACGCCCGGATAATTAAGCTACAGTAAAACTTCGCTAATGATGCCACGTCATCCCGTTTACTGTTGGTATTCGCGTGTTAGATCAAAACACTCTAAATTCAAATTTAAATTTAGCAAACAGTCAAAGTTTTCAAAACATTAAAACAAAAATGTTCGGTGTGTGTCAAATATTGCTATGGTAATTATAGTGAAGAGAATTCCTTTTTAGAAAATGCCTAAATACTTAAAATGGAATAAAACAGTAAATAAATAAATAAAAGAAAATGTAAAACGGAAAAAAATAAAAAAAGAGAAAGCCCTCCCCCTCAATCTGGGCAGTGGCTGCTGGGCCTGGCACCCCCCTTGGGCCTCAACCCACACCGGGCATGAGGCCGCCCACCCGCCGCCATAACCTCCCCCACTAGCCACCGACACCCCCCACTCCTCTCCCGCAAAATATCTCCACCCCCTCTCCCCGAGTGGATCGGGATCGAGAGGAGGAGGCCACCGACGCCGTCGCACGTCGTCGCCAGGAGCCCATGCCGCCTCGTCGGACTTCCCCACCAACATGCTTCTCCTCTCCGCCGTCGTCCCCGTCATCCACTTCGCGCACCGCTGCCCTGACCCTGCGATCCCCCCGTGAGCCGCGCCCCTCCTCTCCTTCCCCTGTCTCCGTGTCGCGCCCGACCTCCCCGCGCCGCCCTCTGCAGCGCTGCACCGCTCGCCGCCGCGATTGCGCTCCACCGCATGAAGCTTCCGCTTCATGCCAACACGGCCATGGCCTCGACCCAGCCAACGCCACCGCTGGCGCCCAGCCTCTCCTCCTTCGCCGCACTTTTCCATGACCACCACCGCAACACCCTCCCGCTGCTGCTGCTCTGTTGCAGCTGCTGCTTTGCTGCCTGCCATCGCTGCTACTGCCATGCATCGCGCGCACACACATGCTCGCGCACACACGCGCTCCTTGCCCGCCCGCCTGCAGTGCCGCCGTGCGCTCGCCGTCCAGCTGCGCCAACTGCGCCCCGCGCCACCGAACGACGCTTCGTTACTGCGCCCAAGAACGGCCATGCGCCCGCTCCCCTCTTCATTGCTTCCGCGGCGTCCATGCGCTAGGCCCTCGCTCACCGGCACCCTCCATCACGCACCACGGCCATGCCCACAGCCCCCTCCACCCACTGCTGCACCGCCGTCACCCCTGCCATAGGCCTCCGGCGGCCGCCCTCGCATCGCCGCGGCCAAGCCTCGCCGCGCCTCGCCGCCCGCCCGCGAAGGCACAGGCGGCGCTCTAATTTGGCGCCCGCGCGCCCAACATCCATTGCCCGTTGACCGCACCGATTTGGCCTCTGGGCCACTGACCAGAGGGGCCCAGCGCCCTGTAGAAGAAAAGGATTAAAAAAGTAATAATAAAATTAATTAATTAACTAACTTAATGAATTATGTTAACTAACTATTAAACCAAATTAACCTGCTAATTAATCTGACTAAACAGTTAGTTAGTTAATTAGGCAATGGCATGCGGGACCCACATGTCAGGTTGACCAGGTCAAGTGCTGATGTCATGATGACGTCAGCAAACACTATTCTGGATAATGTTGATTTAAATAATTAAATAAATCCTAAAAATGTTTTAAATCTTTTAAAAATTAATATAAAATAATCCATAACTCGGATGAAAATACTTTATACATGAAAGTTGCTCAGAACAACGAGACGAATCCGAATGCGCATCCCGTTCATCCGCCACGCATCCCTAGCATAGCGAACACGCAACTTTCCCCCTCCGGCTCATCTATCTAAAAACGCGAAACACCGAGAATACTTTCCTAGATGTTTCCCCCCTTCACCGGTATCACCTACCACCGCGTGTGAGCACGCCTAGCATCACGCTTTGTCATGTCATGCATCATCATGCATCTGTTTGCTTAATATTTATTGTTTCTCCCCCCTCTTCTCTTGCTAGACACCGAGACCGACGCCGCTGCTACCCAGTACGACTACGGTGTTGACA
Source organism: Aegilops longissima (assembly GCA_021605205.1). Taxonomy (NCBI): domain Eukaryota; kingdom Viridiplantae; phylum Streptophyta; class Magnoliopsida; order Poales; family Poaceae; genus Aegilops; species Aegilops longissima. The sequence continues at coordinate 487,978,302 of CM038679.1, read as the reverse complement.
ACCCCTCTCTCTTGCCAGAGCAACCAGGCAAGCCCCCCTTGATCACCAGATATCGCCTATTCCTTCTCTATACTGCTTGCATTAGAGTAGCGTAGCACATTACTGCTTTCGATTAACCCTATTCTGCTGCATAGCCTGTCATTTTTGCTACAATTGTTGATACCTTTACTTGCTATCCTAATGCTTATTATAGGATGCTAGTATTCCATCAGTGGCCCTACATTCTTGTCCGTCTGACATGCTATACTATTGGGCCGTGATCCCTCGGGAGGTGATCACGGGCATATGATATATACTTTATAATATTACATTACTTATGATATTGTTCGGAGATGGGGGCTGAAGGGGCAGGTGGCTCCATCCTGGTAGAGGTGGGCCTGGGTTCCCAACGGCCCCCGACTGTTACTTTGTGGCGGAGCGACAGGGCAGGTTGAGACCACCTAGGAGAGAGGAGGGCCTGGCCCTGGTCGGTGTTCACGGATACTTCAATTAACACGCTTAACGAGATCTTGGTATTTGATCTGAGTTGGGTCGTTGACCTTATACGCACTAACCGCAACGTGGGACAAGATATGGGCAACCGGCGTCGTGGTATCAGCCGAAGCATTTCGTGATGTCAAGAATCGAGCGACGCAGCGTGCGGATTGGATGGGAACGCTCGCTAGGCTAGGTATGCTTCGGCCGCCCCGCAACATGCAGGTGTGCAATGGGCGATGGGCCCATACCCCGCGCCATAAGATTTAGACCGGCGTCTGACCTCTGTTGTGCCTAGGTAGGGCTGCGGCGTGTTGATCTTCCGAGGCCGGGCATGACCCAGGAAAGTGTGTCCAGCCAAAGGGGATCGAGCGTGTCGGGTAATGTGGTGCACCCATGCAGGGAAGTTTATCTATTTGAATAGTCGTGATCTTCGGCAACAGGACGACTTGGAGTTGTACCTTGACCTTATGACAACTAGAACCGGATACTTAATAAAACACACCCTTTCAAGTGCCAGATACAACTCGGTGGTCACTCTCTCACAGGGCGACGAGGGGAGGATCGCCGGGTAGGATTATCTATGAGATGATACTTGGTGAACTTACCATCTACTCTCTTCTACATGCTGCAAGATGGAGGCTGCCAGAAGCGTAGTCTTCGACAGGACGCTATCCTCCATCTTATTCTGGCATTCTGCAGTTCAGTCCACCGATATGGCCCTTTACACATATACCCATACATATGTAGTCTAGCTCCTTGCTTGCGAGTACTTTGGATGAGTGCTCACGGTTGCTTTTCTCCCTCTTTTCCCCTTTCCTTTCTACCTGGTTGTCGCAACCAGATGCTGGAGCCCAAGAGCTTGACGCCATCGTCAATGACGACTCCTACTACACCAGAGGTGCCTACTACTATGTGCAGCCCGCTGACGACGACCAGGAGTAGTTAGGAGGATCCCAGGCAGGAGGCTTGCGCCTCTTTCGATTGTATCCCAGTTTGTGCTAGCCATCTTATGGCAACTTGTTTAACTTATGTCTGTACTCAGATATTGTTGCTTCCACTAACTCATCTATGATCGAACACTTGTATTCGAGCCCTCGAGGCCCCTGGCTTGTATTATGATGCTTGTAAGACTTATTTTATTTTAGAGTTGTGTTGTGATATCTTCCCGTGAGTCCGTGATCTTGATCGTACACGTTTTCGTGTATGATTAGTGTACGATTGAATCGGGGGCGTCACAAGTTGGGATCAGAGCCGACTGCCTATAGGAATCCCCCTTCCACACTCCTTGGCCGAAGTCGAGTCTAGACATTGCAAAACTTTTATTAACATGGCTGTGCGGCTTATGGGCCCACATCGCCATTGGGTGGTAGTAGGATCTTTTATTCCTCATCTATACTCTGGGACTCTGATCTCTCTTCTACTTGGGTTAAAATGGTTTTACTAACTCTAACATTAGGATCTCGTGATCACATCCACCTAGAGTTCCCTTATTACAGATGATCGCCTGCTGCACCAGAAGATTCCGACGATAACCTCCGATGTTCTCTCGAGACACTTGTGACCACCGCCTTTGCAAATTCCCTACCACTGTTATATCATTATGGATAACTACATACACTTGCCATTTCAATCCCATTGATCTTGTTATTACAAGATACCTAGAAATTCTCTCTAATGTTCCGAGAATACTTTGTGCCTACTGCCTTGCAGTTCTTTGCTACATGAATACCCCTACGGATAATTTCTCGCACTTACCGAGTATCCACTCATCCCCAGTTGATTCATGTATGTCACCAATCCTCGAAATACCATTCGATCTTCCGAAAATCCTGAGCATCCTATTGCTCTTGAAATTCTTGATTGCTTGCATTATGGTTAATCGCATAAGTCTAGTAATCTTGTTGACATCCATTGTCATTATCATTTTGAGTCTGTTGATTCGATTTGTTGCGAATGCCCGCAATCCTCAAACAGATCCTAGAATTCATCCTTCCGGCTCAGACGTTGTTTTAATCATGAGCTGGTTCTCGCCAATTAAATTGTCGTCAATTGTGCCCCTAAGTCTATTGAACTTATCCATCCTTGATCAGAGCGTCTGCTTCTAATCCTTCGCTTTGTAAACCATAATTCCTTAGCAATTGAGCTCTAAGTTATTCAGTTGTTTCTATAATCCAATGTTTTTGCCTTGCTTCTTCCTCTGGTTGTGTGCCGATACTCACCCCAGATCCTTCGTTGGATTTTATCCGACAATGTCCTTCATATTCAATAACCTTGAGCCTTTCCTAGGATATATAATGCCTTTGGTAAATTGTATCCTTTGCTTTGTCAACCATGCTCTACTTTTGAGCTTGTGTTATTTACTCCTGAAGTTCGTGGTATATGTTCTAATAAGCCCCGATGGCTTGAACTTATGCCTTCCTTAATATGTGTGAACTCGAAAGTTTTCACGAGTCATACTCTTCTGGTATTTTGCCAGATAAAATTTCAACACTACAACTTCATCGCACGCGAGAAGTAAATGAAAGGTTATGCATTAGAGAAGTGGGAGTCGACCTTGAACTTTGTGCTCATGCCCATAGACACGATGTAGATCTTCTCATTGAAGCTTTTTTTAAAATTAATTATTCCCTTGATATAAGTTCATCTTATATCTGGGATCTGGCCTTTTTCAATCGTGGTTCCGACCATGTTCTCCTTTAAATACCATTTCTCGTGCAAGTTTAAGCACTTGTCTTCTGCAGAGCAATACCCCAGTCCAACCTCTACTTTGATCTGTCGTCGAGTATTACCCCCCTGGTATCTCAAGATTATCATGGAACTGCATAACCTCTTAAGAGTTCTTCATCAAGTACTACATTCTCATAGATTCCAATTTTTCACGGGCTCTAAGTTATTAAACACTCAAAGACACTGATAACTGAATCGATCTCGCACCACGATTAAAAAACTCTTGGTAACCTTCATTACTTACAAATTTGAACTCGATCACATAAGTCCTAGCCTGCTTGACTATATCATTATCGTGCCGATTTTAACTGTGCTACCTGGTCCTTAACCCCGGAGCACAACTTTCGATGATGAGCTAAGCTTACGCTGATCTTCCTCGTCATACCATTTCTCCTTCAACAACAAGCTTGATCCGAGTTTGTGTCGTACCCATGGTTCGAATAACCTTTCACTTCATCATTCCTTAAATTTGATGTCATCGCCGATCGATTACATCTTCATGAACTTTCTCGACAAATGTGTCATGATCATCAACAGCATTCTGAGCTTTTCCAGGATATCAATCGAATCCATGATGAGAGATATCATCCTTTCCCCCTTGATGATTGTGTTAACATCGACAACATTCTTGCATTTCCGCAACACAAAACTGGTTCACGATTTGTGTTGTACCTTGAGTTCCTTGGCATCGTACTTATGTTATGTTCTACCTTGGAGTATTACCATCTTCTATGTCAAGAATGTTGTGAGAATTGCTCCACCTCTTATGAATTCTTGATATAGTGACGCCTCTCGCCCTCACCATTCTTCTTGGTCCCTGTGTTGCTTCCAACTGGAATACCAATAGGTGAACGATGTTGTTTGGATTTTGCCCTTCAAGCAACCCTATTGCTATGAAGTTAATGGTCGACCGTTCATTCTTAGACTAATGGTTACCGAATCACCATTATAACATCGGTCATGCTACCTAAGCCCATATTTCGGGTGCACCTTTTAACCAATGTTAAATTGTGTATGTTTTCCTCGAGCATACATCATTATATCATTTGATCCGACAAATGTTATCTCCTTGTTCACATAATTGTGGAAATCCATCCTTTGGAAATCTCGATGATTTGTCGCTGAGTCCATCAGTCACCTCCTCATCCTTTCCTTGGGTTACTGATGAACTCTTGTTTCGGAACTCACTTCCATAGTTCACTTCCCGAGAATCTTATGACGACTTCTCGTCAATTCGTGTCGCACCTTTTTATCTCAGGATCCTGAGTCTGAGGTTTCCTGACACCAATCAGATCTAAATCACGGTCAGATATGATGGTTGGGACATATTTCCAAGAGTTATAACCTTGGTCTTTATATGACCGGGTAAGGTGATGTCATGCCTAGCACACCTGGCCGGAGGACCTATTGTTATAGTTTCCTTTTAGCAATGTTAACCATTCTTCCAAGAGGGAATTGAAATACTTATTCTATAAGCTGTTCCTGATGCATCCATTGAGTATCTAAAGTCTGACCTTTGCTTGAAGACCATGTCAATGCTATCTCAAAGCATGTCTGTGGTACTATGATTTTCAACAAGAACATTTGAAGCCCAATGCTAAATGTTTCTTGCTCAATTATCCAAACACCGTTGTATGGATAATGGCATGGAATTTCTCTTCCCTTTCCTAAAGGTTTTTCTATGTTATATACCGTCATGGATATCATGCTTTGCTTGCCCTTGCGAAGGATATACCCCTGAAAGATGTGTTTAAACACATTTTCCTTTCCATTGTTTTGTTAATCTTGTAAACCCTTTTCCTTTCCATTGTTTTGTCTAACCTTTCTGGTGATCATTATGATCTAAGCAGTATTAATCCCCTGGTTATGTTAACACCTCAGTGTGCAATTCTGTCAGTAAGACCCTGTTACTTTTGTTGATGACATTCCGGTAACCACCGATGGACAAGAACCTTGCCTATTGGTCCGACTCGTTCAACAAGCAGGAAAATGGTTCTCTTTGTCCCCCGCCCTTGGTACCGACGCTGTTGCCGACATAACAGACAGGTTATGCTCTGACCTACATGGTTATCATAACCGTGCAAGATGACACCACTCTTTCTGTCTTTAACCCACATGGTGGGCCCATAACCCACAGGTCCACTGGATCGAAACCTGACTCTTCTTTACAACCCGGATACTAATGTATCCTTTGCACCTGGCTTCGTATGTGATTCACGAGCTAAATTCTATACCATTATTCATCATGGAATCAAACATCATGTTATTTCCGTTGTTCAATGCCCCCACTCCACCTTCTGTCTAGGCATCGAATGATTGTCTACCCATTAGAAACTTTGGTACCACCGTATTTTTCACTCAACGAATTCACTGAAATACAACTCGTGGGGTACCTCATGTATTTTCCATTGAGTTCACCGTCAGATGCCCAGCTTTGTTGGGATGCGTTCTTCCGGAGTTTTTCCCCCTGGTCACGTTCGTAGGACGATGGAGATCCCGAAGAAAGGTTGACGACTTGATCACGATGACTTGAAGCAGAGAAATCAAAACATCAACCTCTTCGAAAGGGCAGCCAAGACCGAGAAGACTTGTTAGGTTTTCGCTACCAGCACTTTCCCCCCTTACTCCACCGCTTAAATCTCGGGACGAGATTTCTTGTAGTGGAGGAGAATTGTGACGCCCGGATGATTAAGCTACTGTAAAACTTCGCTAATGATGCCACGTCATCCCGTTTACTGTTGGTATTCGCGTGTTAGATCAAAACACTCTAAATTCAAATTAATTTTAGCAAACAGTCAAAGTTTTCAAAACATAAAAACAAAAATGTTCGGTGTGTCTCAAATATTGCTATGGTAATTATAGTGAAGAGAATTCCTTTTTAGAAAATGCCTAAATACTTAAAATGGAATAAAACAGTAAAGAAATAAATAAAAGAAAATGTAAAACAGAAAACAAAATAAAAAAGAGAAAGCCCCTCCCCCCTCAACTAGGCCGACTGGCTCAGCTGGGCACCCCCTGGGCCTCAACCCACCGGGCCGCCAGGCCGGCCCACCCCGCCGCCATAACCTCCCCCACTCCCCCCCACTAGCCATCGACACCCCCCATCCTCTCCCGCAAAATATCTCCTCCCACCTCTCCCCCGATTGGATCGAGATCGAGAGGAGGAGGCCACCGACGCCGTCGCCCGTCGCCGGCAGGAGCCCATGCCGCCTCGCCGGACTTCCCCGCCGGCCTTCTTCTCCTCTCTGCTGTCGTCCCCGTCATCCACCTCGTGCACCGCTGCCCTGACCGTGCTATCCCCCTGTGAGCCGCGCCCCTCCTCTCCTTCCCCTGTCTCCACGTCGCGCCCGACCTCCCCGCGCCGCCCTTTGCAACGCTGCGCCGCTCGCCGCCGCGATTGCACTCCACCGCCGCCCAAGCTTCCGCTTGCGGCCAACACGGCCATGGCCTCGACCCGGCCAACCGCTGCTGGCGCCCCTGGCCTCTCCTCCTTTCGCGCCCGCGCGCACCCCGCGGTCACCACCCGCAACACCCTCCCGCTGCAAAGAGTTTGGAACTATCTTGGAATTTCATGGTCTGCGCAACCAAACCAAACCACATATGACATGGCACATGCAGCAAGGAAGGATTTTGGACACCCTTTCTTCTCTGAGGTGGTTTTCACTGCTACCTGGAACATTTGGATACAAAGGAATGGGAAAATCTTCAGGAATGAGCAGCCATCATTTAGAGCTTGGAGAAGAAACTTTATACATGACATCTCTCTCCTGTCTCATATGATTAGATGTAAATATAAGGATAGTTTTGTTTCCTGGATAGCTGACCTTACATAGTCCCTTTTGTAAGTTTTTTCTCCTTTCTTGTAAATTTGTATAGTTGTAACTAATACTCTTTTATTTAATAAAGGACTGTGAGGCTGTTGCCTTGCAGTAAATAGTCAAAAAAAAACACCCTCCGCTGCTTGCTGCTGCTGTTGCATTGCCGCTTTGCTGCTCGCTGTCGTCGCTATCTCTTGCATTGCATCGCGACACACATGCTCGCGCACACACGCCCTCCTTGCCCGCCCGCCTGCAGCGCCGTCGTGCGCTTGCCGTCCAGCTGCGCCAATAGCGCCCCGCGCCATCGAACGACGCTCGTTGCACAGCGGCGGCAGCAACGGCCTTGGCGCGCGCTCGCCCCTTCGCTGCTTCCGCCGCGCGTCAAGACGCTAGGCCCTCGCCACCGGCTCCTCCATCACGCACCACGGCCATGCCCACAGCCCTCCACCCACTGCTGCACCCGTCACACCTCGCAATAGCCTCCGGTGATCGCCCTCGATCGCTGCCAAGCCTCGCCCGCCTCGCCAGCCTCAAGCACCGCCTCTAGCTCAGGCGAACGCTCTAACGCAATTTGGCGCCACGCGCCAAGATCCGCTGCCCGTTGACCGCACCGATTTGGCCTCTGGGCCATTGACTGAAGGGCCCAAATACCAGAGAAGAAAAAAAGGATTAAAAAAGTAATAATAAAATTAATTAATTAATTACCTAACTTAATTAATTCTGTTAACTAACTATTAAACCAAATTAACCTGCTAATTAATCTGACTAAACAGTTAGTTAGTTAGTTAGGCAATGACATGCGGGACCCACATGTTAGGTTGACCAGGTCAATTGCTGATGTCATGCTGGCGTCATGATGACATCAGCGAACACTATTCTGGAAAATGTTGATTTAAATAATTAAATAAATCCTAAAAATGTTTTAAATCTTTTAAAAATTAATATAAAATAATCTATAACTCGGATGAAAATACTTTATACATGAAAGTTGCTCAGAACAACGAGACGAATCCGGATGCGCAGCCCGTTCGTCCGCCATGCATCCCTAGCATAGCGAACACGCAACTTTCCCCCTCCGGCTCATCTGTCCAAAAACGCGAAACACCGGGAATACTTTCCCGGATGTTTCCCCCCTTCACCGGTATCACCTACCACCGCGTTTGAGCATGCCTAGCATCACGCTTTGTCATGTCATGCATCGTCATGCATCTGTTTGCTTAATATTTATTGTTTCTTCCCCCCTCTTCTCTCGCTAGACACCGAGACCGACGCCACTGCTACCCAGTACGACTACGGTGTTGACGACCCCTCTCTCTTGCCAGAGCAACCAGGCAAGCCCCCCCCCCCTGATCACCAGATATCGCCTATTCCTTCTCTATACTGCTTGCATTAGAGTAGTGTAGCATGTTACTGCTTTTGGTTAACCCTATTCTGCTGCATAGCCTGTCATTTTTGCTGCAATTGTTGATACCTTTACCTGCTATCCTAATGCTTAGTATAGGATGCTAGTATTCCATCAGTGGCCCTACATTCTTGTCCGTCTGACATGCTATACTACTGGGCCGTGATCCCACGGGAGGTGATCACGGGCATATGATATATACTTTATACTGTTACAATACTTATGATCTTGTTAGGAGATGAAATTTGAAGGGCAGGTGGCTCCATCCGGTAGAGGTGGGCCTGGGTTCCCGACGGCCCCCGACTGTTACTTTGTGGCGGAGCGACAGGGCAGGTTGAGACCATCTAGGAGAGAGGTGGGCCTGGCCCTGGTCGGCGTTCGCGGATACTTCAATTAACACACTTAACGAGATCTTGGTATTTGATCTAAGTTGGGTCGTTGACCTTATACGCACTAAACGCCACGTGGGACAAGATATGGGCAACCGACGTCGTGGTATCAGCCGAAGCATTTCGTGACTTCAGCGACTGAGTGGCGCGCGCCGGATTTGACTGGAACGCCTGCTAGGCTAGGTATGCTTCCGGCCGCCTTCGCAACATGCAGGTGTGCAATGGGCGATGGGCCCAGACCCCTGCGCCACAGGATTTAGACCGGCGTGCTGACCTATCTGTTGTGCCTAGGTAGGGCTGCGACGTGTTGATCTTCCGAGGCCGGGCATGACCCAGGAAAGTGTGTCCGGCCAAAGGGTATCGAGCATGTCGGGTAATGTGGTGCACCCCTGCAAGGAAGTTTATCTATTCGAATAGCCGTGATCTTCGGTAACAGGACAACTTGGAGTTATACCTTGACCTTATGACAACTAGAACCGGATAATTAATAAAACACAACCTTTCAAGTGCCAGATACAACCCGGTGGTCACTCTCTCACAGGGCGACGAGGGGAGGATCGCCGGGTAGGATTATGCTATGCGATGATACTTGGTGAACTTATCATCTACTCTCTTCTACATGCTGCAAGATGGAGGCTGCGAAGCGTAGTCTTGACGGGACGCTATCCCCCTCTTATTACGGCATTACGTAGTTCGGTCCACCGATATGGCCCTTTACATATACCCATGCATATGTAGTGTAGCTCCTTGCTTGCGAGTACTTTGGATGAGTGCTCACGGTTGTTTTTCTCCCTCTTTTCCCCTTTCCTTTCTACCTGGTTGTCGCAACCAGATGCTGGAGACAGGAGCTTGACGCCATCGTCGACGACGACTCCTACTACACCAGAGGTGCCTACTACTACGTGCAGCCCGCTGACGACGACCAGGAGTAGTTAGGAGGATCCCAGGCAGGAGGCCTGCGCCTCTTTCGATTGTATCCCAGTTTGTGCTAGCCATCTTATGGCAACTTGTTTAACTTATGTCTGTACTCAGATATTGTTGCTTCCGCTGACTCGTCTATGATGGAGCACTTGTATTCGAGCCCTCGAGGCCCCTGGCTTGTATTATGATGCTTGTAGGACTTATTTTATTTTAGAGTTGTGTTGTGATATCTTCCCGTGAGTCCCTGATCTTGATCGTACACGTTTGCGTGTATGATTAGTGTATGATTGAATCGGGGGCGTCACACATGCCATCAAATACCTCCCGCTCAAATTAAAGGGACCAGCTCGGCACTAGTTAAACAGCCTCCCAGAGAACTCTATTGGTAGCTGGGAAGACTTGGAGGACGTCTTTAGAGCCAACTTCCAAGGTACCTATGTTCGGCCTCCAGACGTCGATGACCTTAGTCACATAGTCCAGCAACCCGGAGAATCAGCCCGGAAACTCTAGACCAGGTTCTTGATTAAAAATAACCAAATTGTGGATTGTCCAGACGCCGAAGCCCTCGCGGCCTTTAAACACAGCGTACGGGATGAGTGGCTCGCCCGACACCTCGGCCAAGAAAATCCGAAGTCCATGGCATCCCTTACTGCACTAATGACCCGCTTTTGCGCGGGAGAAGATAGTTGGCTAGCTCATAGAAGCAATAGCACCAGCGACCCTGGCACCTCCGAAACCAGGGATGGAAATGGAAAGACACGACGCAACAAGCATAAGCGTCGAAGCAATAACGATAGTACCGAAGACATGACTGTCAATGACTGATTCAGTGGCTCTAAACCCAGTCAACGGAAGAAGTCATTCAAAGGAAACAGAGATGGTCCATCTAGTTTGGATAGAATACTCGATCGGCCTTGCCAGATTCATAGCACCCTCAATAAGCCTGCCAATCATACCAACAGAAACTGTTGGGTCTTTAAACTGGTCGGCAAGCTCAACGCCGAACACAAGGGGAAAGGGCCGCCCAGTGAGGACGACGATGAAGAGTCTCGCCCACCGAACACAGGGGGACAGAGGAAATTTCCCCCCGAGGTCAAAACGGTGAACATAATTTACGTTACTCACATCCCTAAGCGGGAGCGCAAGCGCGCGCGAAGGGAAGTCTACGCCATAGAACCAGTCGCCCCAAAATTTGATCCGTGGTTAGCTTGTCCGATCACCTTTGATCGCGGAGACCATCCGACCAGTATCCGTCATGGAGGTTCAGCCGCATTGGTCCTCGATCCAATTATTGACGGATTCCACCTCATGCGAGTCCTTATGGATGGCGGCAGCAGTCTTAATCTGCTTTATCAGGACACCGTCCATAAAATGGGCATTGATCCATCAAGAATCAAGCCCACTAAAACCACCTTTAAAGGGGTAATACCCGGCGTAGAGGCATGTTGCACAGGATCCATAACGTTGGACGTCTTCGGCTCACCAGATAACTTTCGGAGCAAAGACATGATCTTCGACATCGTCCCGTTCCGCAGTTTCTATCACGCGCTACTCGGACGAACCGCTTTCGCCCATTTTAATGCAATCCCGCACTATGCTTACCTAAAGCTCAAGATGCCCGGACCACACGGCGTTATAACAGTCAATGGAAACATGGAGCGCTCCCTCCATACAGAGGAGCATACCGCGGCCCTCGGAGCCGAGGTGCAGGGTGGCCTCGCTAAGCCGAATACTACACTGGCAGCCAAGTCTCCGGACACGGTTAAACGAGCCCGGTCTACCCTGCAAACTGACAGTCCGGCTCATCCAGAGCTAGATTAGCAATTCGGCCTTCGTCAATGCCCCAGCCTGATAGCGGCATGCGTGCCGCGCGTACATAATTACGCATTAAAAATACCATGGGCAAGGACGGAGGCACGCTAAACATAAGGTCCACGGTACTGTTCGACCCTATTCGGACCTTCATATTGTTCCACCTTTCCCCCCCTTTTTGTTTTAGTTTTTTAGGTACTTTGCAACCCACATCAATTCCTACTGGTAACAAGGGCCCCTCTTCTGGGCCCCTCATGCACACTCAATTGTTGACCCTCTCAAAGGATCATACACCAAGGTGAACAGACATGAGGTAGAGTATCCAAAGGATCTTCAAGATCATCTTTTTTATCTTAGGACCTGTATACAACTTTCCTTTTTCCACGACATGTAAAATAGTCGTGATGCTTATCGCATCTTCTGTAAAAATACATTTTGACATACCAATAAGAATATAATGGAACCAGTTTCGCCCAACCCTGTTTGGTCTTGGCTTATTTTTTTGTTTTCCCACTCCACGTCCAAATTGGCATCTACACCTACGTACGACTTAAATCACCAGGGGCTCTATTCAAGCCATTACTTATATATATCTTCAACAATAGAAAGTCCGAACACTCTCAGAGTACACTTTCGTCCCGAATACTGCATTATATGCATAGGCTCCGAATCACGTCTTTGGTCAATAGTTGGGTTGCCCGGCTCCTGTGCTTGCTACCTTACATTCTGTTTTCGGCTAAGGTAGTAAAGGGAGAACTACTACGATTGTGCTTCCGGCTTGCCCGGTTAAGCATCTCAGTAGAGAAAGCCGAAAACTGACTGTCGTGATGCGACGAGAGCTGGTCAGCAATTCGGTGACTTATTTATTCTCTAGCGATTTCTTCTGTATTACACAAAGGTCTGGCTTTTCGCAGTCACATGTTTAAAGCATCCTAGTTCAGATAGCCTCATGCGCACCAGGGGCTATCTTACAGTCCCATTATCAAGCTCCTATGGCTAAGTGAGAGTGATAAGGCCGCATAGTCCGATTGCCTGGTTCGCCGCACTGACACCTCCTTTACGGACCAAGACGTTGGGTCAAGTGTGGCTATGTGCTACCCCGAACACCCCCGTAGTATCTACGTGGGGGCTGAAGCCGATGACTGGTAAACTCTCAAGGATAAAAATAGCCGCACAGGAGAAAAAGCAATTTAAAGATAACATGCACAAATATATTACAAAGGCCTCGGTTTATAATACAATGTCTGGGTAGTTCGGATACAGTTGCTCGGATACAGTTACTCGAACATAATATCCTTTGAGCATTGGCCCTCTATCAAACGGGCACCCTCAAGGACATCGTCGAAGTAGCGCTCCGGCTTGCGGTGCGCCTTGTCTCCGGGCGGATCTTCAACGGCCACGCTGGCAGCCTTCATCTTGGCCCAGTGCATTTTGACACGGGCAAAGGCCATCCGCGCACCCTCAATGCATGCCGAGCGCTTCACTGCTTCTATTCGGGGCAAGGCGTCGCCGACTCGCTTGACCAGGCCGAAGTAGCTGCTCGGAATGGGTTCGGCTGGCCATAGCCGGACTATGATGTCCTTCATGGCCAAACTGGACATCCTATGCAGCTCCGCCAGCTGCATCGTCTGATTGTTTAGTAGCGCTGTTCGCTCCGGCGCCAAATACTGCGACCAGAAGAGCTTCTCCGTCGCGTTCCCTTTTTGGGCCCGGAAATACTGGGCGGCATCGGCATCACTCCTCGGGAGATCCGCAAAAGCGTTTGGAGCACCCCACAGTCGATTTAGCAAAGAATATCTTCGACCACCGAATATACTCTTTAAAAGAAAAGGCTTACCAGCCGCTATTTGTCTGGCTTGCTTGATCTCCTCTCGAGCCGCTCGGGACTGGACCGCGCCTCCTTCGCAGCTTGAAGAGCCTTGGTGAGTGAGGGAGTCCTGGATTAAGGGGTCCTCGGGCGTCCGGACTATGTAACATGGGCCAGACTAATGGGCTATGAAGATACAAGACATAAGACTTCTTCCCGTGTCGGATGGGACTCTCCTTTGCGTGGATGGCAAGCTTGGCGTTCGGATATGTAGATTCCTTCCTTTGTAAACCGAATCTGTACAACCCTAGGCCCCTCCGGTGTCTATATAAACCGGAGGGTTTAGTACGTAGAGGAAATCATAATCATACAGGCTAGACTTCTAGGGTTTAGCCATTATGATCTCGTGGTAGATCAACTCTTGTAACCCTCATATTCATCAAGATCAATCAAGCAGGAAGTAGGATATTACCTCCATCAAGAGGGCCCGAACCTGGGTAAACATCGTGTTCCCTGTCTCCTGTTACCATCGACCTTAGACGCACAGTTCAGGACCCCCTACGTATTAATCAAACTATAATGGAAACAGTTTCGGGACAATTTACGTGGCACTAGCTTGCTACTTCATTTTATTTTTCTATTCTTATCGATTGCACCCGTACACTTTGGTATGCTTTAATTCCCCAGGGGCTTCATTGTGCTCCATACTACGACAACAAAGTCCGAACACTTTTTACAAGTATAGTTCGGCACCCCGAAATTAGCATTATATGCATCGGCTGCGAATCATGTCTTTGGTCAATAGTTGGGTTACCCGGCTCCTGTGCTTGCTACCTTACGTTTCGTCCTATCGGCTAAGGTAGTAAAGGGAGAACTACTGCGATTGTGTTTCTGGTTTATCCGAGCAAACACCTAAGTAGAGAAAGCCGAAAACTGACTGTCATGATGCGGCGAGAGCGGGTCAGCTATCGGAGGTTCAAAATATTTTGCGATTTTTTCCGCATTATGCGATGGATCGGCTTCCCTGATCAGGTGTTTACAACACCCTAGTCCGGATTAACAAAATACCAACTAGGGGCTGCGCCTACACTTTTTATTGTCAAACTCCTATGGCTAAGTGAGGGTGATAAAGCCACATAGCCCGATTTCCTGGTTCGTCGTGCTAAACACCTCCTTCAAGGACCAAACCATTGAATCAAGAGTGTTTAGATTCCATCCCGAACACCCCCGTACTACCCATGTGGGGGCTGAAGCCGACGAATGGCCAACTCTCAAATTTAACAAAACGGCCACACAGGAGGTAAAATCTTAAAACAACAAGCATTATATTACATAAAGGCTTTGTTCCATACTACATGAAGGGACAATATGAATGACTTCATTCAAATATGATGTCTTTTGAACATTGGCCCTCTACAATGCGGGATCCCTTCAGGACATCATCACAATACCGCTCGGGCGTGCCGTGCTCCTTGCCCGCGGGCGGTCCCTCGGTCGTGAGCTTGACGGCGTCCATCTTCGCCCACTGCACCTTGACACGGGTGAAGGCCATCCGCACCTTCGATGCAGACCGACCGCTTGATGGCATCAAGCCGAGGGCACACATTGACCAGCCGCTTCACGAGCCCGAAGTAGCTGCTGGGTATGGCTTCGGCAAGCCATAAATGGATTATATAATCATTCATGCCCATTTCGGCCACCCTGTGCAGTTCGATCAGCTGCTTCAGTTGATTGCTAAAGGGCACCGGATGCTCTGGCGCAAAACGCCCCTGGAGAACTCCAAATCTGGGTCCGTAAGAGGAACCTTTTCCTCACATACTTGCTCTGCATAATAAAGGCCTTACCCGCCGCAATTTTTCTGGCCTCTTGGATTTCCTGGAGGGCGCCCTGGGCTTCAACCCGGGCATCGTGTGCGCTTTGGCGGGCCTTGGCAAGTTCGGACTCTTGATCCGCAATATTGCGCTCCAAGGACTCGCATTTCTTCACGGCGTCCTGGAGCTCCTGCTAGACCTCACCAACCATGGCCTCGTGTTTTTCGCGAGCGGCTTGTTCCTTTGCCGCTCTCTCCTGGGCTTCAGCCAGTGCCTTCTTGAGGATTTCCACATCGGTCGCCGCTCCTACAAAATATCATGGCACTATTGTCAACACAAATCATTCATCCTTTCTGAATCTACACAAGGTCATTGCATACCTTGATTGTCCTCCAGCTGTTTTTTCACACGGCCGAGCTCTTCCTCGGTCCGCTCCAGACTCTGCTTCAGTCCGGAGACTTCAGCAGAATGGGAGGTCGCAGCCAGCAGCAACACCTTCTTATTCACATAGACATGTATGGTTAGTCTCCTATGAAAATTATTTGATCCTCTGTCCGGCTTTTCTTTCCGAACTCGGACTGAGTCTCAGGGGCTACTGTCTATACTATGACATTCTTTTTGTATAAATCATGTTGCATACCTCAAAGCTGTTAGGAGGATGGTGCAGGCTTCGGTCAGTCCGACCTTAACAGACTGAACCTTCTCAACCACCGTACCCATAAGGATACGGTGTTCCTCAACAATGGAAGCGCTTTGTAGCGCTTCCAGTAGAGTACCCGGTGCCTCTGGATGGACAGAGGTCACCGATGGAATCGTTGCACCTCCTCCTTTCAAAGGAGGCTGCCCGCCTGATTCCGGAGCCGTATGGGTCTCCGGAATGGTATTCGGCTGGGGGTCGAATTGGATATGACCCCCATCGCCAGTCTCCAGGGGGATTTTCTCCCCCATGTATCCGGCGGCTGAGGTATTACCCTCTGGAGCTGCCCTGATGGCCTCTTGTACCTCTCCCTGGCCAGGGGAGGTCCTTCGGGACACCACCTCGGCTACGTCCGTAGTCTTGGGAGAGGAGGCCGCTGGAAGGGACCTGCTGTCCATTGCATTCGGATCGAACGAACACCCGGAAGATGAGGATCGCTGGAGTTCGGAACGGGCCGGGCTGCAGCGCATGATTTAACATGTTAAAACCATGAAGTAAAGGAGCCGGAGATATGAGTGCATCTTTGAGTACTTGCGATTTGGCCAGGGGCTTATCCCTGGGGCGCCACTCGGAGATGTTGTCGATGTCCCACGCGAAGTTGTCTGCGAGGAAAACCTTCGCCTTCTTGGACGCCTCTGCCTCCAGATGCGTGGAGCCCCCCTTTTCTTCCTTCCCCCCTCTGGGGGAGAGTTGCTTTCCTCCTCCTCCTCGTCATCCTCGATGGGGGAGGAGTCAGTCTCGGCATCTTCGGAGGTCATGTCTGAAGTGCCCTTATGGCGGAGGCCACTCCTGATCTTCTTGGCCTTCTTCTCCGGTGCTTGGTAGGGCGCCAGAACTAGCATCTCCGTTAGAAGCGGGATTGCTGTGTTTTCGGGCAATAGAGCCGGACACTGAATCTGCTCTGCCTTCCTTGTCCAGCCCTGAAAAAACAAGGGATAATTAGATTTATGGCCCTAGTTGTGTCCCACTCTTCTGTTTTACCCCTAATTTCCAAAAGTGACAGGTTCTGTCCAAGTCACTTTGCTCCTCTTATGCTTTTTACCTTTGACCGTTTGACCATCAGTTTGAAAACTTCATAACTAATTCATATTAAATCTGAAAAATGCAAATAAGATACCAAAATCTTCAGAAAACATCACCTATATGTCAGTGTCATTTGCAGTCATGAAAAAAGTGTTGGAAAGTGCACATCTGAGTTTTAGCTCTTTTGATACCACCATGAATAGTAAAATCTAAAAAAATTCAAAAAAATAATAAAAAAATATGGTGGAAAAGTACGACAAATGTTCTAAGTGCTTGCCAAGTTTCATCAGGGAACGACATTCGTGGAAGTCGTGGCAAAAAAATAATCTATTTTGGAGTGCTGATTGTTCTTTTTGCCATGGCACCCATGAATGTCATTCCCTGATGAAACTTGGCAAGCAGTTAAAACATTCGTCATTCTTTGCCACCAAATTTTGTTTTGAATTTTTTGAAGTTTTTTAGATTTTACTATTCATGGTGGTAGCATAAGAGATAAAACTCGGATGGGCACTTTCCAACACATTTTTCATGAACGCAAATGACACTGACATGTAGGTGATGTTTTTCCAAACATTTTGGTATCTTATTTGCATTTTTATGATTTAGTATGAATTAGTTATGAATTTTTCAAACTGAAGGTCAAACGGTCAAAGGGCAAAAGCATAAGAGGAGCAAAGTGACTTGGACAGAACCGGTGAATTTTGGAAATTAGGGGTAAAACAGCCGAGTGGGACACAACTAGGGGCATAAATCTAATTATCCCAAAAAACAAATAGGGAAGCTTAGGCGTTTTCCTTGGGTATGCAAGTAAAGGATACACCTTGAATATACGAAAAACTTACCGGACTGGCGGGATGGGCCAGGTTGTGCCCAAAGTCCTCGGTCGTCGCCGGCCACGTCTCGTTGGCCTTAAAGAGCACCTTCCAGATGTCTCCATGTGTAGTGTCGAAGAACTGTTGCAGGGTCTAGTGCTCGGCCGGATCGAATTCCCACAGATGGAAAGTCCGGCTTTGGCACGGAAGGATCCGGCGAAAAAGCATCACCTGAATCACATTGACAAGCTTGATGTTCTTGTTCACCATGCTCTGTATGCGCGTTTGAAGCGCTGATAGCTCGTCCAATGAAGACCAGTTCAGGCCCTTCTCTAGCCAGGAGGTGAGCCGCATTGGGGTCCGTACTGGAATTCGGGGGCCACGGCCCAGGTGGTGTCGCAGGGTTCCGTGATGTAGAACCACTGCTACTGCCACCCCTTGACGGTGTCAACGAAGGTACCTTTGGGCCATGTGACGTTGGGCATCTTGCTCAACATGGCGCCTCCACACTCTGCTTGTTGACCACCCACCACCTTCGGCTTCACATTGAAGATCTTTAACCACAATCCGAAGTGGGGTGGGATGCGTAGGAAGGTCTCGCACATGACAATAAATGCCGAGATGTTGAGGAAGAAGTTGGGGGCCAGATCGTGGAAATCTAGCCCGTAGTAGAACATGAGTGCGTGGACAAATGGGTCGAGAGGGAATCCCAATCCGCGGACGGAGTGGGGGATGAATACCACCCTCTCATCGGGCTCCGGGTGGGGATGATCTGCCCCTTTGCAGGAAGCTGGTGGACGATTTCCTGGGCTAAATACCCAGCCTCCCGGAGCTTGGTGATATCCTTCTCCTTGACGGAGGAGACCATCCACTTTCCCTGCGCTCCAGATCCGGACATGGTCGGAGTGCTTTTCTGAGGCGGAGAGGATGAGAGTTTGGGCGCTGGAGCTCGAGAATGGGTAGGCAGAGAGAAAGAAGGTGTGGGTAAAAGGGTGAATCCTTATCTCCTTATAAAAGCAGCTAATATCAAGCGTCTCCCCACTCGCCTTAAAACTCACTTATTTTCCAAAGGCCTTGCAGACGGCGCGGTTGGATTACCCATGTCCGTATTGATGAGAATCCCACGATAAGGGGACACGATCTCTGCTTTGACAAGACGTGCCAATAAAACCGCATCTTGGAGCAGGAGGCTAAAAAAGGGTCCAAAATAATGATCGGGTAGCAACGTGATGTCACGCTACAAAAGTTGTCAGTAGATTGGACTCGTGAAATATTATACTCTCTGCGTGGGTGTGTGGTACTTGTTTTGCAGAGCCAGACACGTTTTCTATGTTCGAGGGTTGCTTTGGAGTATTCAGAGGAGGAACCCGCCTTGTAATGCTGAAGACAATCTGCGCGCCGGACACATCGTCATTGAAGCCTGGTGCAGGGGCTACTGAGGGAGTCCTGGATTAAGGGGTCCTCGAGCGTCCAGACTATGTAACATGGGCCGGACTAATGGGCTATGAAGATACAAGACAGAAGACTTCTTCCTGTGTCAGGATGGGACTCTCCTTTGCGTGGATGGAAAGCTTGGCATTCAGATATGTAGATTCCTTCCTTTGTAAACCGACTCTATACAACCCTAGGTCCCTCCGGTGTCTATATAAACCGGAGGGTTTAGTCCATAGAGGCAATCATAATCATACAGGCTAGACTTCTAGGGTTTAGCCATTATGATCTCGTGGTAGATCAACTCTAGCAACCCTCATATTCTTCAAGATCAATCAAGCAGGAAGTAGGGTAGGGCCCGAACCTGGGTAAACATCGTGTTCCCTGTCTCCTGTTACCATCGACCTTAGATGTCACGCCCAATATGCGACCCTATCCAAAAGGAACTCGACGGTCCCACCAAGGATAGACCCGCATATTGAAACGCTTTTGCAAGGTGGATATCATTACATCAACATTACATAATAGTGGGGATACATACATAAGGCACAAATGCCACAAGAATACATCAACATCATATACAAGATCAACATCCGACTACGGATGAAACATAAAACAAGCTCAAACGACATCCACCTCGCTAGCCCGGGCTGCCGACCTGGAACCTATACCCGATCGAAGAAGAAGCGAAGAAGAACTCCAACACAAGCAAACATCGCTCTCACGTCATGATCATCGCGAAACCTGTACCTGCAACTGGTGGTGTAGTAATCTGTGAGCCACGAGGACTCAGCAATCCCATTACCATGGGTATCAAGACTAGCAAAGCTCAAATGAGAAAGGAAGGGGGTAAAGTGGTGAGGTTGCAGCAGCGACTAAGCATGATATGGTGGCTAACATACGCAAATGAGAGAGAGAAGAGAAACAAAGGAACGGTCGTCAACTAGTAATGATCAAGAAGTGATCCTGAACTCCTACTTACGTCAGACATAACCCAAGAACCGTGTTCTCCTCTCGATCAACCCCGAAAAGAGACACTCACGGATACGCATTACGGTTGGTGTATTTTAGAAGAGTTTGCTTCAAGTTTACTACAACGGATATTAACAAATTCCCATCGCCACATAACCACGGGCACGGCTTTGAAAGTTTAAACCTGCAGGGTGTCCCAACTTAGCCCATGATAAGCTCTCGCGATCAACGAAGGATATTCCTTCTCCGGGAAGACCCGATCAGTCTCGGAATCCGGCTACAAGACATTTCGACAGACAATAAAACAAGTCCAGCAAGACCTCCGGCGTGCGACATCCCGATAGTAGCCGCACGTAACTCGTCTCGTGCCACGACCGGATAAGCTAAGCGTCTGAGTACCGCGTAACCCAAGTTGCCAAGGGATGGTCCCAGACGGTGCTCTAGTTTGGACCAACGCTTAGACAAGCACTGGCCCGGGGGGTAAATAAAGATGACCCTTGGGATGCGCGACTCCCAAGGGAAAAAGGTAATAGGTCGAGGCAAATGGTAAAACCAATGTTGGGCCTTCTTTGGAAAAGTCTTATTCAAAGCGAACTGTCAAGGGGTCCCATAAATCACCCGACCGCGTTAGGGACGCAAAATCCGGGAACATAATACCGATATGGCGGAAACTAGGCGACAAGAGTGGAACAAAACACCAGGCATAAGGCCGAGCCTTCCACCCTTTACCAAGTATATAGATGCATTAATTAAATAAGATATATTGTGATATCCCAACAAGTAAACATGTTCCAACAAGGAACAACATCTCCATGTTCCAACAAGGAACAAACTTCATCTTCACCTGCAACTAACAACGCTATAAGAGGGCTGAGCAAAGCGGTAACATAGCCAAACAACGGTTTGCTAGGAAGGGTGCAAAAGGTTAGGGGCTGACATGGCAATTTGGGGGCTTGAGGAAGGTAATAGGTAGCGCAGCATAGCGATAGAATGAAGCAACTAGCATAGCAATGATAGTAGTGAGATCCAGGGTAGCGGTCATCTTTCCTGAAATCCCGCAAGGAAGAAGAACGAGTCAATGAAGAAGACGAACGGATGAAGCTGAACCAGTTAAGACGAACGAATCCTCACGATCGCATAGCAAACAGAACTAACAAGAAGAAGCACACAACATAGTAAACACATCACACATGAACAAGGCATGATGCACAACAAGCATGATGCAAGACAAATCTAGATGAGGCTACTCATGGCAAGAGATGATGCAAACAAGAGCAATACATCAAGGCAAGTTTAAATGAGGCCGGAAACAACTAGAACAACTCCGGTAAGTCCTCATATGCAAATTTCGAAATTGGTCCAGATCTGAATAAACCTTATGTTCAAGTTGTTAAACAGCAAGTTAAGATGCACCACGATGATCTACACGAAATTCTAGTCAAGTTACATATAAAGTTCATTAAATTGAGACTCGGCCTAGAAGATATGAGCAAAACAAGTTAAGCATGGCATTGATGCAAAATGCATACAAACATCAAGCAAACACCTCAAAACAAGGATGCAACATGATAATATGAAGCTACATGCAAAAACAAGCAAGTTTCATATAGAGCACACTCAAAACGGAGCAACGGTTCAACACATACACATGAAACAAGTTTAAAGGACAAGCTGTCCAAAACAGCAACTAGGCATATTACAAGCATCAAAACAACATGCTACAGTACCACAATATGAAAACAAAAGGCATGGGCATGATGTACAGGTAAAGCATGACAAAACATGAACACTGATCTATCTCCAGAAATCACTAGAACATGCTCAAAATGACATGGCAAGATTGCAAATAATAACAGGTTCAGACTTTAGCAGAAATAACATCAGGTTGCAATGTTTAGAGCTATCAAACAACATGTTACACGAACTTAACATGGCAAACAAAGGCATGGCATGAATCTACTCAAAGCATAGAACAAAAGTCCCTTACTGACCATCAGCCAAAAAGGATCAGAAAATATAGTAACACCCATGTAAACATGGCAAGTTATATTACAGATTTAAACATGGCAGGAACAACAATGAGTAGGCATGTTGGTGAGCTTGAACCACTCACCACGGAGCAATACATGGCATGGCAAGGCAACCAACAGTAAGAAGACATGGCATAGAAGCTATACATGGCAAGAACAACATCATAGCATGCAAGGATCAACTACAACAACCTTGGCAAAATTGAATAACATGTAAACAACCTGCCAGGAAACATTTTATAGCAAAAGTAGAGCTCGATAGACTCAAGCTATGGCACTTCATAATTGCAAACAAGGGCATGGATGGATAGATAATAACCATATGTTTAAAACATCCTTACAGAAGTATCTCAAAATAAGCATGGATCTCTCGGTAGCATCAAGTTTACATGGCATAAAAATATCAGCAAAACAGGGCTGAAATCAGCAACATCATGAAGCCTAGTTTGCATGCTTGTGCTAGTCACCACAGAGATCACAAAAATACGTGGCATACACCCTTGTAAAGATGGAATGGCATATTACAAAACACATGTAGGACTCAAGATCATAGGGTGCACACATCAATCATGGCAAAAATGACAAAAGTGCATGTTCTGATAAGAATCTGAAACTAACATCACATAGCCCTCTTCTAACAGCATTTCGGGCATAATTATGAGCTCAAATGAAAATGATGCTATGAGATGAAATGATCTACTCATCGAGACGAACATTTTGACATATTACACGCACGAAACGGAGCAACGATGACAGAGTTATGGCACGATGAAAATGCATGAAAATAACAAAATCCTGGGACTTAGTGGGAAACGGGTCAACCTTCAGATTTAGGGTTTGCACGTGGATCGAGGCGGCGGCGGCTCGGTCCGGCGACGACGAGGAGTTGGCCGGGGAAGGCGGAGAGGCCAGGCGCCGGGGTCGCGGAGGAGGCGGGTGGCGCGGCTCGGCCGGGCGCGGCAATGGCCGGCGAGGACGCCTCGTGGCTGCCGGGCGAGCCGCCGGCGGCGGCGCGAGGCACGTCCGCGAGGCTCGCGGTGAAGGGCGGCCGGGCGCGGCGGATGGGCGCACGGGCATGCAGGAGGAGGGCGGGCGGCCCGCAGAGGAGGGCGGCGGAGGCGGCGGCTCTGGCGAAGGAGCTCGGCGCGAGCTCGGGCGGCGGAGGGGCTGGCTGGGCGGCAGCCGGCGGCGGCCGGCCGGGCCGGAGGGCCTCAGATGGGTTCGGCGGGCCAGCGGCAAAGTGGGCACGGGCGGCTGACGTGTCGCCGGGTTGGCTGAGGCGGCGCGGAGCTGAGGTGGCGGCTTGCCATTGGCGGATAGCGTGGAGGGAGCGGCGGACATGTCCGGCAGCCGGGGAGATCGTCCGTGACACGCAGGGAAGAAGCTAGGGTTTGACTGCGCGAAAAATCCGGGAGGGCACATATTTATAGGTAGAGGGAGCTAGGAGAGTCCAAATGAGGGCGGTTTTGCCACGCGATCGTGATCGAGCGACCGAGAGCATGGAGGGAGTTTGCTGGGTTTTGGGCCACTTTGGAAGGGTGTTGGGCTGCAAAAGAAGGAGGCTTTACGGTTACCGGTTAACCGTTGGAGTATCAAACGACCTCCAAATGGCACGAAACTTGACAAAGCGGTCTACGGTGCTATACCAAGGCCGCTTGACAAACCTCGGTCCATTCCAAGAACGTTTAACACCGCACATGAAAAGAGGTAAAAGAGGGCGCCGGGAGACATAGGAGTGCCGGATTGCAAAACGGACAACGGGGAAAATGCTCGGATGCATGAGACGAACACGTATGCAAATGCGATGCACATGAAGACATGATATGAAATGCATATGATGACATGGAAAAGTGCAACTCGCAAGCAAATGACATGGCAACACCGACGAATAACTGAAGGACACCTGGCGCATCGAATCCGGGGCGTCACATTAGATGCACAGTTCGGGACCCCCTACCCGAGATCCGCCGGTTTTGACACGGACAGTGAGTTCGGCCGCTTGGGCCTTGTTACTATCCTCCAAGGACTCACACTTGGTGGCGGCCTCCTAGAGCGCTTGCTATACCTCGGTCACCCTCGCCTCATACTAAAGGCGGGCAGCCTTTTCGGCCTCTGATACACTCTCCAATGTATCTGTAATTTTTGATTGTTCCATGCTATTATATTATCTGTTTTGGATGTTTAATGGGATTATTTATACACTTTTATATTATGTTTTGGACGAACCTATTAACCCAAGGCCCAGTGCAAATTGCTGTTTTTTTGCCTATTTCAGTGTTTCGCAGAAAAGGAATATCAAACGGAGTCCAAACGGAATGAAACCTTTGGGAGAATTATTTTTGGAACGGAAGCAATCCAGGAGACTTGGAGTAGACGTCAGGGAAGCTTCGAGGAAGCCACGAGGCAGGGAGGCGCGCCCTACACCCTGGGCACGCCCCCACCCACGTGGGCCCCTCGTGGTTCCCCTGACCGACTTCTTTCGCCTATATATATATCCATATACCCTAAAAACATCGAGGAACAAAATAGATCGGGAGTTCCGCCGCCGCAAGCCTCTGTAGCCACCAAAAACAATCGGGACTCTGTTCCGGCACCCTGCCGGAGGGGGGATCCCTCACCGGTGGCCATCTTCATCATCCCGGCTCTCTCCATGACGAGGAGGGAGTAGTTCACCCTCGGGGCTGAGGGTATGTACCAGTAGCTATGTGTTTGATCTCTCTCTCTCTCTCTCTCTCTCGTGTTCTTGAGGTGGTACGATCTTGATGTATCGCGAGCTTTGCTATTATAGTTGGATCTTATGATGTTTCTCCCCCTCTACTCTCTTGTAATTGATTGATTTTTTCCTTTGAAGTTATCTTATCAGATTGAGTCTTTAAGTATTTGAGAACACTTGATGTATGTCTTGCATGTGCGTATCTGTGGTGACAATGGGATATCACGTGATCTACTTGATGTATGTTTTGGTGATCAACTTGCGGGTTCCATGACCTCGTGAACTTATGCATAGGGGTTGGCACACGTTTTCGTCTTGACTCTCCGGTAGAAACTTTGGGGCACTCTTTGAAGTTCTTTGTGTTGGTTGAATAGATGAATATGAGATTGTTTGATGCATATCGTATAATCATACCCACGAATACTTGAGGTGACATTGGAGTATCTAGGTGACATTAGGGTTTTGGTTGATTTGTGTCTTAAGGTGTTATTCTAGTACGAACTCTAGGATAGATCGAACGGAAAGAATAGCTTCATGTTATTTTACTACGGACTCTTGAATAGATCGATTAGAAAGAATAACTTTGAGGTGGTTTTGTACCCTACCATAATCTCTTCGTTTGTTCTCTGCTATTAGTGATGTTGGAGTGACTCTTTGTTGCATGTTGAGGGATAGTTATGTGATCCAATTATGTTATTATTGTTGAGATAACTTGCACTAGTGAAAGTATGAACCCTAGGCCTTGTTTCAACACATTGCAATACGGTTTTCGCTCACTTTTATCGCTTGTTACCTTGCTGTTTTTATAAATTCAGATTACAAATACTTATATCTACCATCCATATTGCACTTGTCTCACCATCTCTTCGCCGAACTAGTGCACCTATACAATTTACCATTGTATTGGGTGTGTTGGGGACACAAGAGACTCTTTGTTATTTGGTTGCAGGGTTGTTTGAGAGAGACCATCTTCATCCTACGCCTCCCATGGATTGATAAACCTTAGGTCATCCACTTGAGGGAAACTTGCTACTTTCCTACAAACCTCTGCACTTGGAGGCCCAACAACGTCTACAAGAAGAAGGTTGCGTAGTAGACATCAAGCAGTATCTGGCGCCGTTGCCGGGGAGGTGAGTGCTTGAAGGTATATCTTTAGATCTTGCAATTGAATCTTTTTGTTTCTTGCTTTAGCACTAGTTTAGTTTATAAAAGAAAACTAAAAAATGGAATTGGGGATGCCTCATATGCTCCCTCTTTTTAATGTCTTCCGTGAAAATAAGGATCCCGATAATTGTGCTCAAGTGCTAGACAAAGAATGTATTAGAATGTTTGGCACTAAATCTTTGTATGATGAGCATGATTGCAATGTTGTTAGTATGAATTCCTTGAATATCCATGATGCTAATGATATGCAAAGCCACAAGCTTGGGGATGCTATGTTTAATGAAGATGATATTTTTAGCCTCCCATGTTTTGATATGCAAATCTGTTATGATGATAGCATGCCTCCTACTTATGATGATTATATTGATGAAAGTGGGTTTGGAAGAGTGTCAACTTTAGGAAGTAATGATCCCACTATTTTGGAGGATGTTGAATATTATTGTGATTATTATGAAAGTGGATTTGGAGAGGTCATGACTTTATTTAGTAATGATTCCACTATCTTGGAAGAGGTTTCAATCGATTATGATGAGAACAAAGTTGCTACTTATGATGATTATTGTGATGACACTTATGCTATAAAAAGTAGTGATGATTATATTTATAAAACTTGTCATGATTATGATTACTCCTTTTCTGAACATTACTCTTTTAATGTGGAAACAATTTATAGTATTCGAGTTTCTTATGATATTGCCACTATTCGAATGAGAAGAATTTTGCCTATGTGGAAAGTAATAAAATATCTATGCTTGTAGATCATGAAAAGAATGCTTTAGGTGCTGGTTATATTGTTGAATTCATTCATGATGCTACTGAAATTTATTATGAGGGAGGAACATATACTTGTAGGAATTGCAATAATATCAAGTTTCCTCTCTATGTGCTTAAATTTTTAAAGTTATGCTTGTTTTGCCTTCCTATGCTATTTGATTATTGTTCCCATAAGTTGTTTGCTCACAAAATCCCTATGCATATGAAGTGGGTTATACTTAAATGTGCTAGTCATATTTTTCATGATGCTCTCTTTATGTTTCAATTCTTATCTTTTATGTGAGCATCAATGAAATCATCATGCCTAGCTAGAGGCGTTAAACGTTAGCGCTTGTTGGGAGGCAACCCAATTTTATTATAATTCCTTGATCTTTGTTCCTGTTTATTAATAAATAAATCATCTAGCCTCTGGTTAGATGTGGTTTTATGTTTTAATTAGTGTTTGTGCCAAGTAGAACCTTTGGGAAGACTTGAGTGAAGTCTTTATGATCATGCTGTAAAAAACAGAAACTTTAGCGCTCACGAGATTAGTTGCCATTTTTTACTGGAGAGTGCTTTTAGGTTGATTATTTTTGAAGATGATTAATAGGAAAATTCCTCAGGTCCACCAATTTATTTCAGATTTTTTGGAGTTCCATAAGTATACGTTTGATACAGATTACTACAGACTGTTCTGTTTTTGACAGATTCTGTTTTCTATGTGTTGTTTGCTTATTTTGATGAATCTATGAGTAGTATCGTAGGGTATGAACCATAGAGAAGTTGGAATTCAGTAGATACTACACCAATATGAATTTAAAATGAGTTCACAACATTACCTAAGTGGTGGTTTTACTTTCTTATACTAACGGAGCTTACGAGTTTTCTGTTAAGTTTTGTGTTGTGAAGTTTTCAAGTATTGGGTAAGGATTCGATGGACTATGGAATAAGGACTGGCAAGAGCCTAAGCTTGGGGATGCCCAAGGCACCCCAAGGTAATATTCAAGGACAACCAAGAGCCTAAGCTTGGGGATTCCCCGGAAGGCATCCCCTCTTTCGTCTTCGTTCATCAGTAACTTACTTGGAGCTGTATTTTTACTCACCACATGATATGTGTTTTTCTTGGAGCGTCATTTTACTTTATTTTGTTTTACTTGCTGTTTGAATAAAATACCAAGATCTGAAATTCTTATGTTGGAAAGTCTTCACATAGTTGCAGAATTTTTGAACTACTCATTGATCTTCACTTATATCTTTGGGAGTAGTTTGTTGTCTGCTCTAGTGCTTCACTTATATCCTTTTAGAGCACGGCGGTGGTTTTATTTTGAAGAAATAGATGAACTCTCATGCTTCACTTATATTATTTTGAGAGTCTTAAACAGCATGGTAATTTTCTTGGGTTATAAAATTTAGCCCTAATATGATGGGCATCCAAGAGGGATATAATAAAAACTTTCATATAAAGTGCATTGAATACTAAGAGAAGTTTGATACTTGATAATTGTTTTGAGATATGAAGATGGTGATATTAGATTCATTCTAATTGAGTAGTTGTGAATTTGAGAGATACTTGTGTTTAAAGTCTATGATTCCCGTAGCATGCACGTATGGTGAACCGTTATGTGATGAAGTCGGAGCATGATTTATTTATTGATTGTCTTCCTTATGAGTGGCGGTCGGGGACGAGCGATGGTCTTTTCCTAACAATCTATCCCCCTAGGAGCATGCATGTAGTACTTTGTTTCGATAACTAATAGATTTTTGCAATAAGTATGTGAGTTCTTTATGACTAATGTTGAGTCCATGGATTATACGCACTCTCACCCTTCCACCATTGCTAGCCTCTCTAATACCGCGCACCCTTCGCCGGTATCATATATACACCATATACCTTCCTCAAAACAGCCACCATACCTACCTATTATGGCATTTCCATATCCATTCCGAGATATATTGCCATGCAACTTACCACCGTTCCATTTATTAGTTTATTATGACACGCTCCATCATTGTCATATTGCTTTGCATGATCATGTAGTTGACATCGTATTTGTGGCAAAGCCACCGTTCATAATTCTTTCATACTTGTCACTCTTGATTCATTGCACATCTCGGTACACCACCGGAGGCATTCATATAGAGTCATATTTTGTTCTAAGTATCGAGTTGTAAGTAAATAAAAGTGTGATGATCATCATTATTAGAGCATTGTCCCAAGTGAGGAAAGGATGATGGAGACTATGATTCCCCCACAAGTCGGCATGAGACTCCGGATGAAAAAAATAAATAAAATAGGCCAAAGAAGCCCAAATAAAAAAATAAAATAAAATAAAAAAAGAGGCCATAAAAAAAGAGAAGGCCCAAAAAAATGAGAGAAAAAGAGAGAAGGGGCAATGCTACTATCCTTTTACCACATTTGTGCTTCAAAGTAGCACCATGATCTTCATGATAGAGAATCTCCTATGTTGTCACTTTCATATACTAGTGGGAATCTTTCATTATAGAACTTGGCTTGCATCACTACAAAAAAATACACTTCCGTGATGATACGTGTTTGTCACAGTAGGTCACGTTTTCTGTCATGCGTGTACATCCATGACAAATTTATGACAGAATCAAGATAGTCAAATCATGTCTTTGTCGAGAAGTGTTCCATGACATTACCAAAATTATCATCACGGAAGTGTCCACTTCCATGACGATAAATCTCGCGTCACGAAGTGCTTTCGTCAAGGGTGACCGACACGTGGCATCCACCGTAACGGAACGCCGTTAAGCTATCGGGTCGGTTTTGGATCCGATAACCCATTAAACCCGACCAATGGGGATTTTCCGTGTAAAATCATCATTGGCTGGAGGGAACACGTGTCGGCTCGCCGTTGGGGACAGATATCATCCACTTATTGGACCCAAAGCGCCTATGATACGTCGACACGTGGCACGGCCCAACAGAGGCCCATTCCTGTGAAAAGGCCGGCCCATTTGACTTGGTTAAAAGGTGGCGGGCCGGCCCATGGCAAGCCTGTTAACGGCCTGTTCGCATATAGCCCATTTACAGCCCGCTAAACCAGGGCCCGTTTACGGCCTATCCGAATTAGGCCCAGTAGCGTCATCTGGGCCGTCCAATATAATTCCAGCCTATTTTAACTTCTGGCCCATGTATGGCCCATGACGTCTTTCGGCCCATATGAGGCCCTTAGTAACCCTCGGCCCATTAACGGCCCGTGGTAAAACTGGCCCGTAATGAACAGTGTATCACTTTATACCTATTAAGGGCCCATTATACCGTTGCGCCGTTTCCAGCCCATGTTACCTTTCGGCCTTCTCAGGGCCCATTTATTCTTGGGCTCATTTCCAGCATTCGTTTACTTACGGCCCATTACAGGCCTTTTCTGCTCGTGGGCCAAATTCAGCCCGTGGATACAGTCGGCCCGTTTGTGGCCCGTTAATCTGTTGGGCCATTTACATAGCATCATCAAATACGGCCAATTAACGGCCCGTTATGGTCAGCCCATAAAACGTACGATTTCCACTCTAGGCCGTTTACGACCCGTACAAGGCCCATAGATGAGACGACCCATAGAAGGCCCATTGACTCGATGGCCCACAGAAGGCCCATTGATCCGACGGCTCATATAATGCCCATGGATCCGCTGGCCCATGGAAGGCCCATGGATCCGACAGCCGATAGAAGGCCCACGGATCCAACAGCCCATAGAAGGCCCACGAATCCGACGGCCACAGAAGGCCAGGTATCGTCCGTCCTGTAGATGGCCCATGGAACGTACGGCCTGTGGAGGGCCATGGTTACTAAAAGTTTGGGCGAGTTGGCCCCCGTTTGAACGATATAGCATATTCAAAGAATTATCCTACTCTATACTATCACCTCTAAAAAACATACACTATACAATAAAGAGACTAAGGCATATAAACGTCGAATAATCCTACACTATACAATAAAGAAATTACAGCCGATTATACCCACTGGGCATTATGGTTCGGCACCAGTTATAATAAAGCATACACAAAGATCAAATTACATACACTGGGCAAATACAGCTCATACATCATGGATGCGCATCAACATAACTTACCATTTGAACTATAATCTCTTCAAAAAATAGGATTGGCCGGATTTAGATAGCACAAATTTCAGTCTGCAAAATCTCCAATTCCTTCGTTGTTACCTCGGTGTCTTGTTTCATTTTTTGACCCTGCATCTAATACTGCATGTCCAGTCTCAACTTGTTGATTATGCGTTCGAATCATGTACACGTTGTCTTGTCACCTCTAGTTGATGCTCGAGAACATCAGACATTTCAATTCAATCCATAATCATTCGGTAACGGCCATGCCGCTTTACTCGCAGATCTTTGTGTTGATGTCACTTCATCCTGAAATGTTTACGTAAGTACACATGACTAGGGCAAAAATATAGTTACAATAGTGAAGCGAGCAAGATGACTATTTTGTACATGGCAAAATAGGACTAACAATAATGTTACACGTCATGAAGCATAAGCGGTGATATTTTAAAATTATAAGAAGGTAGTCATGCAGCTGCATACGAAATCTCTCTTAGCTCACCGGAGGAGCATGATGTCGTTGGGGCCCAATCCAAAACACAAACAAGTTACAAATTTAGACAAGACGTTATAGAAGTAAGCAAGCGGTTGGCCATTCAGTAGCTCAATTAAAGTCTTAGGGAGCATAATGAACAGCAGAGGATTTCATACAAACATACTACAGCAAGCAAAACTATGGAATCATTAGCCTAGTATAAACTAGATTGTGAGCCTCATTCAATAATAGTTGGTTAATAGACTTCAAAGCTTCAGGCACACTTTGGCAGAGTAATTAAATGGTAAGGCCTTTAATTATGTCAACTAATAGTTATACAAGTACCCAACATCAGGCATCATTCTTTGGGCATCTCATTAACCAGGACAAATAAAGCAATTGAAAAGAGCAAATTAACTATGCCTCAAACAAACAATGAATTGAACTGTTGAGTTGGATACAGTGACTTACCTTAACAGGTTGAAGAGGCTCAGCGCAACTCCTACTTATCTTGCAAGGCTCCTTCCTAACATCTTATACTTGGAAATCCTCCATCTTATCTTCATTGCACCCCCTCTGCAAGGTGACACAAACTAGTTACTCGTCTCCTTGGAAGATAAATATGCATACTTTCTAGTCTGTGAACACAAAAGGATGAGATTATAACAAAACAACACCACATAATGAAACATGCCGCATCTCTTGCACTTGCACACAATGAAATGAGCATTTACTATGCCTGCACTATGTAAAAACTAGGCATACCTTCGAACTGGATCTCCAGGTACTCTTGGAGAGCCTACTTTAGTGTACAGCCAAACCTTTATGTCACCTATGAGTTAGAAAAGGCCCCACTACAGCAGCCCTTAGTGTTTAAATCGTTGACAAGATCTGTTAGAGTGTTAGGTCAAGAATAGCAAGTAATCAATGCAAACAGTCCTAGTATGGCTGGCTGTGGCAAACAAGCAATTGAACAGATGTGTGAGCAAATCTTACATATCAAGAAAAGAAGCAAAGAAGGAGGCTTAAAGACCATCACTTGACTGACCAGATTTAAGGGGCATTTAAACATCATGTGCAACATATGAACTAACATAAACATTGCATATTCCAGATTATACAATGGAATGCACATGTATTAGGCCATGCAATGTATGATGATGCCTAAATGTACACTATAGCAGGCAGGAGTGATTCATCATTGCACCCACAATTGAATTGCAGGTTAAGGGCCAGTTCTATTCCGCCTTTTCAGGGCTTATTATCAAAATAAGCCTTAAAAGATGTAAAGAAGTCATTTTTGAATTATGGGCTTGGGCTTAACTAATTTCGCTTTGGAGGGGGGTGTTTCGGGTAGAACCTCACTAAAAATTGAAGGGAAGGGGAATAGTGAAATGACTCTGTTGTCGGCCTATATTACACTCAAAATGCAACTGGTGACGCTTGCATCACACCTCACCCTGAAGTAAAAACAAACACGCAAGCATTCATTGCCCTGCCTGCTTGCGTCTCCTCTCCCCTTTCCCTCTACCTCGATCCCCTGCCTGCAGCACTAGGGTTCCTCCAGCAAGCCATCGCCACTGGTCCCATCTGGCCTGGTCCTTGAGGATGCTCTATCCAGCTAGGCTACATGGCCGGCGGGTAGGGGCAAATCTCCCTGGTTGCTCCTCCCTCTGGTGCCCCCCTCATTCTCATGGTCCCTAGCAGCTGCTCCACTGTGGCTCGTCCAACGCACTACTCCGGCAGGCGCTGCACAACTATGGCTGATGCCACACTGCGGCAGAAGGCACCTTATTCCCCCTCCCCACCTCCCACGCCATGGCCTTGAGGTGCTGTTGAAGGATGAGCTCATCCAACAAGGTGAGGATCTCCTCTGATTTTTTGCCGAATTTTCATTCTGATCCACTATACGATGAATTGCTATGAGTTGCTTCTGCTGCTGCTATATGATGCATTATTATGAGCTGCTCCCGCTGCTGCTATATGATGAATTGCTATGAGCTACTGCTGCTATATGATGAATTGCTATGAGCTGCTGCTGCTGCTATATGATGAATTGCTATGAGCTGCTGCTGCTGCTATATGATGAGTTGCTATAAGCTGCTGCTGCTGCTGCTGTATGATGAATTGCTATGAGCTGCTCCTGCTGATGCTATATGATGAATTCCTATGAGCTGCTCCTGCTGCTGCTATATGATGAATTGCTCTGAGCTGCTCCTGCTGCTGCAATATGATGAATTGCTATGAGCTGCTCCTGCTGCTGCTATATGATGAATTGCTATGAGCTGCTGCTGGTATATGATGAATTGCACACTACTGCTGCTGCTGCTACTGTATGATGAGTTGCTGTGAGCTGCTACTGCTGCTATAGGATGCTTTCAGGTGGTGCTGCTATATGATAATAACCAGCCACTTGGACCATTGAATTTCAATAAATAATTGTTCTTCATTTAAATGTGGGTCATGCGTTTTTTGTTTAATTAGGCAATGGGATCTCTATGGAAAACATTTACCAAAGTAGATTGTGCCAAGTAGATGGTATCTTTGTATTTGCATTTTGAGCAAATAGTGATGGTCTCTTTTCCTATCATATTAATTACTGCACTGGGTTCAATTTGTGATGTTTGCAAGTCAAATTAATTTTCATATGGGCAGCAAAATGAAAAAATATAATGCAATCTAGACTTTTCACTTATCATACCAAAGATAAGCTGAAAACGCAATGAAAAGAACTGGTTAGCTTATTACATGGAGCTTATATTCACAGGTGCTTATTTTCTTAGGATAACTCGTAATAACTGTCCGTAAGAAACTTGGCCAATAGAACTGGCATACAAATAACATGTCACGATGATTGCAATGGAGGAGTGACGTACCATAGCACACTGTATAGGCTCACCGCTGGCTGTCCTTTTTTTGCGACGTTCCATGAAATTGCCACATACATCTTGTACTTTTTCATTGTGTAACCCAATCTGCAAGTTGGCACGACTAATTTCAGACATCTCTACATGATAATACATTGCATACCCCTTGCGCATATTTAAACCACCAATTAATGATTGTGTCCGTAGCACAAACTAGCCATGACTCTGTGTGCTGGACTAGCAGGCACTCTAAGGGAGCCTAATGTAGTGTACCGAAATTCCTACATGCCACCTACGATTTTGTGTAATGTACTGCCTCTGTTCCTAAATATATGTCTATGTAGAGATTCCAGTATGGACCACATACAGATGTATATAGATGCATTTTCGAGTGTAGATTCACTCATTTTGCTCCATATGTAGCCTATAGTGGAATCTCTAGAAAGACTTATATTTAGGAACGGAGGTACGAGGTAGTATCATGTATGACATCTACATATCTAATTTAGCAGCCAGTAGTAGAAAACATTGTCTACACAAAGGGATTACTGGTCGAAAATCCTAGCAAAGCACACTGGCAGGCACAGAACAAGACAAGAGAGAGAGACACGCTTACAAGATCATAGCAATGCCTCGGTCCAGGATCTTGGTTGGCCAAGCTGTTAGATCCAGAAGAAACATCGTCCTTGTAGTTTTTGCCAGCTGCATAACAGGTAACAGCGACCTGTTAGTATATTTGAAGTACATCGGGCAGGTGATGCTGGACGGGTTTAAAGGTGAAAAGTACCTAGGCCGTGGCGGGTGCTTCGCATCTTGCCAGACGGTGGGAACCAGGTTAGAAATGTCAAGGGTGATGACGTTGCGCTGGCTGTCAGGGTCCGGTAAGGAGATCTAGAATTGTCGAATAGGGTGTTTGTGGAGCGGCTCCAGTAGGGTGGACTACGGTGTGGGCGAAGCGGATCTGTGGCCGTGGACGAGGGCGTAGGTGAAGCTGCTCCGGTGGTTGGGTTAAGGATGGTGTCGACGATGCGAATCCGCGGCCGTGGACGCGTCAGAAGCTGCTCCAGTAGGTTGGATGAGGGTGCGAGGAAGCGGATCTGAGGTCGTGGACTCGTGAGTTGGCAAAGCGGCCCCGGTAGGGTTGAAAATGGTATAGGCGAAGCTACTCCGGTGGGGTTGGCGATGTTGTCGGTGAAGCGGCTCCGGTAGGGTTGAGGAAGGTGTCGGCGAAGAGGGTCAGAGGCCGTCGACGGGGGCGTCGGTGGGGCGGCTCCGGGGATGTGGACGAAGCGTCTCCGGTGGGGAGTACGAATGAGCCGCTGCAGATGCGTTGCGGTTGACGAGAGTACCAGCGAAGCAGATCCGACGCCGTGGACAAGGCCGGCAGCGAATGGGCTGTGGTACAGTGGTGGATGAGCATTCTACTTGTTTCTAGGTGAGGTGGGAGGGGTAGATGCGGCCGCAGAAGCAGATCCGGTGAGGTGGACGCCTTGTTGGCGATGCATGGGCTCTAGTACGCCGGCGGATGAGTAGTCTAGGGTTTCGAGAGGGGAGGGGAGAAAGGCCGATGAAGTACGGACGGTGTGATGTGAGATGCTCTGGTGCTGTGGAGTTAGTCGTTTTTGCGGGAGGGGGAGAGGAAATGGGGGTGCCGTGTAGTGGGGGGAACCGGAAGTTACCAAAGCAGCCCCGACCTATTATGTGATGAGGGCGGCATTGTAACTGTTGGTCTCCGTGCACCAAGGACAAAAGGGGAATTTCGCATGCTAAAGACTAAGGTGGCGGAAATTTTAGAAGGAGGCAAGAGATTTTGCCGCCCACGGGATCGTTCGTATCTAGTATCAACTAATTTTGGACCGTGCTAGCGGGAAGGTCATGCGAGACTGTGTACACGTGGCATGCGTCAGCAGTTAATAACTGGTGTGTTCACCCCTGAAAAAAAGACAATAACTCGGGATGATGCGCCGATAACTTGGACATTGACACGGGCGCGGCCAATCGTACGGGTGTAGTGGCGCGTTCACAAAAAAGGGATCAAACACTCAGCCTATGTATTTCTCGTGTAAATAGATAATTTAGTGCAATTGGTTATTTACTTTAAACATAATGCATTGACGTGTTAGTGTAGAGGCGCACAAAAAAAATGGATATTGTAGTCCGCTAGTTAAAAGTGTTACCTCATATGATTACATAGCCTCCATTTCATAAATTGCATACCCGTTGAATTCATATATGAATATTACATGTATTACTTCATAATAGAACCTTAAATCATTCAAGACTAATGATTTTGAATGCAAGAGTAACAATGGTGCATGTACATGATAGCTACATTCGTTGTTTGAAGAAACATCACTGTAACTTTGGCATGCACAACTGAAAAGGTCTATTTAAATAGAAAAAAATGCGATATGTGAGTGTCCATTTTTTATAGCGTTGAATCGATATTGTACCTTTGGCCACGATACGAAGTAGATATTGATTTATGTTCAAGTGATGCACGTCCACAATCGCTAGATAGTGATACGTGAATGAATTGTGCAATCTCTTTCAAACGCATACATATCTCATTTCCCTGTGGTCATAGGAATCACACATGCGCACTTCATGTATTTCTCTCCCTCCGTCAAGGTTAGAATTCGTCTTTCTACTCCGTCCTACAAGTCTCTCACACAGAAACACACACGCTCTCTCTGTCGAACACACCCACCCCTTTAATTCCGCCCATCCACAACCTAATGTCTCAAAGTATAATAATGTCTCTCACACATATGCCTAAGGTTAACTCGAGTTCCGGAACCATATGAATAAATACAATGGGATTCCAACAGAGCACCTTTTGTTTTGAGATTTCGCTCTCTCTCTCTCTCTCTCTCTCTCTCTCTCTCTCTCTCTCTCTCTCTCTCTCTCTCTATCTATCTCTCCCACACATTGTTTCTCGCTTCATTTTTTCCGGCACCTGCATGCACACAATTTTGTTTATCTTTGTGATGCTTTAAGTATGCCTCGCACAAATGCTATCTACCTATCCCTTAGTATAGCTAGATATCTGTCACACAAACTCCTTCTCCATACTAGCAAGATGCCCATGCGTTGCACCAACATGAAGATGCATTTGTATGAGTAGTTTATCTTGTGGGAGAAAAGGACGAACGAGGGAATGCCTTATTTGCAAATGCAGAGAGGGGTGTGCGTATCTTTTTGCAAAATTGCCACAGTTTCCTTCCTATCCGCCGGGTGTTTCGTAGAGTGTATGGAGGGTGCATGAGTCCACACTAGATTAGCACAAATACACTAGAAGCATGCATAAAGAGAGCATACATGAAGAGGGGTGTTGAGTTGAGCATGCATGAAGAGGGAACAACTATGCTGAGACGAGAACGCAACCAAACATACTTGCGGCACACCTAAGCTTAGGCGTGGCAACCTTAGGCTGCAAACCAAACCATAACTTTGAAAGTTGGTCGCTGGATGAAGCCAATCCGATGATACAAAGATGGAAAATCCGAGCACTACTGGCCGTTGGATATCATCTACATTCCACCAGATTCTGCCACATGTAGAATCTAGAAGACTCCATGGTTGAACTTCATTCATGACTAACTTTGCCACAACTAAGCTTAGGCAAAGTGTGTCTGCCACAAAAAATGTGGCTAACAAAATGGCCACCACAAGTGTGGCAAGATTTGGCAAGAAGTCGAGTCTATGACATGTGGACCATGTAACTAGAAAAGTGTGGCAAGCCACAAGTGTAGCAATGAACCAAACACATGTCGGCACGCCTAAGCTTAGGTGTGGCAACCTTAGGCTACAAACCAAACCATAACTTTGAAAGTTGGTCGTTGGATGAAGCCAATCCTACGGTACAAAGATGGAAAATCCGAGCACTACTGGCCGTTGGATATCACCTACATTCCACTAGATTTTGCCACATGTAGAATCTAGAAGACTCCACATGTAGAAGCATAATGCACAAACCACCAGAATCTCATGCGTGCGATGCACGTGTACCTTACTAGTAGTTGGTAGTAGTAAGAAACACATTCCGGGTTTGGCACGAGCTCGTACTGCGGGAGCACCACAAGGCCTGCCGCAGGAGTTACATTTCCCTCTCGAGGTCCACGGGACCGAACTTCAGTGGCTTAGTGCCCGAACTATGAGTCAATGACATGCGGACCTTAAATGCGGCTGGCCCACATGGCATTCTCATGGTGGTGGTGTGGTTCGTGACTCACTCGTTCGAGATGAATCGGCCGGTGGTGGCGTGGCCATAGCGAGGGTGCCACAGCTGGGCGTCGGGGTGTTACGAGGCGTAGATGGCCACATCAGCGGGTACTACCTATAGTACAGAAGTACTCCAGCTGAGGATTGATGCCCGGGACGAAATGTGTCACAACCGCTAGATGAAAATTCGATGGTGCGGGACGTGTGGTGTCATGAGTTCGCGCGGCATCGTGGGAATCGCGTGTGGCTGTGGTAGAAACTTGATGCCCGCCGCATTTAAGGCGGCCCACATGTCATGCACACAAAGGCAGAGGGGCGGTGCGGCCGAGAGGGTTGAGGCGCACGTCGGGGGACGTGGTGCCGTGGGTTGGAGCAGCGTCGTGGGAATCGCGAGTGGCAGTGGATGAAACGTGATGGTCGCCGTAGTTGAACTTCCATGGACAAGCTGTCATGTCTACGGACAGATGCATCTTCTTCTTCTTCTTCTTCTTCTTCTTCTTCTTCTTCTTCTTCTTCTTCTTCTTCTTCTTCTTCTTCTTCTTCTTCTTCTTCTTCTTCATCTTCTGTGGGAGATGGCTTCGCAACAAGCTCTCTAGACCTTGCAGCTATCTTGAAACTCACACGGGCATCGAGGGCAGCATATTTTATCTGCTCGTACGTCAAGGGATAATTCTCCCATCCAAACGACCTTAATGCCAGCGTCTCGTCACCCATCTGAAGATTTGTTCCCAGCACAAAATTTCTACGTCGAATAGGGATGGTGTTGGTTTATCGCAATCTTCTACAGGAATTTTTATTCTGGTTTGTAGGTCTGTGATGCTTTTAAAATCAAGGTTGTACGGCTCCACCTTCTGTTTGTCCCCTGCGATGGCTGCCCCACAGAAGTATATGTCCTCCCGAGACAAGAAATCATGAAGCTCACCTGGTATGGAGGGCGCATGTATGATGTGGTACACCAAAACATCATCTTAGAGGCACAGCTGAAGGACAGCGGCGCGTTGGATCTTCCCAGAGGCACGCTGTCGGGGGTTGGGTGCGACATATGCCAAAGGATGGCTTATCATGGTGGGAGCGAGTAGAACGTCGCCGGTGCCCGAAAGCGGGATGAGGCGTAGACACGAACGCCGGCGTACTTTACCCAGGTTCGGGGCTCTCCTAGGAGATAACACATCTAGTCTTGCTCTGCGGGGTCTCCGCATGATCACTAAGGCAAAGTGAATACAAGGTTGCTCCTTGAGCTGTATGCTGGAGGTAGGAGAAGGCAAGGCTCGCTCTGTCCCTCCTATATGGTCTGGTCTAGTTCTAATGGGTTGGAACCCTTTGCATGGGTGCCCTGGGGGGGTTTATATAGGCCTACCCCCAGGGGTACAATGGTAATCCGGCTGGGCGCAGGGCCCAGCCGTCAGTCTCTTCGGTGACCAGCTTCTTCGCCGACTGGTGGGCCCCGCCGTTTGGTCCGGTACGGAGCCGACAGGCCTTGTCCGCCGCTTGCGGGTCCTTCCGGCGGTTGGTTACTGTAGCCGTGCTTCTAATGACGCGGGCTTGGTCATGGGGTCATGGCTACAGCTCCGCCGCCTGGCGGGTGATTACTGTAGCCACTCCCCGTCTCGTTTGGTTAATGGCGTGTGGGACCCGTGGGAGTGGCAGGTCGACTCCCAGGGGCCGACTCCCACAGGGTCCGACTGGTGGCGCCCTTGCCGTCTTCTGGAATCTCGCTGACTGGTGGGGCTCGTCGTCCTTGGGTCGTACAGACAGGCCGTCGTGGGTGCAGGACTCCGCCCACTGGTGCTGATGTCAGGGATGGCATGGCAACAGTGCCGCGCCGGACGGAGATCTCCGTGGGTGCAGTGCTCCGTGGCTACGCCAGCCTATGGATTGGAGAGGAAGTGGGCTTCACTGTTGCCACTGCCCGTCCCATCCCCATTAATGAGGGCATGGGGTCGTTGGTGCCGTGGGCCGTCTCCCTGTGGCCGGCTTCTCTGGAAGCCGCCAGGCAGGAGTCGGCTTGTCTTGACCTCGCCTCCAGGACTCGGCCGCGTGTGGGTAGTCGGCTGTTCCTCCAGCCGGCTTCCAGAAGGCGGCTCTTCATCTTGGCGTCTTGAGGGGCGCAGTCAGCCCCGATGTCTTGAAAGGTTCTGGGCTTCGGGTTAGCCTACCCATGGCCCATTACTCCGACAGTAGTCCCTGAAGCCGGTGAGGCGCCGCGGATGATTAGCCGAGGAGCCTCAGCAGTTTCCCTCTCCGAGTGCTTGAGGTGAAACTTCGTTCGACTTCTACCGGGCCGACTGGTAGGAGTCGGACACGCCCAACTTGACTTGTCCAAAGTTTTCAAACGCTTCGGTGGGATCCAAGTGGCGTGCTAGCTAAGCTTCCAGGCCGCTGCCCGTTTCGGGCCCGTCACGTGGCAACACGTGGCCGGGCTAGTCTGCCCACCCACGCACGCGACGGGACAGGCCTACAGGAGGGGCCCGCCACCACCGCACCTCGGCACGCGAGCGGATCCGCTGCGGCCGTGGCGGACGGTTGAGGTTCCCGCGGAGTTACTTCGCGCGGTAACTTTGCAAGATGAACGTGGTGGTCGTGGTTTCGTGGGTGCAGTAAATCCCACGACTGCCCCTCGGCTTCGCAGCCCATGGGTCTATAAGTAGGGGGAGGAGGAGGAGCGGCAGAGTGTTGGGGAACGTTGCAGAAAATTAAAATTTTTCCTACGGTTTCACCAAGATCCATCTATGAGTTCTACTAAGCAACGAGTCAAGGGAGAGAGTTTGCATCTACATACCACTTGTAGATCGAGTACGGAAGCGATTGAGGAGTGGTGATGATGAAGACGTTCCCAACGTGATTCCGATCACCGATGACCAAGTGCTGAACGGACAGCACCTCGCGCTCAACACACGTGCGGACGACGGCCTCCTTCTGCCTTGATCCAGCAAGGAGGAAGGAGAGGTTGAGGAAGATCACTCCAATGGCAGCACGACGGCGTGATGCGGATGGAGGGACTCAGACTCGCAGGCTTCGCCAAGCGTGTATGCGGAGGAGGAGAGGTGTTGGGAGGGAGGGCTGCGCCTTCAATGGTGTGTGCAGCCTCCCCTACCCCTCTATTTATAGGGGAAAGGAGGAGGGGCGGCCCCTCTAGATCCATCTAGAGGGGGCGGCGGCCAAGGGGGGGGCTTGCCCCCAAGCAAGGTGGGCGCCCCCTTGGGTTTCCCCCTCAACCCTAGGCGCATGGGCCAGGGAGGGTGCACCCAGCCCATGAGGGGCTGGCTGCCCCACGCAGCCCAAGTGGCCCCCAAAGGGGTGGCTCTCCCGTGGTCCTCCGGAACCCTTCGGTGGACCCTCCATAAAACCGACATGACCGAAACTTTTCGGTGTCCGCTTGATGACTTCCCATATATAAATCTTTACCTCCGGACCATTCCGAACTCCTCGTGACGTCCGGGATCTCATCCGGACTCAACAACATTCGTAATCACATACAAGTCTTCCTATTAACCCTAGCGCCACCGAACCTTAAGTGTGTAGATCCCTACGGGTTCGGAGACATGAACATGACGGGACGCT
Organism: Aegilops longissima; assembly: GCA_021605205.1. Lineage (NCBI taxonomy): Eukaryota > Viridiplantae > Streptophyta > Magnoliopsida > Poales > Poaceae > Aegilops > Aegilops longissima. Next base: position 487,936,331 of record CM038679.1, on the reverse strand, counting down.
CTCGGTCAATAACCAACAGCGGATCTGGATACCCATGTTGGCTCCTACATGCTCCTCGATGATGTCATCGGATGAACCACGATGTCTAGGGTTCATGCAACCCGTATGCTATTCCCTTTGTCAGCGGTATGTTACTTGCCCGAGACTCGATCGTCGGTATCCCAATACCTCGTTTAATCTAGCACGCAAGTCACTTTACTCGTCCGTAATGCATGATCCCGTGACCGGACACTTGGTCACTTTGAGCTCATTATGATGATGCACTACCGAGTGGGCCCAAGGATACCTCTCCGTCATACGGAGTGACAAATCCTGTCTCGATCCGTGTCAACCCAACAGACACTTTCGGAGATACCTGTAATGCACCTTTATAGTCACCCGATTACGTTGTGACGTTTGCTACACCCAAAGCATTCCTACGGTATCCGGAGTTACACGATCTCACGGTCTAAGGAAGAGATACTTGACATTGGAAAAGCTCTAGCAAAAGCGAACTACACGATCTTTGTGCTATGCTTAGGATTGGGTCTTGTCCATCACGTCATTCTCCTAATGACGTGATCCCGTTGTCAATGACATCGATGTCCATAGTCGTGAAACCATGACCATCTGTTGACCAACGAGCTAGTCTACTAGAGGCTTACTAGGGACGTATTGTAGTCTATGTATTCACACGTGTATTATGATTTCGATAATACGCTTATAGCATGAATAAAGACAATTATCATGAAAAAGGATATATAATAATAATGCTTTTATTATTGCCTCTAGGGCATATTTCCAACAGTCTCCCACTTGCACTAGAGTCAATAATCTAGTTTACATTGTGATGAATCGAACACCCATAGAGTTCGGTGTTGATCATGTTTTGCCCATGGAAGAGGTTTAGTCAGCGGATCTGCGACATTCAGATCCGTATGCACTTTACAAATTTCTATGTCTCCATCCTGAACATTTTCATGGATGGAGTTGAAATGACGCTTGATGTGCCTGGTCTTCTTGTGAAACCTGGGCTCCTTGGCAAGTGCAATAGCTCCAGTGTTGTCACAGAAGAGTTTGATCGGCCCCGACGCATTGGGTATGACTCCTAGGTCGGTGATGAACTCCTTCACCCAAATTGCTTCATGCGCTGCCTCCGAGGCTGCCATGTACTCCGCTTCACATGTAGATCCCGCCACGACGCTCGCTTGCAGCTGCACCAGCCATCGCTCCACCATTCAACATATACACGTATCCGGTTTGTGACTTAGAGTCATCAGATCTGTGTCGAAGCTTAGCGTCGGCGTAACCCTTCTGACGAGCTCTTCGTCACCTCCATAAACGAAACATGTCCTTTGTCCTTTTCGTGTACTTCAGGATATTCTTGACCGCTGTCCGGTGTTCCTTGCGGGATTACTTTGGTACCTTCCCACCAAACTTACGGCAAGGTTAACATCAGTCGGTACACAGCATGGCATACATAATAGATCCTATGGCTGAGGCATAGGGGATGACACTCATCTCTTCTTTATCTTTTGCCGTGGTCGGGCATTGAGCTGAGCTCAATCTCACACCTTGCAAAACAGGCAAGAACCCCTTCTTGGACTGATCCATTTTGAACTTCTTCAAAATCTTATCAAGGTATGTGCTTTGTGAAAGACCTATGAGGCGTCTCGATCTATCTCTATAGATCTTGATGCCTAATATATAAGCAGCTTCTCCAAGGTCCTTCATTGAAAACACTTATTCAAGTAGGCCTTAATGCTGTCCAAGAATTCTATATCATTTCCCATCAAAAGTATGTCATCTACATATAATATGAGAAATGCTACTGAGCTCCCACTCACTTTCTTGTAAACGCAGGCTTCTCCATAAGTGCATAAACCAAACGCTTTGATCATCTCATCAAAGCGAATGTTCCAACTCGAGATGCTTGCACCAGCCCATAAATGGATCATTGGAGCTTGCATACTTTGCCGACATTCTTAGGATCGACAAAACCTTCGGCTGTATCATATACAGCTCTTCCTTAAGATAACCGTTAAGGAACGCTGTTTTGACGTCCATCTCGCCATATCTCATAATCATAGTATGCGGCAATTGCTAACATGATTTGGACGGACTTAAGCTTCGCCACGGAGAGAAAGTCTCATCGTAGTCAATCCCTTGAACTTGCCGATAACCCTTAGCGACAAGTCGAGCTTTATAAATGGTGACATTACCATCCGCGTCCGTCTTCCTCTTAAAGATCCATTTGTTTTCTATCGCTCGCCGATCATCGGCAAGTCGGTCAAAGTCCACACTTTGTTTTCATACATGGATTCTATCTCGGACTTCATGGCTTCTAGCCATTTGTTGGAATCTGGGCCGCCATCGCTTCTTCATAGTTCGAAGGTTCATTGTTGTCTAACAACATGATTTCCGTGACAGGGTTGCCGTACCACTGCAGTGCGGGCGTGTCCTAGTGGACCCACTGGTTCAAGAGCAACTTGATCCGAAGTACCTTGATCATCATCATGAATTTCCCCTTCAGTTGGTGTAGGCATCACAGGAACATTTTCCTGAGCTGCACTACTCTCCTGTTCAAGAGGTAGTACTTCATCGAGTTCTACTTTCCTCCCACTTACTTCTTTCGAGAGAAACTCCTTTTCCAGAAAGGTTCCGTTCTTGGCAACAAAGATCTTGCCCTCGGATCTTAAGTAGAAGGTATACCCAATGGTTTCTTTAGGGTATCCTATGAAGGCGCATTTTTCCGACTTGGGTTCGAGCTTTTCAGTTGAAGTTTCTTGACATAAGCATCGCATCCCCAAACTTTTAGAAACGACAGCTTAGGTTTCTTCCCAAACCATAATTCATACGGTGTCGTCTCAACGGACTTAGACGGTGCCCTATTTAAAGTGAATGTAGCTGTCTCTAGGCGTATCCCCAAAATGATAGCGGTAAATCAGTAAGAGACATCATAGACCGCACCATATCCAATAGAGTGCGATTCGACGTTCGGACACACCATTCGTTGAGGTGTTCCAGCGGCGTTAGTTGTGAAACGATTCCACATTTTCTTAAGTGTGTACCAAATTCGTGACTTAAATATTCTCCTCCACGATCTGATCGTAAGAATTTTATCTTTCGGTCACGTTGATTCTCTACTTCATTCTGAAATTCCTTGAACTTTTCAAAGGTCTCGGACTTGTGTTTCATCAAGTAGACATACCCATATCTACTCAAGTCATCTGAGAGTGAGAATATAACGATATCCTCCATGAGCCTCAACGCTCATTGGACCGCATACATCGGTATGTATGATTTCCAACAAGTTGGTTGCTCGCTCCATTGTTCGGAGAACGGAGTCTTGGTCATCTTGCCCATGAGGCATGGTTCGCATGTGTCAAATGATTCATAATCTAAAGACTCCAAAAGTCCATCAGCATGGAGCTTCTTCATGCGCTTGACACCAATGTGACCAAGGCGGCAGTGCCACAAGTATGTGGGACTATCGTTATCAACTTTACATCTTTTGGTATTCACGCTATAAACATGTGTAATACTACGCTCGAGATTCATTAAGAATAAACCATTGACCATCGGAGCATGACCATAATACATATCTCTCATATAAATAGAACAACCATTATTCTCGGATTTAAATGAGTAGCCATCTCGCATTAAACGAGATCCAGATACAATATTCATGCTCAAACTTGGCACCAAATAACAATTATTAAGGTTCATAACTAATCCCGTAGGTAAATGAAGAGGTAGCGTGCCGACGGCGATCACATCGACTCTGGAACCATTCCCGACGCGCATCGTCACCTCGTCCTTTGCCAGCTTCCGCTTATTCCGCAGCTCCTGCTGTGAGTTACAAATATGAGCAACGGCACGGTATCAAATACCGGGAGTTACTACGAGTCTTGGTAAAGTACACATCAATTACATGTATATCAAATATACCTTTGGTGTTGCCGGCCTTCTTGTCCGCTAAGTATTTGGGGCAGTTCCGCTTCGATGACCCTCCTTGCAATAAAAGCACTCGGTCTCGGGTTTGGGTCCATTCTTTGACTTCTTCCCGGTAACTTGCTTACAGGCGCGGCAACCTCCTTGCCGTCCTTCTTGAAGTTCTTCTTGCCCTTGCCCTTCTTGAACTTAGTGGTCTTATTGACCATCAACACTTGATGTTCTTTCTTGATCTCAACCTCGCTGACTTCAGCATAGAGAATACTTCAGGAATGGTCTTTACCATCCCCTGCATGTTGTAGTTCATCACAAAGCTCTTGTAGCTTGGTGGGAGCGATGGAGGATTCTGTCAATGACCGCCTCATCGTGGAGGTTAATATTCATTGGGTCATACGGTTGTGCAACCCAGACATCTTCAGAATGTGCTCACTGACAGAACTGTTTTCCTCCATCTTACAACTATAGAACTTGTCGGAGATGTCATATCTCTCGACCCGGGCGTGAGCTTGGAAAACAAGTTTCAGCTCCTCGAACATCTCATATGCTCCGTGATGCTCAAAAGCGCTTTTGGAGCCCGGTTCTAAGCTGTAAAGCATGCCGCACCGAACGAGGGAGTAATCATCGAGACGAGACTGCCAAGCATTCATAATGTCTTGGTTCTGCAGGGACGGAGCGTCACCTAGCGGTCCTTCTAGGACATATTGTTTCCTAGCAGCTATGAGGATGATCCTCAAGTTCCGGACCCAGTCCGTATAGTTGCTGCCGTCATCTTTCAGCTTGGTTTTCTCTAGGAACGCGTTGAAGTTCAAGTTGACATGAGCGTTGGCCATTTGATCTACAAGACATATCATTCAAAAGTTTTAGACTAAGTTCATGATAATTAAGTTCATCTAATCAAATTATTTAAATGAACTCCCACTCAGATTTGACATCCCTCTAGTCATCTAAGTGTTACACGATCCGAGTCGACTAGCCGTGTCCGATCATCACGTGAGACGGACTAGTCTCGTCGGTGAACATTCTCATGTTGATCGTATCTTCCATACGACTCGTGTTCGACCTTTTGGTCTCCGTGTTCGAGGCCATGTCTGTACATGCTAGGCTCGTCAAGTAAACCCTAAGTGTTTTCGCGTGTAAATCTGTCTTACACCGTTGTATGTGAGCGTAAGAATCCATCACACCCGATCATCACGTGGTGCTTAGAAACGACGAACTTTGGCACCGGTGCACAGTTAGGGGAAACACTTCTTGAAATTGTTGTAAGGGATCATCTTATTTACTACCGTCGTTCTAAGTAAACAAGATGTATAAACATAATAAACATCACATGCAATTATATAGTAGTGACATGATATGGCCAATATCATAAAGCTCCATTGATCTCCATCTTCGGGGCTCCATGATCATCTTGTCACCGGCATGACACCATGATCTCCATCATCATGATCTCCATCATTGTGCCTCCATGAAGTTGTCACGCCAACGACTACTTCTACTTCTATGGCTAACGCGTTTAGCAATAAAGTAAAGTAAGTTACATGGCGTTCTTCAATGACACGCAGGTCATACAAAATAAAGACAACTCCTATGGCTCCTGCCGGTTGTCATACTCATCGACATGCAAGTCGTGATTCCTATTACAAGAACATGATCTCATACATCACAATATGTCATTCATCATTCATCACAACTTGGCCATATCACATCACATGACAATTGCTGCAAAAACAAGTTAGGCGTCCTCTAATTGTTGTTGCATCTTTACGTGGCTGCAATTGGGTTCTAGCAAGAACGTTTTCTTACCTACGAATAACCACAACGTGATCTTGTCAACTTCTATTTACCCTTCATAAGGACCCTTTTCATCGAATCCGCTCCAACTAAAGTAGGAGAGACAGACACCCGCCAGCCACCTTATGCAACTAGTGCATGTTAGTCGGTGGAACCGGTCTCATGTAAGCGTCACGTGTAAGGTTGGTCCGCCGCTTCATCCCACAATACCGGAAGCAAGATAAGACTAGTAGCGGCAAGTAAATTGACAAGATCCACGCCCACAACTAAATTGTGTTCTACTCGTGCAAAGAGAACTACGATAGACCTAGCTCATGATGCCACTGTTGGGGAGCGTTGCAGAAAATTAAAATTTTTCCTACGGTTTCACCAAGATCCATCTATGAGTTCTACTAAGCAACGAGTCAAGGAGAGAGTTTGCATCTACATACCACTTGTAGATCGAGTACGGAAGCGATTGAGGAGTGGTGATGATGAAGACGTTCCCAACGTGATTCCGATCACCGATGACCAAGTGCTGAGCGGACAGCACCTCCGCGTTCAACACACGTGCGGGGACGACGGCGTCTCCTTCGTCTTGATCCAGCAAGGAGGAAGGAGAGGTTGAGGAAGATCACTCCAATGGCAGCACGACGGCGTGATGCGGATGGAGGACTGTACTCGGCAGGCTTCGCCAAGCGTGATGCGGAGGAGGAGAGGTGTTGGGGAGGGAGGGCTGCGCCTTCAATGGTGTGCAGCCTCCCTCTACCCCTCTATTTATAGGGGAAAGGAGGAGGGCGGCCCCTCTAGATCCATCTAGAGGCGGCCAGGGGGGGGCTTGCCCCCAAGCAGGGGCGCCCCTTAGGGTTCCCCCTCAACCCTAGGCGCATGGGCCAAGGGGAAGGGGTGCGCCCAGCCCATGAGGGGCTGGCTGCCCCCACGCAGCCCAAGTGGCCCCCCAAAAGGGGTGGCCCCTCCCGGTGGTCCTCCGGAACCCTTCGGTGGACCCTCCATAAACCGATATGACCGAAACTTTTCGGTGTCCGTTTGATGACTTCCCATATATAAATCTTTACCTCCGGACCATTCCGAACTCCTCGTGACGTCAGGGATCTCATCCGGACTCGAACAACATTCGTAATCACATACAAGTCTTCCTATTAACCCTAAGCGCCACCGAACCTTAAGTGTGTAGACCCTACGGGTTCGGGAGACATGCGAACATGACCAGGGACGCTCGGTCAATAACCAACAGCGGGATCTGGATACCCATGTTGGCTCCTACATGCTCCTCGATGATGTCATCGGATGAACCACGATGTCTAGGGTTCATGCAACCCGTATGCTATTCCCTTTGTCGAGCGGTATGTTACTTGCCCGAGACTCGATCGTCGGTATCCCAATACCTCGTTTAATCTCGTTACGGCAAGTCACTTTACTCGTGCCGTAATGCATGATCCGTGACCGACACTTGGTCACTTTGAGCTCATTATGATGATGCACTACCGAGTGGGCCCAGTGATACCTCTCCGTCATACGGAGTGACAAATCCCTGTCTCGATCCGTGTCAACCCAACAGACACTTTCGGAGATACCTAATGCACCTTTATAGTTTGCTACACCCAAAGCATTCCTACGGTATCCGGGAGTTACACGATCTCACGGTCTAAGGAAGAGATACTTGACATTGGAAAAGCTCTAGCAAAAACGAACTACACGATCTTTGTGCTATGCTTAGGATTGGGTCTTGTCCATCACGTCATTCTCCTAATGGCGTGATCCCGTTGTCAATGACATCTGATGTCCATAGTCAGGAAACCATGACCATCTGTTGACCAACGAGCTAGTCTACTAGAGGCTTACTAGGGACGTATTGTAGTCTATGTATTCACACGTGTATTATGATTTCCTGATAATACAGTTATGGCATGAATAAAGACAATTATCATGAACAAGGAAATATAATAATAATGCTTTTATTATTGCCTCTAGGGCATATTTCCAACACAGAGCACGCGCGCCCCTCCTCCATACTGCTGCTTCTTCATCTTCTTCTTCTTCCTCACACCGCCGCGCCCCAAGCTTCGCCAAGCGCTGCGGTGATCCGTTCGCGATGAGCTCTTCTTCCGCTGCCGCGCCCCCCTTGGTGCACTCAGGCACCTGGGACGGCTCGGAGGTCCATGATGATCACATCGAGTTCCTCTGCAAGACGCGTCGGCTCCCCGGCAAGGACTTCGTGCGGGTCCGCCTTGCGCCGAGGGGAGAAATCTCGCCGGCGCCACAGGAGGGCGAGCGGGTCGTCTTCCGCTCGCATTGCCTGCGTGGCCTCGGCCTGCCGGCGAGCAGCTTCTTCCGCGCTTACCTCGAGTTCTACGGCCTCCAGCCGCACCACCTCACCCCCAACATGGTGGTGCTGCTGTCCGCCTTCATCGCCTTGTGCGAAGGCTTCCTCGGCGTTCTCCCCACCATCGAGCTCTGGGGGGAGTTCTTCTACTCCAAGCTCGACACCCAAGCCGCAGGCATGCCGGCTCAGTGCAGCGCGTTCATCGCCGTGCGGAGGCCGGGGGCCGACAACCCGTTCCCCTCCATCAAGCTGATAAAGTCGGTGAAGATGTGGCAGCCGTCGTATTTCTACGTGAAGAGCATCTTCGCGGAGGGCTACTGGGTCAATCTGCCGGCCTACGTGGCCGGCCCGCCGACCGAGGTAGTAGCTGGCTGGTCGTGCAGGCCGGGACCTTCGCCGCAGAGAGCCGGCCCGTCACGCGACTCCGAGTCTTGTAGCGATCGGATGGTTTGACTGGTCGGATCTGCAGCGCCGCCGTGGCGCTGAGTTCTCCGCTCAAGGTTGCTCCCACATGATATGCCAGATGAGCGGGCATCGGGACCCAAGTCGGATGTGCACCAAGGACATGCCTCACGAGGAGGTGGCCTATATGGTGAACTACCTTGCGGACTGCAAGGTCTTGGAAGAGTGGCAGTTCGGCAAGGAACCGTATTCACGTGCTAACCCACCGCCCATGGTGAGTTGCTTCTTTTTCTCTTTTTCTTTAACTTTCTTGTCTTCTTCCTTGCCGAGTTCGTCTTGTCCGACCTGACTAGTCAGCTTTGGTCAGAACCCCCTCCATCCAGCAGCCGGCACCGCGGGGCCGGCCAGCGAATTCCTCGCCGACCGGGCGGAGAGCGACGTTGACGACGCCGATCTGGGGGCGGCGGCCTTGGAAGACTACGCCGAGGGAGGAGGCGGCCCGCGACTCAGGGCCAGTCTCGAGGACTGGCCTGACGATGATGAGGAGGTCACCCCCACCACCAGCCAGGAGTCAGCCAGCCCGACACGAGCTCTTCTGCCGAGCTTTTTGGCAGCCGGCCGAAGTAGCCCAAGGGCTCGGCCGCGGCAAGCAAGCGGGATGAGGCGGCCGCGAAGGCCAACCGCTTCCGCAAGGAGGTGAAGAAGCCGCCGCTGGTCTCCGTGTGAGTGCCCTTGCCTTTTGCCTTCATTTTTTCTTTGTTGATCTTGTCTGAGTCTTTACCTGTTTTCCCTTGGTCTAGGGCTCCCCTCTCTCTTGAGAGGGTCGCTGCCGCCTCCGTTATGGGGTCGGCGGAGACGTCCGCCACCACTCGGCGGATTGACCCTACCGCCGATCTCCAGGAGGCGACAGAGCAGAACGCGCAAGAGAAGCGCGCAGAGGAAGATGCCGCCCGCCTGGAGAAGGCGGAGGCCGAGAAGGCGGAGGCCGCCGCCAAAAAGAAGCTGGCAGAGGCCAAAGCCGTCGTCGCGTTAGAGAAGCAGGCCGAAGAAGCCGCACACCGCCATCGGGCGGTTTTATCCTGCGAACTCGCGCCACCGCCACCCGGTGGTCACAGAACAAGCCCAGAAACCGCGGAGTACCCGGCCATGGAGAAGGACGGCGGCGACGCCTCCATGCCAGATGTGATCGTGCCGCCACCGCCGACGTCTAGAAGCATGCAAGGCGAGCAACCAGCGGATCCGCCGGTGCCGTCAACTGAAGACGAGGTGGTGGCGGGCCTAATCCTCCAAGTCGGCACGCCGACGCGTTGCCGTCTTGAGAAGGCGGCCTCGGCGCCGCGCCCCTGGAAACCGGCGCCGCGAGCTCCGCGATCCCGGACGCCGAGGCGATGAGCACCGCGCCACAGAAGTGAGTGCGGGAGGCGGGACAAACCCTTCATCGAAGCGCACGGGCGTCAAGCCAAGATCCGAGCGAAGGCGACGCGATCGAAGCGCACCAAAGCGCATCGGCATCGCGAGCA
>CM038679.1:487758156-487926262 GCA_021605205.1 Aegilops longissima | reverse complement strand
AGAAGAACTTAGTTGAAAAGAAGAAAAGATCATGCGAAAAATGTACTTTATATTAAATAAATAGAGTACGGTTCAAAAGTGAATAAAATTGAGCTTTATTGTCTCTTGTTGTACATGCGGAGCCCTTGTATGGGGGTATGCCGCTAGTAGGCGTTTATATGTTTACGGACTCGTCTAGCAATGTCCGGGTTCGAATGACCTATTCAGTGCTTTGATTAGCGGGCGGATTAGTGTGGGGCTGTCAAGGCAGTCTCACGTTCTTCCGTGCTCGAGTAACACTTGATACTCCCTTTTAATGAGATGATGCCGCGTGGACCGGCATTTTAAGTGTAAGAGATGCATAATGCGGTATTGCGTTAAAGCGGGAGAAAGCTTCACGTCCCAGTAGTGCTTGATAGCTACTTTCGAATGGGGCGATGTGGAAGGTTAACTTTTCACGGCGGAAGTTATCGGATGAGCCGAACACAACTTCTAGCAGTAGGGAGCCCGTACAATGGGCATATAGGCCTGGCATTACCCCTTTGAAGGAGGTGTTGCTATGGCGAATTTTGGTTGGGTCTATCCCCATTTTGCGGATTGTGTCCTGATATAGCAGGTTTAGATTGCTGCCTCTGTCCATTAGGACTTGTGTAAGTTGGAGTCCCTCGATTATAGGATCTAATATCAAGGCAGTCCATCCCGCGTTCCGGATACTTCCGGAATAGTCCTGATGACCGAAGGTGATTGGTTTTGACAACCATCGTTGGGACTCTGCTGGGATAGACCGTGCGGCGCGTGTTTCTATGGGCGCGCTCTGTTTTTCCCTTTTGTCACTTGAAGTGAGTTCACTGTTTTGACTTTTTGTGGGAAATTCTTTTGTTTCCGGTGATCTGCTTGTGGGGTTCGTCATCGCCCTCGCTTGGTGTGTCGAGCCCTTGTGTTCGGTGATTGAGTTTGCCGGATCGCTTAAAGACCCAACAATCTCGTGGGTATGGTTTGCGTGGCTTCCGGAGTACTGTGGATTTGGCATATTTTGTCCAAGATTTTTTTAGGTTGGATAGCTCGTCGTTGTTGTCCTTAAGGGCAGTTTTTATGATTCTGCCGAGCTTCAATCCGGCGTTGACCGCCGTGCTCTTCGGGTTGTTTCCTTTGTCCGCGCTGGTCCTTGCTGCGTCGTGGTTTTCCATTTCCATCCTGACTTGGATGTACTTGGGTCAGCTGGCATCGCATCTTGCCAGCCAACTATCCTCTCCCGCGCAAAAGCGGGTCATGAGGCTTGTTAATGCAGCCATTGTTCTCGGCTTCTCTGGCGGCGTGTACAGGCGAGCCATTCGTCTCGAGACGTTGTGTTTGAAAGCTGCTAAGGCTTCTGCGTCTGGACAATCGACTATTTCGTTCTTTTTGATGAGGAACCTGTTCCAGAATTTGCGGGCTGACTCTCCGGGTTGTTGAGTTATGTGACCTAAATCGTCTGCATCCGGATTACGGACATAAGTCCCTTGAAAATTTGTCCGAAAAGCATCCTCGAGTTCTTCCCAACTTCCAATGGTATTTTCAGGGAGGCTTTTGAGCCAATGCCAGGCTGGCCCTTCGAGCTTGAGGGGTAAGTATTTTATGGCGTGGAGACCATCTTCTCTAGCCATGTGTATGTGGAGGATGTAATCCTCAATCCAGACTCCAGGGTCTATTGTTCCGTCGTATGCCTCTAGGTTTACGGGTTTGAATCCCGCTAGGAATTCGTGATCCACCACCTCATCGGTGAAACACAGGGGGTGTACGGCACCCTATATTTGGGTGTGCTGTGATGTTCGGATATTTTGCGTGTTGCATTGCTTGGAAGAGCTTGCTTTCTCGGCCCATAGATGGACCTAACTGGGCCATCCTTTTGATGTGAATCCTTATGCAGATCGCATGCCGGCTTGTGTGCGGCGCCGCTTGCCGCTCCATGTTTGCCATGTGGTCGTCTATCCGACCGGGCGGCCTCTTTGTTCTTTGATTGTAGGGGCTCTACGGCCTCCTCATCGAATTCGGGCAGTAATTTGCACTTCGGCTAGCTCTTTGTTTGGCGATCGTCAGTATTTCTCGGATGTTGAGTACTTTGCTCCATCTGATTCTCGAGTGCATCTTTCGCTGTTTTGAGCTTCGCTTCGCTTTTTCAGGCTACGCGCGGGGCGCATTTGAGCCTTTGTGGAGGTTCTTCTGCTCCAACAATTTGTCCGCGTGAGATCGTCCGGACTATTATCTTCGCCGAGGACGGGTTGTTTATCCAAGTTGTCCTGTTGGACGATTGCTCGATAGCATGTTCGTCATTCACCGGTTCGCCTCGCTCTATGGCTGGGTCTGTGGCTGCCGTCTTTGTCGGCGGGACATGGTGCGGCGTTTACGTTGCCGCTTTGACCTGCTTTTCGAGGGATTTATCATTTGTAGTGTCCCGTTGTTCCTCGTCGTCACTTCCTTTAGGTGTATCCACCATGTATACATCATGGGATGAGGTGGCTGTCCAGTATCCTATAGGTGCTGGTTCATGGTTGTCTCCTACATCGTCGTCCATACCGTCGATGTCTTCGGAGTCGAAATCGAGCACGTCTTTTAAGCTTTCGATAGTGGCTACAAAGTGGGCGGTGGGTGGGCGTTGAATTTCTTCGTCGTCCGCATCCCAACCTTCCTGACCGTAGTCCGGCCAGGGCTCTCCTGATAAAGAGAGAGACTTTAGTGAATTCAGGATGTCGCCAAAGGGAGAGTGCTGAAAGATGTCCGTGGCAGTGAACTCCATAACCGGCGCCCAATTGGATTCAATTGGTAGGGGCGCGGAGGGTTCGGAGTCCGGAGAGGAGTCCGCACCTTGGAGTCACGGCTTCGCAGCGACAGGATGGAGTTCGCTCAATCGCCGTGAGATCGTAGAGTCTCGAGGAGGTGTCCAACCACTCGCCCTCGATCGTGGAGTCGGCTTCGAGCTAAGGGTCGGAGCGACGCTGGTACACCCTCGTGGCACTATTCGCGGCAGAGCTAGATCGTGCCCATCGAGACAAGGCGGGCGTGCTTGGCTGTGGCTCGAATCCGTCGAAGATCAAGTCTCCGCGATGTCGGCCGTAGTTCAAACTCCCAAATCTGACCGATGGCGGGGCATAGCTTCGATCTGCTCCAGACTCGCCAAGTGAATTGGCCCAAAGCAAAGCCGCCAATCTGAAGATCTGTCCGGGAGAAAAGTCTCACCCTGACCGTGTCGTTGTTGATGATCGAAGGAGCCATCGGGCCTAAGGATGACGACACAGAGGAACTCTCAATGAAAGCACCAATGTCGGTGTCGAAACCGGCGGATCTCGGGTAGGGGGTCCCGAACTGTAACAGGAGACAAGGGACACGATGTTTTTACCCAGGTTCGGGCCCTCTCGATGGAGGTAAAACACTACTCCTGCTTGATTAATATTGATGATATGGGTAGTACAAGAGTGGATCTACCACGAGATTAGAGAGGCTAAACCCTAGAAGCTAGCCTACGATATGATTGTTGTTTGTCCTACGGACTAAAACCCTCCGGTTTATATAGACACCGATAGGGTTAGGGTTACATGAGTCGGGCCATAATGGTAGGAGATCTACATATCCGTATCGCCAAGCTTGCCTTCCACGCCAAGAAAAGTCCCATCTAGACACGGGACGAAGTCTTCAATCTTGTATCTTTATAGTCCAGGAGTCCGGCCAACGGTGATAGTTCGGCTATCCGGACACCCCCTAATCCAGGACTCCCTCAATCGTGAAGTTGAAAAGCTGTTCTGGTCACAGATCAATGTTCCAGTGCGTCCACTGCTGTTGAATGAGCGAATGGCCGAGTGGGCCGAGCTCCATAGGTTGTCTGGGCTTGCCATGAGGTCTGTTGTGGATCATCTTTGGCCGGAAGGGCCAAGACTGAATAGTTATTTTAGTTTAGTGCAACAGTTCCTTGGTGTTGTGCCGCGCGTCGACGCTATGAAGAGGTCGGCGTGCATAGAGGGTGCACGGATGGCACTTGCCCGTGTCAAGACATACTGGGCAGAGATGGAGGCCACCGCTATTGCAACCCAGAGTTCGGCCGTGGGCCGAGTATCGGCCGAGCACTACTTTGAAGAAGTCCTGGAAGGCGCTCGTTTAATAGAGGCTCAGTGCTCGAAGAATATAACGTTCTAGTGACATGTATTCCCATTGTAAGAACAATGTTTATTAAATTATAAAGGCTGTGTTTATACTTTTGCCTGAAAGTATTATGATGCCTCATGTGCGGCCGTTTATGTATATATGTATATAACCTGAAAGTATGAAGTCGTCGGCTTCAGCCCCCATGCATATAATGCAGGGGTGTTCGCAAAAAATTCGTGTTCACACTTGATCCAACGTCTTGGTCCATTAAGGAGGTGATAGCGTAGCGAACGAGGCAATCGGACTATAGTGCTTTAACACTTTCACTTAGCCATAGGAGTTTGACGGTGGGACTACTATATAGCCCCTGGTACCTCCACGCTCATCCAAATACGGGGCGCGTATGTACATGACTAGGAAACGGCCCTTCGTTAATGCGGAGGAATCCTGAAGATTCCGCTAAGTCATCAAGTGGTTGACCAGTCTCGCGCTTTATCATGACAACAGTTTTGACTTGTTTCATCGAGGTGCTCACCCGATGAACCAGGCACAATCGCAGAGTTCTCCGGTGCCACCTTAGCCGATAGAGTGGAACATAAGGTAGCAAAACACGGGAGCCGGGCAAACCCAACATTTGACCAAAGACATGATTCAGAGCTGATGCATATAAGGCCAAACTCGCGACGCCCAACACTCCCTAAGGTATTCGGTCTTTACAACATATACCGGGCTGAATAACGCCCTTGATAATGATCCCTGAGTGTCCAGGTACGTGCATCATTCTGACGTGGCGAAATGCCAATAACGTCAGCATCGCTCTTGGTTATACCGAGTATCCGGAGGATGTGAACAACAAGAGACAGTAAAAAAGGTTTACATAGGGTCTTAATTTGAAAAGAAACCTTTGAGCGGGTCCCTGCTGCACGTCTGCGCCTGTGTCTCCGTTGTGCCGTATCCTGGAAGGGTGTAACACGATTGTCGTCTATAAAAGAGAAGACCCTGTGAAAAATTGGTTATTCTCGATAAACCATGAAAATTCAAGATAAATAAAGTTGAGCCGAACTAGCCCTGTTTACACGCGGGAAGCCCCTGGTACCGCCTATGAGGGTAAATCCATCAAACCAATCTTAGGTATATCTAAGATGTTACAGCTAGTGATGTGCCGGACTCGTCTAGCCGTGTCCGTGGTCTTGATGACCGATCGTTTATTCTGGTTGGAGAGGACGTTTAGTGTTCGGTTGCTAAAGCCGCCACACGTTCTTCCACGCGTAAGGAACGCTTGATATTTCCGCTAATTGCGATGATGCCACATGGACCGGGCATCTTAAGCTTAGGGGAAGCGTAATGCAGTACTGCATTAAAATGAGCAAAAGCTGCTCTTCCGAGTAGTGCTTGATAGCAACTTCGAAATGGAGCGATGTCGAAGATTAACTTTTCTCTTCGGAAGTTGTCAGGAGAACCGAATACAACCTCTAGTACTAGAGAGCCCGTGCAGCGGGCCTCTGGGCCTGGTATTACTCCCTTAAAGGTAGTATTACTGTGGCTGATTCTTGTCGGGTCTATCCCCATTTTGCGGACTGTGTCCTTATATATCAGATTAAGACTACTTCCGCCGTCCATAAGGACTCGTGTGAGATGGTATCCGTTTATTATTGGGTCTAACATCAAGGCAGCCAATCCTCCGTGCCGGATAATTGTCAGGTGGTCCCTGCGATCAAAAGTGACCGGGCAGGCCGACCAGGGGTTGAAATTAGGGGTGACGGGCTCTACGACACATGTGTCTCGGAGTGCATGTTTGCTTCTCCTCTTCGTCACGTGAATCATGTTCACTGTTTTGACCTCTGGTGGTATTTTTTTTCTCTCCCCCAGTGCTTTGATGTCGAGGCTCGTCCTCGTCTTCACTTAGTGTCTCCCTCCCCTTGTGTTCGGCGTTTAGCTTACCGGCCTGCTTGAAGATCCAACATTCTCTGTGGGTGTGATTTGCGAGTTTATCAGGGGTCCCATGAATCTGACATAGTTTGTCTAGAATCTAGTTTAGGCTGGACAGTCCATCTCTGCTGCCTTTGAAAGGCTTTTTCCGCTGACCCGGTCGAGAGTCTCTGAATCCGGGGTTTACCGTCGTGTTATCTGGGATGTCTTCTTTATTTTGACGCTTTCTTTTACTGCATCGTGGTTTTCCATTGCCTTCCCTGACTTCGGATGTGCCTGGGTCGCTGGTAATACTATGGGCTAGCCAGCTATCTTCGCCCGCGCAAAAGCGGGTCATGAGGCTTGTCAGGGCTGCCATTTTTCTCGGTTTTTCTTGGCTGAGGTGTCTGGCGAGCCATTCGTCTCGGACGCTGTGTTAGAAAGCTGCTAAGGCTTCGGCGTCCGGGCAGTCAATGATTTGGTTCTTCTTAGTGAGAAATCTGTTCCAAAGCTTTCGGGCTGACTCTCCGGGCTGTTGAATTATGTGACTTAAATCGTCTGCATCCGGAGGTCGAACATAGGTCCCTTGAAAATTAGCCCTAAAGGCATCCTCAAGCTCCTCCCAGCTTCCAATTGAGTTTTCGGGGAGGCTCTTCAGCCAGTGCCGAGCTGGTCCTTTCAGCTTGAGGGGCAAGTACTTGATGGCGTGGAGATTGTCTCCGCGAGCCATATGGATATGGAGGATAAAGTCCTCAATCCAGACCCCAGGGTCTGTGGTTCCATCGTACGCCTCTATGTTCATGGGTTTGAATCCTTCTGGAAATTCGTGGTCCAGCACCTCATCGGTGTAACATAGGGGGTGTGCGGCACCCCTGTATTTGGATGTGTCATGGTGTTCTGACGGTTGTAGTGTTCGGTTTTGGTTGTGCGCTGGAGCGGGTTTCCTTGATCCGTAGATGGATCTAGTCACGCCGGTCTTATGATGCAAGTCCTCAAGTGAATCGTGTGCTGACTTATGTGCGGCCTTGTTAGCCGCTCTATCGCGGCCACGAGGTGGTCGATCTGACCGGTTGGCCGTGTTGTTTTTCGACTGTGTGGGCTCTAAGGCCTTATCATCAAATTTAGGCAACAACTTGCGCTTTGGATAGCTCTTTGTGTGGTAACTACCACCATACTTTTCTTCATTGTCGAGCACCTTGTTCCATCTACTGTTGAGCGTATTCTGCGTGGCCTTAAGCCTTTGCTACTGCTTCTTCAGACTCCTCGCGGTGGCAATAAGCCTTCTGCGGAGGTTCTCTTGTTCCATGTGCCTTTCCAGGATGATGTGTGCATCCTCGTTCGAACTGTTTTCCTCTCCGGAGGGGGGTTTATGAGATTTATCCTTGGTGCCGCCGTGTTCGGACAGTGGATCCGTACTATGTTCGCCGTTTGCTGGTTCATCCTGCTCTACCGCTGGATCAATGTGGTCGTCGTTTCCTCTGGAGTCGACTGGGGTATTATTTTCTCTTGCGCTGTTGTCGCTGTTTTTTCCGAGGCGGGATTTGGAGCGGCGCCTACGCCGACGCTTTGGTTGCTTCTCGAGGGAGCTATCCTTCGCTGTATCCTTCCGTTCCTCGTCATTGTTTTCTTTGGGTGTATCCACCATGTATATGTCATGTGATGAAGTGGATGTCCAGCGCCTTATGGGCGATGGTTCCTGTTCCTCTCCTGCATGGTCGTCCATGCCGTCGATGTCTTCGGAGTCGAAATCGAGCATGTCGGTTAAATCGTCGACAGTGGCTACTAAGTGGATGGTGGGTGGGTCGCGAATTTCTTCGTCGTCCGCATCCCATTCTAGCCGGACGTAGTTTGGCCAAGGGTCTCCTGACAGGGAGAGAGACATTAATGAATTTAGCACATCGCCAAAAGGTGAGTGCTGAAAGATATCCGCGGTGGTAAACTCCATGACCGGCGCCCAATCAGATCGGAGTCCGTGGCCGGGGACGAATCCAACGGTTCGGCAACACGGGTCTCGTAGGAGGTAAAGTCAGTATCTGGCGCTATCACCACTGAGTGTGCGGCCTCCATGGTGGGGTCCATCCACCCATCTACAGATGGCGCAATTTGTTCTGGATTGAGGGCCGGAGTAGTTGCAGGTGTGATCTCCCGAACACAGTCCGATGGCAGAGCTAAATCATGCTATTCGTGATTGTGCGGCGCACCTGACATGGGCTCAAATCCGTCGAAGATCAAGTCTCCGCGGATGTCGAAAGTATAGTTCAAGTTTCCAAACCTGACCTGATGGCCAGGGGCGTAGCTATCAATCTACTCCAGATGGCCAAGCGAGTTAGCCCGCAGTACGAAGCCGCCAAACACGAAGATCTGTTCGGGGAGGAAACCTCGCCCTGGATCGCATCGTTGCCATCGAGTTGTCCAATGATCTAAGGCGGATGGTAACAGGAGGCGGGGGACACAATGTTTACCCAGGTTCGGGCCCTCTCAATGGAGGTATTACCCTACTTCCTGCTTGATTGATCTTGATGATATGAGTATTACAAGAGTTGATCTACCACGAGATCATAGAGGTTAAACCCTAGAAGCTAGCCTATGGTATGATTGTTGTTGTCCTATAGACTAAACCCTCTGGTTTATATAGACACCAAACGGGGCTAGGGTTACACAGAGTCAGTTACAAGGGAGGAGATCTACATATCCGTATTGCCAAGCTTTCCTTCCACGCCAAGGAAAGTCCCATCCGGACACGGGACGATGTCATCAATCTTGTATCTTCATAGTTCAACAGTCCGGCCAAAGGATATAGTCCGGCTGTCCGAGGACCCCCTAATCCAGGACTCCCTCAGCGGCCCGGATAGACATTACGCTTACGCTTACGCGAGACTGGTTCTACCGACGTGCTTTGCACACAGGTGGCTGGCGAGTGTCAGTTTCTCCAACTTTAGTTGAACTGAGTGTGGCTACGCCCGGTCCTTGCGAAGGCTAAAACAGCACCAACTCGACAAACTATCGTTGTGGTTTTGATGCGTAGGTAAGAACAGTTCTTGCTAAGCCCGTAGCAGCCACGTAAAATTTGTAACAACAAAGTAGAGGACATCTAAGTTGTTTTTGTAGGGCATGTTGTGATGTGATATGGTCAAGGCATGATGCTAAATTTTATTGTATGAGATGATCGTGTTTTGTAACCGAGTTATCGGCAACTGGCAGGAGCCATATGGTTGTCACTTTATTGTATGCAATGCAATCGCCCTGTAATGCTTTACTTTATCACTAAGCGGTAGCGATAGTTGTAGAAGCATAAGATTGGCAAGACGACAACGATGCTACGATGAAGATCAAGGTGTCGCGCCGGTGACGATGGTGATCATGACGGTGCTTCGGAGATGGAGATCACAAGCACAAGATGATGATGGCCATATCATATCACTTATATTGATTGCATGTGATGTTTATCTTTTATGCATCCTATCTTGCTTTGATTGACGGTAGCTTTATAAGATGATCTCTCACTAAATTTCAAGATAAAAGTGTTCTCCTTGAGTATGCACCGTTTCCAAAGTTCATCATGCCCAGACACCACGTGATGATCGGGTGTGATAAGCTCTACGTCCATCTACAACGGGTGCAAGCCAGTTTTTGCACACGCAGAATACTCAGGTTAAACTTGACGAGCCTAGCATATGCAGATATGGCCTCGGAACACTGAGACCAAAAGGTCGAGCATGAATCATATAGTAGATATGATCAACATAATGATGTTCACCATTGAAAGCTACTCCATTTCACGTGATGATCGGTTATGGTTTAGTTGATATGGATCACGTGATCACTTAGAGGATTATAGGGATGTCTATCTAAGTGGGAGTTCTTAAGTAATATGATTAATTGAAGTTAAATTTATCATGAACTTAGTACCTGATAGTATCTTGCTTGTCTATGTTGATTGTAGATAGATGGCCCGTGCTATTGTTCCGTTGAATTTTAATGCGTTCCTTGAGAAAGAAAAGTTGAAAGATGATGGTAGAAATTACACGGACTGGGTCCGTAACTTGAGGATTATCCTCATTGCTGCACAAAAGAATTACGTCCTGGAAGCACCGCTAGGTGCCAAACCTCTTCGCAGAGCAACACCAGATGTTATGAAGGTCAGCGAGCAAAGCTGATGACTACTCGATAGTTCAGTGTGCCATGCTTTACGGCTTAGAACCGGGACTTCAACGACGTTTTGAACGTCATGGAGCATATGAGATGTTTCAGGACTTGAAGTTAATATTTCAAGCAAATGCCCGGATTGAGAGATATGAAGTCTCCAATAAGTTCTACAGCTGCAAGATGGAGGAGAATAGTTCACAAGTGAGCATATACTCAAAATGTCCGGGTATAACAATCACTTGATTCAACTGGGAGTTAATCTTCTGGATGATAGCGTCATTGATAGAATTCTTCAATCACTGCCACCAAGCTACAAGAGCTTCGTGATGAACTATAACATGCAAGGGATGGATAAGATGATTCCCGAGCTCTTCGCAATGCTAAAAGCTGCGGAGGTAGAAATCAAGAAGGAGCATCAAGTGTTGATGGTTAATAAGACCACCAGTTTCAAGAAAAAGGGCAAAGGGAAGAAAAAGGGGAACTTCAAGAAGAACAGCAAGCAAGTTGCTGCTCAAGAGAAGAAACCCAAGTCTGAACCTAAGCCTGCGACTGAGTGCTTCTACTGCAAGCAGACTGGTCACTGGAAGCGGAACTGCCCCAAGTATTTGGCGGATAAGAAGGATGGCAAGGTGAACCAAGGTATATGTGATATACATGTTATTGATGTGTACCTTACCAGAGCTCGTAGTAGCACCTGGGTATTTGATACTGGTTCTGTTGCTAATATTTGCAACTCAAAACAGGGACTACGGATTAAGCGAACACTGGCCAAGGACAAGGTGACGATGCACATGGGAAATGGTTCCATAGTCGATGTGATCACTGTCGGCACGCTACCTCTACATCTACCTTCAGGATTAGAATTAGACCTAAATAATTGTTATTTGGTGCCAGCGTTGAGCATGAACATTATATCTGGATCTTGTTTGATGCGAGACGGTTATTCATTTAAATCAGAGAATAATGGTTGTTCTATTTATATGAGTAATATCTTTTATGGTCATGCACCCTTTAAGAGTGGTCTAGTCTATTTTTGATGAATCTCGATAGTAATGATACACATATTCATAATGTTGAAGGCAAAAGATGCAGAGTTGATAATGACAGTGCAGCTTATTTGTGGCACTGCCGTTTGGGTCATATTGGTGTAAAGCACATGAAGAAACTCCATACTAATGGACTTTTGGAATCACTTGATTATGAATCACTTTGTACTTGCGAACCATGCCTCATGGCCAAGATCACTAAAACGCCGTTCTCCGGAACTATGGATCGAGCAACTGATTTATGGGAGATCATACATACTGATGTATATGGACCAATGAATATTGAGGCTTGCGGCGGGTATCGTTATTTTCTCACCTTCACAGATGATTTAAGCAGATATGGGTATATCAACTTAATGAAACATAAGTCTGAAACATTTGAAAAGTTCATAGAATTTCAGAGTGAAGTTGAAAATCATCGTAACAAGAAAATAAAGTTTCTACGATCTGATCGTGGAGGAGAATATTTGATTTATGAGTTTGGTCTACATTTGAAACAATGCGGAATAGTTTCACAACTCACGCCAACCAGAACACCACAGCGTAATGGTGTGTCCGAATGTCGTAATCGTACTTTACTAGATATGGTGCGATCTATGATGTCTCTTACTGATTTACCGCTATCGTTTTGGGGTTATGCTTTAGAGACGGCCGAATTCACGTTAAATAGGACACCATCAAAATCCATTGAGACGACGCCTTATGAACTGTGGTTTGACAAGAAACCAAAGTTGTCATTTCTTGAAGTTTGGGGCTGCGATGCTTATGTGAAAAAGCTTCAACCTGATAAGCTCGAAACCAAATCAGAGAAATGTGTCTTCATAGGATACCCAAAGGAGACTGTTGGGCACACCTTCTATCATAGATCCAAAGGCAAGACATTCGTTGCTAAGAATGGATCCTTTCTGGAGAAGGAGTTTCTCTCGAAAGAAGTGAGTGGGAGGAAAGTATAACTTGATGAGGTAACCGTACCTGCTCCCTTATTGGAAAGTAGTTCATCACATAAACCAGTTCCTGTGACGTCTATTCCAATTTGTGAGGAAGTTAATGATGATGTTCATGGAACTTCAGATCAAGTTATTACTAAACCTCGTAGATCAACCAGAGTAAGATCCGCACCAGAGTGGTACGGTAATCCTGTTCTGGAGGTTATGTTACTAGACCATGACGAACCTACGAACTATGAAGAAGCGATGGTGAGCCCAGATTCCACAAAATGGCTTGAAGCCATGAAATCTGAGATGGGATCCATGTATGAGAACAAAGTATGGACTTTGGTTGACTTGCCCGATGATCGGCAAGCCATTGAGAATAAATGGATCTTCAAGAAGGAGACTGACGCTGACGGTAATGTTACTGTCTATAAAGCTCGACTTGTTGCGAAAGGTTTTTGACAAGTTCAAGGGATTGACCACGATAAGACTTTCTCACCCGTAGCGATGCTTAAGTCTGTCCGAATTATGTTAGCAATTGCCGCATTTTATGATTATGAAATTTGGCAAATGGATGTCAAAACTGCATTCCTAAATGGATTTATGGAAGAAGAGTTGTACATGATGCAACCGGAAGGTTTTGACGATCCAAAAGGAGCTAACAAAGTGTGCAAGCTGCAGCGATCCATTTATGGACTGGTGCAAGCCTCTCGGAGTTGGAATAAACGCTTTGATATTGTGATCAAAGCATTTGGTTTTATACAGACTTTTGGAGAAGCCTGTATTTACAAGAAAGCGAGTGGGAGCTCTATAGCATTTCTGATATTATATGTGGATGACATATTGCTGATTGGAAATGATATAGAATTTCTGGATAGCATAAAGGGATACTTGAATAAGAGTTTTTCAATGAAAGACCTCGGTGAAGCTGCTTATATATTGGGCATCAAGATCTATAGAGATAGATCAAGACACTTAATTGGACTTTCACAAAGCACATACCTTGACAAATTTTTGAAGAAGTTCAAAATGGATCAAGCAAAGAAAGGGTTCTTGCCTGTGTTACAAGGTGTGAAGTTGAGTAAGACTCAATGCCCGACCACTGCAGAAGATAGAGAGAAGATGAAGGATGTTCCCTATGCTTCAGCCATAGGCTCTATCATGTATGCAATACTGTGTACCAGACCTGATGTGTGCCTTGCTATAAGTTTGGCAGGGAGGTACCAAAGTAATCCAGGAGTGGATCACTGGACAGCGGTCAAGAACATCCTGAAATACCTGAAAAGGACTAAGGATATGTTTGTTGTTTATGGAGGTGACAAAGAGCTGGTCGTAAATGGTTACGTCGATGCAAGCTTTGACACTGATCCGGACGATTCTAAATCGCAAACCGGATACGTATTTACATTGAACGGTGGAGCTGTCAGTTGGTGCAGTTCTAAACAAAGCATTGTGGCGGGATCTACGTGTGAAGCGGAGTACATAGCTGCTTCGGAAGCAGCAAATGAAGGAGTCTGGATGAAGGAGTTCATATCCGATCTAGGTGTCATACCTAGTGCATCGGGTCCAATGAAAATCTTTTGTGACAATACTAGTGCAATTGCCTTGGCGAAGGAATCCAGATTTCACAAGAGAACCAAGCACATCAAGAGACGCTTCAATTCCAACCGGAATCTAGTCCAAGTGGGAGACATAGAAATTTGCAAGATACACACGAATCTGAATGTTGTAGACCTGTTGACTAAGCCTCTTCCACGAGCAAAACATGATCAGCACCAAGGCTCCATGGGTGTTAGAATCATTACTGTGTAATCTAGATTACTGACTCTAGTGCAAGTGGGAGACTGAAGCAAATATGCCCTAGAGGCAATAATAAAGTTATTATTTATTTCCTTATATCATGATAAATGTTTATTATTCATGCTAGAATTGTATTAACCGGAAACATAATACTTGTGTGAATACATAGACAAACAGAGTGTCACTAGTATGCCTCTACTTGACTAGCTCGTTGATCAAAGATGGTTATGTTTCCTAGACATTGACATGAGTTGTCATTTGATTAACGGGATCACATGATTAGGAGAATGATGTGATTGACTGGACCCATTCTGTTAGCTTAGCACATGATCGTTTAGTATTCTGCTATTGCTTTCTTCATGACTTATACATGTCCCTATGACTATGAGATTATGCAACTCCCGTTTACCGGAGGAACACTTTGTGTGCTACCAAACGTCACAACGTAACTGGGTGATTATAAAGGTGCTCTAAAGGTGTCTCCGAAGGTACTTGTTGGGTTGGCGTATTTCGATATTAGGATTTGTCACTTTGATTATCGAAGAGGTATCTCTGGGCCCACTCGGTAATGCACATCACTTAAGCCTTGCAAGCATTAAAACTAATGAGTTAGTTGCCGGATGATGTATTACAGAACGAGTAAATAGACTTGCCGGTAACGAGATTGAACTACGTATTGAGATACCGACGATCAAATCTCGGGCAAGTAACATACCGATGACAAAGGGAACAACGTATGTTGTTATGCTGTCGGACCGATAAAGATCTTCGTAGAATATGTGGGAGCCAATATGAGTATCCGGTTCCGCTATTGGTTATTGACCGGAGACGTGTCTTGGTCATGTCTACATAGTTCTCGAACCCGTAGGCTCCGCACGCTTAAAGTTTCGATGACAGTTATATTATGAGTTTATATGTTTTGATGTACCGAAGGTTGTTCGGAGTCCCGGATGTGATCACGGACATAATGAGGAGTCTTGAAATGGTTGAGACATGAATATTGATATATTTGACGACTATATTCGGACACCGGAATGGTTCCGGGGGTTATCGGATATATACCGGAGTACCGGGGGTTTACCGGAACCCCCCCGGAGGTTATTGGGCCTCATGGGCCCAATTGGTGGAAGAGGAGAGGCGGCCAAGGGGCAGCTACACGCCCCTCCCCCCCCCATGTCCAAATTGGACAAGGAGGGGGGCGGCGCCCACCCTTTCCTTTCCCCCTCTCTCTCCTTCCCTCTCCACTCCTAATCCAACAAGGAAAAGGGAGGGAGTCCTACTCCGGGTGGGAGTAGGACTCCTCCTGGCGCGCCCCTCCTGGCCGGCCGCCTCTCCCCCCTTGCTCCTTTATATACGGGGGCAGGGGGCACCCCAAAGACACAACAATGGATCATTGATCTTTTAGCCGTGTGCGGTGCCCCCCTCCACCATAGTCCACCTCGATAATACTGTAGCGGTGCTTAGGCGAAGCCCTGCATCGGTAGAACATCATCATCGTCACCACGCCATCGTGCTGACGAAACTTTCCCTCTACACTCGGCTGGATCGGAGTTCGAGGGACGTCATCGGGCTGAATGTGTGCTGAACTCGGAGGTGTCGTGCGTTCGGTACTTGATCGGTCGGATCGTCAAGACGTACGACTACATCAACCGCGTTGTGCTAACTCTTCTGCTTTCGGTCTAGAAGGGTACGTGGACAACACTCTCCCCTCTCGTTGATATGCATCACCATGATCTTGCGTGTGCGTAGGATTTTTTTTGAAATTACTACGTTCCCCAACACGTCCGATAACACCGAGGCGCCCTCCTCCCACGAAAACGAGGAGGAAGAGGAAAGTTCTCCCCCCCCCCCAGCCGAGGAGACAAGAAAAGGAAGGTCGCCCCATCTGGGGAGGCCGAAGGGTCGAAGAAGGGAAGGACCCTCCTTCCGGACTACTCCACAACAGCCGCTTAC
Source organism: Aegilops longissima (assembly GCA_021605205.1). NCBI lineage: Eukaryota > Viridiplantae > Streptophyta > Magnoliopsida > Poales > Poaceae > Aegilops > Aegilops longissima. The sequence goes on along the minus strand of CM038679.1, from coordinate 487,910,385 downwards.
GGCAACGAGGAGTGGTTGCCCAGGGACAAGCCCCTGGCGAAGTCATAAGTATCCGGATACCATAATAGTTCTGGTATGTTTTGTTTTATTGCTTATTATCATGCCAAACATGATCATGCAGTCCATCCAAAGCCCATATCAACGTATCCTCTTCGGATGAGTCTTTGGGCCAGTCGGCGATGAACAACGATTTACTCCCGACCGCCACCTCCCCCAGCCCTACGGACGACGTCGATGTGTTATCTCAAAGGGCACTGAACCAAGGGGAGATAGTTCTGGAGGCGCCCCAAGGCGACATCCCAGACGTTGGGCGCATGGGGGGCAATACTACCATGGACTCTAATGACGGGGGCAACAAGTTTGGCCCCCAGCCGAATACTGCGCCGGAACCTCCAGTGGTTCCAGATTCTGTCAGGCGGCCCCTCACTAAGGGGGGCAGCCGTCTGTGCCGATGGCCTTTGTCCACCCAGAGGCATCGGACAATTTGCTGGAAGCGCTTCGCGGCACTTCCATTGACGAAGAGCACCGCACTATCATGAGTGCGGTGGTCGAGAAGGTTCGGTCCGCCAAAAGCGGACTGACTGAAACCTGGACCAGCCTCCTAACATGCTTTGAGGTAAGTAATCAAATTATGAGAAAATGTTACAGCATAGACAGTAGCCCCTGATGCTCTGTTTGGTGCTCGCAAAGAAGGGCCGAACAGAGGATCAAGTAATAATCACAGGAGTTTAATCAGAATATGTCTATGTGAATAAGCAGGCTTCGCTGCTAGCCACTGCCGCTCGTACGGCGGAGGTCTCCGCACTGAAGCGGGACCTTGAGCGGTCCAAGGAAGAGCTCGGCCTTACCAAGAGGCAGCTCGAAGAGAACAAAGGTAAGTGATACCCCGTCTATATATTGATAAAAAATAAGGTGGGTGTTATATCATAGGATCGTCATGAATTTTGCTAGGGGCCACGACCGAAGTTGCGGCCCTGAAGAAAGCGTTATCCGAGGCCGAAGACAAAGCAGCCAAGGAGCGCACCGAGCGCGAGAAGCAAGAGGCCCGAGTTGGCGAGGTTCAGCAAGAGCTCTAGGATTTTGTCAAGAAATACGAGTCCTTGGAGCGTGACTCTAAGACGCAAGCATCCGAGCTTGCAAAGGCCCTCGAGAACGCACAAAATGCCAAGGCCGAAGCCCAAAAGGCCCTCCAGGAATTTCAGGCGGTCAAGAAGATAGCGGCGGGTAAGGCATTCATTATGCAAAGCAAGCATGTGAAGGAAACTTTCCTTTTACTTACCCGAATTCAGAGCTCTCCAGGAGCGTTCACAGATCTACCCAGCAGCGTATCATATGCCGCGGAGTTCTACCGGGCCGAGGAAGGGAGCTCGGCGGAGAAGCTGTTCTGGTCTCAGTATACTGGGACCGAACATCCGATGCCCTTGAGCGACCAGTTTAAGCAACTGGTCGAGCTTCACAAGGCGGCCGAACTGGCCATGAAGGGTCTCATAGTCCAGATGTGACCTGGCGAGCCCCTGCCTGGCAGCTACTTCGGCCTGGTAAAGTGGCTTGTGAATGCCTGCCCACGGTTTGAAGTCATAAAGCGGTTCGTCTGTATCGAAGGTGCGCGCAGGGCCTTTCCCCATGCAAAAGTGCACTGGGCGAAGATGGACGCCGAAAAGCTGGTGAAGGAGGGGCCGCCGGAGGTCAAGGAGCATCGCCACCCCGAGAAGTATTATGATAGTGTCCTGAAGAGAGCTCGCCTTGTGGCGGAGGAATGTGCTAAGGATGTAATATTTGAATGAATGTACTCATGTGATCCTGTAATATGAAAACGAGTTCATGTGCGCTATATAACGCCTGTTGATTTAAAATATTACGTTTTGTGCGGCCGTTTATAAAATCTGAGAGTTGGCTAGTCGTCGGCTTCTGCCCCCATGTAACTAGTACTGAGGTGTTCGGGATAGATCTTAAACACTCTTTATCCAAAAAATTTGGTCCTTTAAGGAGGTGTTTAGCGCAGCGAACAAGGCAATCGGACTATACAACTTTATCACTCTCACTTAGCCATAGAAGTCTACAATTTTAATTTTGGTGAAGCCCCTAGTATTCAGAAGGCCGAACTTGGGGCGCTATGTACGCCTAAAACGGATAAGGCCGACTCCTCGCCCGAAGTGGAAAAATGTTTAAGGATTTGAGACCTCTCGAACAGCGACCAGCTCTCGCCGCATCATGACAGTCAGTTTTCGGCTTTCTCTACTGAGGTGCTCGTCCGGAAGAACCGGACACAATCGCAGATAGTTCTCCAGCCTTCGTTAGCGATATAGCGGAACGTAAGGTACCAAAACATGGGAGCCGGGCAAACCCAACTATGGACCCAAGACATGATTCGGAGCTGGTGCATATAATGCTATAAGTTCGGGGTGCTGCACTGTCAAAAGTGTTCGGACTTTTCTTGTCGTGTTATGGGGTACACTAAAGCCCCTGGCGCACTGGACGTATCAGAATGTATGGGTGCAATTTGTCGTAAATAAGCAGACAGGGAAAAAAGATGAAGGAATGCAATAATAAGCTAATGTTGTATATATTTATTTAAATGATACGTCAAAGCATATGTATACAAGCAGTGCAATAAGTAAAAATAGGACTATTTAACATGTCCTATCCAAAGGCAAGCTGCGTGTGGGTATGTAAAATAGGTATAGCGATCGATATCAGAGACCACCTGGGGATTCCCGTGTACGTCAAAGCTTATTGCTTCCTTGGTGTTTCCTTCCCGTCACGGGTACGATAATCAGGCGATCGGAGAGGGACTTCAGAGAAAACTGTCCTGAAAGGAAGAAAATGTTAAAGATATACGGGTCCTTGAGGCGGTTGAGCCGCATTGTGGGTCGTGCCATAGCCGTGCCTCCACCTACGCTCATGGTATCTTGAGTGTGTAATTATGTACGCACGGCGCAAACTTCGCCGCTTGAATGGGACTAGGACGGAGGCCGAATTGCTAGGTGAGCTATGAACGTGCCGGTCGATCCTGTTGCAGGGTACTCCGGACTCGCTTGAAGGTGTCCGAGGGTTTTATCGCCGAATTGGCGGTTTGTCTTAGAAGGCTGCTTTGCACTTCTGCGGCAAGAGCCGCAGTGTGCACCGCCGTACGGAGCGAGCGTTCTGTGTTTCCATTAACTGTTATAACCCCGCGAGGTCCTGGCATTTTGAGCTTGGGGTATGCATAATGCGGTACCGCATTGAATCTGGCGAATGCAGTTCGTCCGAGCAGTGCATGATAGCCACTGCGGAAGGGGACGATATCGAAGATTAACACCTCGCTTTGGAAGTCGTCTGGAGATCCGAAGACCACTTCCAGTGTGATTGAGCCCGTGCAACAGGCCTCTACACCTGGTATGTGATACGTCTCCAACGTATCTACAATTTTTGATTGCTCCATGCTATATTATCTACTATTTTGGACAATATTGGGCTTTATTATCCACTTTTATATTATTTTTGGGACTAACCTAGTGACCCAGAGCACAGTGCCAGTTCCTGTTTTTGCCCTTGTTTCAGTGTTTCGAAGAAAAGGAATATCAAACGGAGTCGAAACGGAATGAAACCTTATAGAGAAGTTAATTTTGGAAGGAAAGCTATCGGATAGACTTGGAGTCCACGTCAAGGAAGCTTTGAGGAAGCCACGAGGTAGGGGGGGCACGCCCTCCCCCCCAGGCGTGCCCTCCACCCTCGTGGGCCCCTTGTGGCTCCCCTGACGTACTTCTTCCATCTATATATATCCATATACCCTAAAAACTTCTGCGAACAGAATAGATCGGGAGTTCCGCCGCCGCAAGCCTATGTAGCCACCAAAAGTCAATCGGGACCCTGTTCCGACACCCTGCCAGTGGGGGGAACCCTCACCGGTGGCCATCTTCATCATCCCGGCACTCTCCATGACGAGGAGGGAGTAGTTCACCCTCGGGGCTGAGGGTATGTACCAGTAGCTATGTGTTTGATCTCTCTATCTCTCTCTCGTGTTCTTGATTTGGCACGATCTTGATGTATCGCCAGCTTTTCTATTATAGTTGGATCTTATGTTGCTTCTCCCCCTCTAATCTCTTGTAATGGATTGAGTTTTCCCTTTGAATTTATCTTATCGGATTGAGTCTTTAATGATTTGAGAACACTTCATGTATGTCTTGCCGTGCGTATCTGCGGACCAGCAATTTGGAATGTTATACATTAGATCATCATTGCATATCATATTTTATTTTGTTTTGGCCTGATCCAGAAATTGTATGCAACTCAAGGACCCACAGAGAGAGTTGGGGATTTCGTTATTTTCATATTTGAGTTTTCTCAAATTTTGAAAAATAGGATCATTTCATTTTATTTATTTTATCTTCAATTATTTTGATAATAAAAATAAGAGAGAGGGAATAAAATGACTTTCCCAAAATAAAGAAATATTTAGGATTTAATAAAACAAAAATCAAATATGATTTATTTTGGAGTTTTTGCTATTTTATTTGAATTTAGAAAAAATTGCATGTTTTCAAAACTGCATTTTAGGGCCAAGAAAATGTTCAACTTGTTCTATATATTTTATTTAGAAGGTGAAAATTTGTTTTGCCATTTTTAGAATTTTATTTAATTTTCTAGAATTTTTCTTAGTTTATGAATTATTTAAAAAAATCTTCTGCTCGATCGGGTCAAGGCTCAAATAAGCCCGGCCAGCCCGCAGCCACCGCCTCCCGCATTCGGATCGGGACCGGAGTCCCGATCGCCGCCGCCGCCGAGTCCAGGAGGAGCACGCCTCCCGAGGCTCCCCCTCCCCCAAGCCAGGACGCCCCCCCCCCTCCTTAAATAGTCGCGCCGCCGCTGCCCTCCTCACCCCACCACCGCAGCCCGCCTCGCCTCCCGCCGCCGCCACCTTGCGCCGCCCGCGCCAGAGCCGCCCGCCGCCCGCCGCCACCTCCACCCACCCAACGCCGCCAGAGCCCCACCGACTCGCCGAGCCCGAGCCGAGGTAGCCGCCCCAGTTTTTGAGAAAAACCAATTCGGTTTTTTTCTCAAACCCAAGGTTTTATTTTTTTAGATTCGTTTATTTATTGTTTTTCTCGGTTTATTTATCTAGCGAGCGTTCGTCCGTTCGTTCGTTCTAACGAACGAGTTCACCGTTTAGTTACAGTTAACGAACGTCCATTCGTTAATCTATTTGTCGTTTTTCTTTTTCTCGGATTTTTTCCGCGATTATTTCTGATCACGATTTCTGATCTGACTTTCGTTTAAGCATAAATTTTCGCTCGTTTATCGAAATCAAGCGATTCAAGCGCCTGGAGTTTTGTCTCGAAACCCTCTTTCCGTTTAACCAACTCAAACAAGTTTTTACTTCTGTAAAATTTGACTTAGATCCAGATTAGTAAATGAAGTTTGTTTCTTTCACCGTTTGACTTTTGTTGCTTCGTTCGATTTGATTCTTTTTGCAAATCGGAGTTCTTAAGTTGAACTTTCTGGTTAGATCTCTTATTTTAGTTTTACGTGTGCATTAGATGAGTACTTATTGTTTTCTTGTTTTGTTTGTGTGCGATAGAGTACCCGGAGTGTGCCGCTTGCTACTTTGAATCTCTAGGTTTCGCGGCTCATCAGCAAGGCAAGTAACACTTTTATCATACCTCTTTACTACCCAGTTTTATTGCATTAGATAAATCCTCAAACACTTGCATGATTAGTATCTAATTAAATTGTGGGTTTTGGGAAGTAGATGAGGTAGTACCTATTACCTGTTTTATTATCAAACCCTTGGGAGTTACTTCTACGTTTGCTTATTATGCCATGCTATGCTAGTAGACGTGGATTGGGTGAGTGTATCCATGACATATGTGAGATTGATAAATTAATGGTTTATTTAAGGTGGCAACTTAAACACACATCTGGGTGGATTGAGGCACCTGGGTATTCCAGCGATTGCCTGTTTTTCTTTATGGACCGCCACCCAGGCTCAAAGGGATCATGAGATTGTTCATACTAGAAACTTCCGTGTGCAGCCACAAGCTATTATGGGCTCTAGCATAGTTGATTAAGTCATGCGAACTCTTACAGTGGTGGACTAGCAGATGTAGGGGAAAGTAGGTGTAATGGTCTACCCGATCGTAAGGTGCTAGCACTTCTGTAAGACTATGTCTCGGTCATCCGTTTCTCAAACACCATGTAGTGCGAGAATCCCAACGGAGGAGATCGAGTCTTGTGGGGAAAAGTGTGCAAACCTCTGCAGAGTGTATAAACTAATCATGGTTAGCTGTGTCCCCGGTTATGGACATCTTGAGTATCTAGTACTTGGATTATCATGTGAATCTCATCATGTTACTTTAATTAATTTTGTTGGGTTAATGGTGATGTTTAATTGGGATTGATAGGGTGTCTACACTCTCTATGTTTAACAACCACCATGATATTTAAATAAAATTTATTCCTTTGTTGTAGGGAAAAATTGGCTTTACGCAAAACTGTAACCATAGAGCTTTCCACCAGCCATATATGCATGTAGTATAGCTTTATTCTTTCATTACTCTCTATGTGTTACATTGCCAACATATTCCATGTGTTGACCCGTTTTCGGGCTGCAACGTTCATGTTGCAGACTTTTCAGACGACGAGTAAGGTGCCTTTAGGTCGTGGTCCTATACTCAGTGATGCCGTTGGAGTTGATGGACTCACTTATCTTCCAAGCCTTCCGCTGTTATCGTTATTAGATGGCCTTAAGCCATATTTATTGTAATAAGATCTCTCTTGAGACATTCGATGTAATAAGTGTGTGATTGCTACTCTGTTATAAATCCTTCAAGTACTGTGCGTGTCACCATTACTGATCCAGGGATGACACTGATGCACAGAGAGCAAACCGTCTGAGGTCTGGTCGCTACAAGATGGTATCAGAGCACACGCTGACTGTAGGACACGACCATTAAGCTAAAGCCCTAGATCACCACTCACTCTTCTCATTTCTGACTCCTCATCTTTTCTACTCTTTTTAGGATGACAGAAGCAAGGAACAAGTTCACGCAACCGGATGAGGATACACCCTTTGGACACCACCTGAAGGAAGTCACTAATTACCTGAACATCGGAGTACCAAGCATCACAGGAGGACGCTGGATGATTCAAGTACAAGTTCCAGGAAGGACGTTCGCGCCAGTCACCGAGCCCATAGAGTTTTCCTTTGGTGCACCAACCTGGAGTCTAGGAAAGAGCATGGCAGCCCACATCACCATGGGACGTATTGGAGAAGTTTACCGCAATGATCTCAAGGATACTATCTACCAGATTTGTGGGTGCCGAGATGAGCAATGGGAGATGATCAGCACCAGGAAGGATAGATCAATTGCAGCTTTCATCCAGGAGTTAAACCAGCCATTCAACGCCAGGAGAACCAGATGTGCTCAGACATGTTGGAATTAAAGAAGGTGAAGACAAGGATAACCGAGCTGGAAGAAGAAATCAAGTCTACACGCGATGGATACGAGGAGGAAATTGCAACACTATTGGAGAAGAATGATGACCTGGTAAAGAAGATCGGAGTTTTCATGGGAGACCCCGCGCCAGGAGGAGATGATGACGATTCCACTTGCCCGGAGAACTACATCATCATCGATGACAGCGACTCGGACCCAGACGACAGTGATGACGACTATATTGATGAAGCTGGAGCGGATATCATGGAGTCTTTGTCGGAGCATTTTTTCTAGTAGACCATCATAACAGTAGTAGAATTCCACCATGTATCTAGTATAGCCCGAGCACTTTTGTATCGATAGTTCTAGACCGATTGTATGCCCTTGTTTGATTGAATGAAGTGATTTTGTGTGCATTTGCCTCATGTGAGTTTGGGTAGTATTTTCTCTTTAGACCTCATTCTATTCTATATTCTCATCTTTTTATAAACCCTCAGATGCCTCCGAGATGTGACAATGGATTTGCTTTCCCACCGGAGCTCACCCAGTTGATCCAGCAGCAAAATGCCTTGATGCAGTTGCTAGTCCAGAATCAGAATCAGGGGAACAACAACAACAACCCACCACCGCCACCACCTGTTGATCACTTAACCCGTTTTCGTAGGCTGAATCCACCGGTGTTCTCTAGTAGCACCGAGCCGATTGTGGTAGATGATTGGCTCCGCAAGACAGGAAGGGAGTTGACCACGGCAGGATGCACTGATGCGGAAAAGGTGAAATTTGCCGCACATCAGCGTGAAGGACCCGCATTATCATGGTGGGAGAATTTTACAGCCACTTATCCTGTAGACACTGTCACATGGGATCGGTTTCAGCAAGCTTTCCGTACTGCCCATGTATCAGCACGAGCTATGGCATGAAGAAGCGTGAGTTTCGCAACTTGCGCCAAGGAGGACGGACAGTTGGCCAATATGTGGATGACTTTAGTAAGCTAGCACGTTATGCCCCAGATGACGTTGCTATGGATGCACTAAGCAGGAGAAGTTTCTGGAAGGACTGAATGATGAGCTGAGTATGCAATTGATGGTAGCAAGCTTCAACAACTACCAGGAGTTGGTAGATCGTGCTCTTATGATTGAAGGGAAGCAGCAGCAGATTGAGAACTGCAAGAGGAAGTATGGACAAGGAAAGTACAATTCGGGAGCTCAGCAGAAGCCACGCTTTACCCCTAAACCAGGAGTACATTTTCAGCATACCCATGGAGGAGGAAGTTCGCACAATCATAATGGCCCCAAGAATGGTAATGGGAATGGGGGAAGCAACGGCCAGAACCATACCAACCCGTCAACCCCAGCAAAGAGAGACCTGAGCCAAGTCACATGCTTTAAGTGTCAGAAGACCGGACATTATGCCAATGAATGTCCTTAAGCCCAGAATGGAAATAGCAATGGAAGCTCTGGGAAGAAGCCGAATCCTTTCAACAGGGGACAGGTGAACCACATTAACGTGGAGGAGGTTGAAGCCCGGCCGGATCACGATGTCGGTAAGTTTTTGGTTAAGTCTTTTCTGCAATCGTTCTTTTTGATACTGGTGCATCACATTCATACATATCAAGGGGATTCGCGGATAAGTATAACCTGCCCACTAAGGTTCTTAGAACACCTATGCTAGTAAGCTCACTAGGAGCGGAGTATATGGCCAGTCGAGGATGTTTTCAAGTGCCATTGAGTATAGGTAGGCATGTTTTCCCTTCGGATTTAATTATTCTGGAGTCGCAAGGTTTGGATGTGATTCTAGGTATGGATTGGTTGTCGATGTATGGAGGAAACATCGATTGCGCCAGTAAGTCGATTTTGCTTACCACCCCAGAAGGAAGAAGGATCAAGTATGTATCACGGCATGTGCCGAAGAGGACTCAAGTAAATTCCTTATCAGGAGTTGTGCAGGAGGAAGTACCAGTGGTGAAGGATTTCCCTAAAGTATTCCCAGAGGAGTTGCCAGGCATGCCACCGGATAGAGATATTGAGTTTTTGATTGAGCTTTTGCCAGGCACAAGGCCAATACCTAAGAGACCATACAGGATGCCCGCAAAAGATTTGGAGTAGATTAAGAAGCAGGTTAAAGAGTTATTGGATAAAGGTTATATCCGCCCAAGCTCTTCGCCTTGGGGATCGCCAGTACTTCTAGTGGAAAAGAAGGATGGATTGTTAAGGATGGTTGTTGATTATCAAGGATTGAATGAAGTAACAATCAAGAACAAGTACCCACTATCGATGATCAATGATCTGTTTGATCGATTGCAAGGAGCTAATGTATTTTCCAAGATCGATCTGCGATCAGGATACCATCAGTTGAAGATTCGAGAGCAGGACATACCTAAGACAACTTTTATCACAAGGTATGGGCTGTATGAGTATACAGTTATGTCTTTTGGTCTGACTAACGCACCTGCCTATTTTATGAACATGATGAACAAGGTGTTTATGGAGTTTTTGGATAAGTTCTTCGTAGTGTTCATTGATGATATTCTGGTTTACTCGAAGAATGAAGAGGAGCATAAAGAGCATTTGCGTTTGGTACTTGAGAAGCTCAGAGAGCATCAGTTATATGCCAAGTTCAGCAAATGTGAGTTTTGGTTGAAGGAAGTTGGATTCCTCGGACACGTTATATCCGGAGAAGGTATAGCAGTAGATCCCACCAAGGTTGTCACTGTGACAAATTGGGAAGCACCAACAACAGTTGGAGAGATCCGAAGATTTCTTGGACTGGCAGGATACTACCGGAGATTCATTGAAAATTTCTCAAAGATTGCAAAACCTATGACGGAGTTGCTAAACAAGGATACCAAGTTCAAATGGACTGAAGAATGTGAGGCCAGTTTCCAGGAGTTGAAGAAATGTTTGGTTACCTCACCAGTGTTGATTCTGCCAGATCAGAACAAGGATTATGAGGTGTATTGCGACGCTTCACGTCGAGGACTTGGAGCCATGCTTATGCAAGAGGGAAGAGTTGTTTCGTACGCTTGACGACAACTGAAACCTCATGAGTTGAATTATGCCACGCATGATTTGGAGTTAGCAGCCGTAGTGCATGCATTGAAGACGTGGAGACATTTCCTCATCGGAAACCATTGTGAGGTGTACACGGATCACAAAAGTTTGAAGTATATTTTCACGCAGAAGGAGCTAAATCTCAGGCAAAGGAGATGGTTGGAGCTCATCAAGGATTATGATATGAGATTGCATTATCACCCAGGAAAGGCGAATGTAGTAGCTGATGCGCTGAGCCGTAAGAGCCATGTCAGCACAATAACGATGGGAGAATTACCGAAGGAGTTAGCCAAGGACCTTCGTGAATTATGTTTGGAGATAGTTCCGAGAGGCTATGTAGCAGCATTGGAGATTTAGTCTACTTTGATGGATAAGATCAGAGAAGCACAGAAGACTGACAAGGAGGTTGCCTCTATAAAGGAGAAGATGAGCAAAGGAAAAGTTAAAGGATTTCGTGAGGATGAGCATGATACCCTATGGTTTGAAGACCGTATCTATGTGCCTAACGACCCGGAGATCAGGAAGTCGATTCTGCAGGAGGCCCATGATTCACCATATTCGATTCACCCAGGAAATACCAAGATGTATTTGGATTTGAAGGATACTTTCAAGTGGAACGGAATGAAGAAGGATATCGCGGAGTATGTAGCAGTTTGTGATGTATGTCAGAGAGTTAAGGCAGAGCATCAGAAGCCAGCAGGATTGTTACAGCCATTGCCAATACCCGAATGGAAGTGGGATAAGCTAGCATGGATTTTATTACTGGATTGCCCAGAACTCATTCAGGCTATGACTCAATATGGGTTGTAGTTGATCGTTTGACGAAGGTAGCACATTTCATTCCAGTGAAGACTACATACACCACTGCTAAGTTGGCAAAGATATACATGACCAGGATTGTATGTCTGCATGGAGTTCCAAGGAGTATCGTATCAGATAGAGGAACCCAGTCTACCTCAAAGTTATGGAATCAGTTGCATGAAACTTTAGGTACCAGGCTAGAGTTCAGTACAGCTTTTCATCCACAGACAGATGGACAGACCGAGAGAGTCAATCAGATTTTGGAGGATATGCTGAGAGCTTGTGCGCTAGATTATGGATCTAGTTGGGACGACAATTTGCCATATGTAGAGTTCTCTTACAACGACAGTTATCAATCCAGTTTGAAGATGGCCCCTTTCGAAGCCTTGTACGGAAGAAGGTGCAGAACCCCATTGTCGTGGGATGAAGTTAGAGACCGCCAGTTGTTTGGACCAGATTTGATTAAGGAATCTGAAAAGAAAGTGAAGTTGATTCGCGATAGGTTCAAGGTGGCCCAGTCCAGGCAAAAGAGCTATGCAGATTCTAAAAGCAAGGAGACAGTTTACGAAGTCGGAGACCGAGTTTATCTTCGAGTATCTCCACTTCGAGGAGTTAAGCGCTTTGGAGTTAAGGGAAAGTTAGCGCAATGTTTTGTCGGACCATACAAGATTTTGGAGCGTATGGGAGAAGTTGTCACAGCCCTAGATTACTGCCTGCAATTAGTTGCATCAGAGTGATCATCCATCATGTCTAAATTCCAGTGAAATTTGAATTGAGGGAATTCTCAAGCCTCAGAAAATCCTTTTAAAAAAAGGGGCAAGAACCCTTAAACTTACATTCAGTGAAACCAAAATGGCCTTCATTAATGTTTGATAATTTTGGCAAGGGTTTGGATCCAAACCAAAAATATTGAACACTTTTAAGGAATTATTTTGGCACTGAATTTAAATCATTATTATATTTTAATTTGGAATTATGTTCATAATATATGGGATATATTTTCAAATAACTTTGAAATGTTTTATGTCCTGTTGGAAAAGTCCATCTAGCAACATAAATTATTCAGAGGATATTTGGCACTGTTTTGAATTCGTTTAAATTTGAAAACAGTGGCAAAGTAAAAAAACAAAAAAACAAAAAGAAGAACAATAAAAGGCAAAAGCTTACCTGGGCCACTTCTGGCCTGGAACTATGCCGGCCCAGCCGACTAGCCAGCGCCAGTCACCCCCTACCTCGCGCCCGAGGCGGGCGGCGTGCTCGTCATGCTGGCCAGCGCCGCCACCTCCTGCTTCCCATCACGCTCGACGTGTGGCGCCACGCACCCCGGACCCCTGCCACTCCTCCCCGTGTTTCCCCTACTCTCCCTCGCTCTCTCCCGCGATGGCCGACGCGGACATGGACGCGCCGCCCTGAACCACAACGGCAACCAGCATCCCCACGCCCAGCCAGTTAGTGCCCGAGCTCCGCCTCCTCGCACTGAACCTCTCCACCGAAGGAAGCGAGCCCGGACGGCCTCCATCGTCTCACCGTCGCCTTCTCCACCACCGGCCGCCGAGGATCTTCACCGTCAATTCGCCACCGTCGTTGCTTCCCCGAGCTCGTTGACCATCTCGACGCGACCCATGTGAGCCTCCGGTTGATTCCCCTCTCCTCCCTGCGTCGATTTCACGCTGTAGTATATAGATGCACCAGAGCCGAGTTGGGCTCGCCGCCGGCCATGGCGCCGTCATGGCCAGAACCCAAAGCAGTGGCTCCCACACGCATCATCGCCCTCATTGCTTCACCACGAGTCCGGCGAGCCCCTCAGAGAGTTTCCCTGTGCCCTATGGCCTGAGCCCGCTCGAAGCCGTACCTCGGTCGCCGCCGCGAGCTCGCTCCGGCGAGCTCCGGCCACCCCGCGCCTCTCGCGTGCCTCCCCTGGATGCGTGCGAGGAAGGGAAACCCTCTGGTGCCCTTGGCTTTGCCCAACACCGCCCGTAGCACCACTTCGGCGAGCTCCTGCCGCGGTTGTGGTCGTCGCCGGCGACAATCCGGCGTGCTGACATGGCGCCGCCATTAGGGGCTAATGACCCAGCTAATTAACCCTCTCTCACACTGACAGCTGGGTCCCACTTCCTAACTAAATACAGTTTATTCTTCTGTTAAAGTTTAACTAACCCAATGGGCCCACACGTCGGTGACTCTAGCCAGCACCATGACACTGACCTGTGGGACCCACTGGTCATTTTTGACCTGGACCGCCCCGTTGACCTGCTAACGTCACACTGATGTAGTGCTGACGCAGTAACTCTTTTTCTGGATTTATTCTTTTATAGGAAATTCCAGAAAATAGCCAAAACTTCTAAAAATCATAGAAAATCAACCATAGCTCCAAATCAAACAAATTATATATGAAAAATGATCAGAAAAATCCAATCTATCCATCTACACCATTTTCATGCATTTTTGATCAAGTTAACTTCACTGTTTAGGATGAAACATGAATAGGACAACTTTGATAATAGTTTTGGAGTTGGGATTTGATGTAGTTTTGAATTCCACTTCAATCAAAATGACTTGCTGTTGCATTAGCCCAAATCACAGCATATTGCCATGTCATGATCATGCATCATATTGTTGTATTGCATTGATTGTGTTTCTTCTTTGTTTGTCGGTGCTTGTACCCTCTGAGTAGACGTGGTTCCGACGATGAGTTCGATGACACCGATGAAGAACTTTACTATCTTCAGAAGTGCCAGGCAAGCAAAACCCCCTTGTTCATTCCGATACAATCTCACTCTCTCGCTCCTGCTCTCTTTTACTGCATTAGGACAACAACGATTCAACTGTTACATGCTGCGGTAGTTGAACCTCTTTCCTGTGCATGACCTGTCATTGCCACAGTAAATAGATGAAACCCACTAGCATGAGTAGGAGTTGTTTGAGCCCTGATGTGCCTACTCATTCATGCTTGTGTTGTCATGCCTGCTACTGCTTAGAGTTGAGTCAGGTCTGATTCATCGGGGATGAATTGGAGGTGTGTGAGCTAAGTGTGTGAACACGATTTGGTAAAGGTAGCAGTGAGAGGCCATGTAGGAGTACATGGTGGGTTGTCTCATTGAAACCGTCCTCAGGAACTGAGTTCTGTGTTTGTGATCCGTGAACAGTTACTACCACGCATTGGAATGCTTAAGTGCCCCTCTCGACTTATTAATCAACCTGATCTCTGTCCAGGAGTTGCAACTAGTTTCTGGTGTTTGTAGGTGGTGTTAGTAGTCTACCAAGTGGCACCCGGTACAGGTGGGCTTGGGACAAACTAGGCACCATGGCACGGTGTACCAAGCGTAGATCCACCCGTCGAGGTGGGCTTGGGAACCCTGCTCACATCGTTTGGGGCCGTGAGCGACACCCCGGCCGGATCTCCTTGCGGATGGAACCCGAATAGGCGATAAACCTGGACGAGAGACTTGTGTGGTTAGTCAGGTCGTGGCCAACACCCTCGCTGGGCTTCCCCTTGAAGGTTGCCGAGTACATGTCGTGTAAACGGCGATTAGTGGTGAGAGCGTGTGTGAAGAAGTACACCCCTGCAGGGTTAACATCATCTATTCGAATAACCGTGTCCGAGGTAAAGGACTTCTGGGTTGCCTGTACAGTTCATAGACAACTGAAAGTGGATACTCTAAAATACGCAAGATAAGCGTGAGTGCTATGGATGGCGTTCTCGTAGGGAGACAGGAGCGGATCCATAGTGGTGTATTGATATGGTGAATATGTGGACTCGTGTGCGCCACCTCAAAAGATTTACTTGCAGTCATAGTTTAGGATAGCCACTGAGTCAAAGCTGGCTTGCTGCAGTCAAACTCCACCACCCCCTCTGTTGATACTGATGCATATGTAGCTAGTTCTGATGTAAGTCTTGCTGGGTACATTTGTACTCACGTTTGCCTATTTTATGTTTTGCAGAGAGACGTCAGTCTCGCTAGTAGTTTCGTGTGGGCTTCTACGTTTAGCTTGTTACCTCAGCTACGATCTTGTGCCCTCGGCAGGATCTGGTAGATAGTCAGGCTTCTCAGCCTTTTTCATTTGTACATGTCTATACTCAGACATGTTAAGCTTCCGCATGTGCTTTGACTTGTATGCTCTGAATGTTGGGTCATGAGACCCATGTTTGTAATATCTCGCTCCTCGGAGCCTAATGAATAAATACTTTGAGTCGTAGAGTCTTGTTGTTATGCCATGTTGTATTTGCACATATTGAGCATATTGTGTGTATGATTGAAACGCTTGGTATGTGTGGGATCCGACAACCTAGTTGTTTATCCTTGGTAGCCTCTCTTATGGGGAAATGTAGTCTTGTGCTTCCATGAGCCATAGTAGTCCGCTACAGCCCGGTTCACCGGAGTCCTGCTAGCCCAGCACTACTGCTCCCGAACACTTGACTGGCCGGCATGTGATTCACTTCGTTCCTATGTATGTCCCTTCAGGGAAATGTCACGCGGTGACATCTGGAGTCCTGCCTAGCCTGCTACAGCCCGGGTTCCCGGAGTCCTGTTAGCCCAATGCTACAGCCCGGATTCGCACGCTGCTGACCGACATGCTCGATGTTGCTTCATGTATGCCTGTCCCTATAAGTTAGTGCCACTTTGGGTTCACGACTAGTCAGGTCGGCCCGGGTTCTCTGTCATATGGATGCTAGCGACACTATCATATACGTGAGCCAAAAGGCGCAAACGGTCCCGGGCCATGGTAAGACGACACCCGTGGGAATACCGTGCGTGAGGCCGCAAAGTGATATGAGGTGTTACCGGCTAGATCGATGTGACTTGGAATCGGGGTCCTGACAGAAGTGGCCTACAAGTTGAAATTGCCCGAAGGATTGTTAGGAGTTCACGATGTATTCCACGTTTCTCAGTTGAAGAAGTTCCATGCTGAGATGGCTGATATATTGCTGAGGGATACAGAGCCGCTGGAAGCGATTCAGTTGGACAGTGACTTGACCAATGAGGAGAAACCAGTTGGACAGTGACTCATCGATGCCGTTGGAGTTGATGGATTCACTTATCTTCCAAGCCTTCCGTTGTTATCGTTATCAGATGGCCTTAAGCCATATTTATTGTAATAAGTTCTCTCTTGAGACATTCGATGTAATAAGTGTGTGATTGCTACTCTGTTACAAATCCTTCCAGTATTGTGTGTGTCAGCATTACTGATCCAGGGATGACACTGATGCACAGAGAGCAAACCGTCTGAGGTCTGGTCGCTACAGAGACTCTTTGTTATTTTGTTGCAGGGTTGCTTGAGAGAGACCATCTTCATCCTACGCCTCCCACGGATTGATAAACCTTAGGTCATCCACTTGAGGGAAATTTGCTACTGTCCTACAAACCTCTGCACTTGGAGGCCCAACAACGTCTACAAGAAGAAGGTTGCGTAGTAGACATCAAGCAGTTTCTAGCGCCGTTGCCGGGGAGGTGAGTGCTTGAAGGTATATCTTTAGATCTTGCAATCGAATCTTTTTGTTTCTTGTTTTTGCACTAGTTTAGTTTATAAAATAAAATTACAAAAGAAATGGAATTGATTCTACCTCATACGCTTCAGCTTTTTAATATGTTTCGTGAGAATGATGGAAAGGAAAATTGTTCCAGAGTGTTAGAAGAAGAGTGCATTAAAATGTTTGGCACTCAATATTTGAATGACGAACATGATTGCAATGTTGTTAGTATGAATTGTTTGAATACCCATAATGTTAATGATATGCAAAGCCACAAGCTTGGGGATGCTATGTTTGATGAAGATGATATTTTTTGTCCCCCAAGCTTTGATGAGCAAATTTACTATGATGAAAGCATGCCTCCTATCTATGATGATTATTGTGATGACACGTACGCTTTAAAGAATAATGATAACCATGAAACTTGTCATATTGATCTTAATTTTCAATCACATGATAGTTATTTTGTTGAATTTGCTCCCACTATTATTCACGAGAAGAAATTTTCTTACGTGGATAGTAATAAAAATTCTATGCAAGTAGATCATGAAAAGAATGCTTTAGGTGCTAGTTATATTGTTGAATTCATTCATTATGCTACTAACAATTATTATGAGGGAGGATTATATGCTTGTAGGAATTGCAATAATATCAAGTTTCCTCTCTATGTGCTTAAAGTTTTAAAGTTATGCTTGTTTTGCCTTCCTATGCTAGTTGATTATTGTTCCCACAAGTTGTTTGCTCCCAAAATCCCTATGCATAGGAAGTGGTTTAGACTTAAATGTGCTAGTCATATTCTTCATGATGCTCTATTTATGTTTCAATTCTTATCTTTTATGTGAGCATCATTGAAATCATCATGCCTAGCTAGGGGCGTTAAACGATAGCGCTTGTTGGGAGGCAACCCAATTTTTTTCTGATTTCTTGCTTTTTGGTTCTGTTAAGTAATAAATAATCCATCTAGCTTCTGTTTAGATGTGGTTTTATGTTTTAATTAGAGTTTGTGCCAAGTAGAACCTTTGGGAAGACTTGGGTGAAGTCTTTATGATCTTGCTGCAAAAAACAGAAACTTTAGCGCTCACGAGATTAGCTTCAACTTTTTACTGGTGAGTGATATTTAGTTGATTCTTTTTGCATATGATTACTAGACAAATTCCTCAGGTCCACCAATTTATTTTAGAATTTTTGGAGTTCCATAAGTTTGCGTTAGTTACATATTACTACAGACTGTTCTGTTTTTGACAGATTCTGTTTTTCGTGTGTTGTTTGCTTATTTTGATGACTCTATGGCTAGTAAAATAGTTTATAAACCATAGAGAAGTTGGAATACAGTAGGTTTAACACAAATATAAATAAAGAATGAGTTCATTACAGTACCAGGAAGTGGTATTTTGCTTTCTTTCGCTAACGGAGCTCATGAGTTTTCTGTTGAGTTTTGTGTTGTGAAGTTTCCAAGTTTTGGGTAAAGATTCGATGGACTATGGAATAAGGAGTGGCAAGAGCCTAAGCTTGGGGATTCCTAAGGCACCCCAAGGTAATATTCAAGGATAACCAAGAGCCTAAGCTTGGGGATGCCCTGAAGGCATCCCTCTTTAAATCTCGTTCATCGGTAACTTTACTTGGAGCTATATTTTTATTCACCACATGATATGTGTTTTGCTTGGAGTGTCATTTTATTTTCTTTAGTTTTGTTTGCTGTATGAATAAAGTACCAAGATCTGAAATTCTTAAATGTTAGAGAGTCTTCACATAGTTACATACTTATTCAACTACCCATTGATCTTCACTTATATCTTTCGGAGTAGTTTGTCATTTGCTCTAGTGCTTCACTTATATCTTTTAGAGCACAATGGTGGTTTTATTTTGAAGAAATGGATGAACTCTCGTGCTTCACTTATATTATTTTGAGAGTCTTAAATAGCATGGTAATGTGCTTAATCCTAATATGCTAGGTATTCAAGACTAGTAAAAACTTTCTTATGAGTGTGTTGAATACTAAGAGAAGTTTGATGCTTGAAGATTGTTTTGAGATATGGAGGTAGTGATATTAAAGTTGTGCTAGTTGAGTAGTTGTGAATTTGAGAAATACTTGTGTTGAAGTTTGCAAGTCCCGTAGCATGCATGTATGGTAAACGTTATGTAACAAATTTGAAACATGAGGTGTTCTTTGAGTGTCCTCCTTATGAGTGGCGGTCGGGGACGAGTGATGGTCTTTTCCTACCAATCTATCCCCCTAGGAGCATGCGCGTAGTGCTTGGTTTTTGATGACTTGTAGATTTTTGCAATAAGTATGTGAGTTATTTATGACTAATGTTGAGTCCACGGATTAAACGCACTCTCACCTTTCCATCATTGCTAGCCTCTTCGGTACCGTGCATTTGCCTTTCTCACATTGAGAGTTGGTGCAAACTTCGCCAGTGCATCCAAACCCCGTGATATGATACGCTCTTCACACATAAACCTCCTTATATCTTCCTCAAAACAGCCACCATACCTACCTATTATGGCATTTCCATAGTCATTCCGAGATATATTGCCATGCAACTTTCCACCATTGCTTTTATCATGACACACTCATCATTGTCATATTGCTTAGCATGATCATGTAGTTGACATAGTATTTGTGGCAAAGCCACCGTTCATAATTATTTCATACATGTCACTCTTGGTTCATTGCATATCCCGGTACACCGCCGGAGGCATTCATATAGAGTCATACTTTGTTCTAGTATCGAGTTGTAATCGTTGAGTTGTAAATAAATAGAAGTGTGATGATCATCATTTAATAGAGCATTGTCCCAAAAAAAGGAGAAAGGACAAAAAAAGAAGGCCCAAAAAAATAGAAATAGAAAGGGGCAATGCTACTATGCTTTTTACACACTTGTGCTTCAAAGTAGCACCACATTCTTCATATAGAGAGTCTCTTGAGTTATCATTTTCATATACTAGTGGGAATTTTTCATTATTTAACTTGGCTTGTATATTCCAACAATGGGCCTCCTCAAGTGCCCTAGATCTTCGTGAGCAAGCAAGTTAGATGCACACCCACTTAGTTTTCTTTTGTTGAGCTTTCATACATTTATAGCTGTAGTGCATCCATTGCATGGCAGTCCCAACTCCTTGCATTAACATCAATCGATGGGCATCTCCATAGCTCATTGATTAGCCTCAATGATGTGAGACTTTCTCCTTTTTTGTCTTCTCCACATAACCCCCATCATCATATTCTATTCCACCCATAGTGCTATGTCCATGGCTTATGCTCATATATTGCGTCAAAGTTTATAGGTTTGAGATTACTAAAGTATGAAACAATTGCTTGGCTTGTAATCGGGGTTGTGCATGATGAGAGCATTCTTGTGTGACAAAAATGGAGCATGACTAAACTATATGATTTTGTAGGGATGAACTTTCTTTGGCCATGTTATTTTGAGAGGACATAATTGCTTTGTTAATATGCTTGAAGTACTATTACTTTTATGTTAATATAAACTTTTATCTTGAATCTTTCGGATCTGAATATTCATATCACAATTAAGAAGATTTACATTGAAATTATGCCAAGTAGCATTCCACATCAAAAATTATCTTTTTCATCATTTACCTACTCGAGGACGAGCAGGATTTAAGCTTGGGGATCCTGATACGTCTCCAACGTATCTATAATTTTTGATTGCTCCATGCTATATTATCTACTATTTTGGACAATATTGGGCTTTATTATCCACTTTTATATTATTTTGGGGACTAACCTATTGACCCAGAGCCCAGTGCCAGTTCCTGTTTTTTCCCTTGTTTCGGTGTTTCGAAGAAAAGGAATATCAAACGGAGTCGAAACGGAATGAAACCTTCTGGAGAAGTTAATTTTGGAAGGAAAGCTATCGGATAGACTTGGAGTCCACGTCAAGGAAGCTTCGAGGAAGCCACGAGGTAGGGGGGCGCGCCCTCCCCCCCAGGCGCGCCCTCCACCCTCGTGGGCCCCTCGTGGCTCCCCTGACGTACTTCTTCCGCCTATATATCTCCATATACCCTAAAAACTTCGGGGAACAGAATAGATCGGGAGTTCTGCAGCCGCAAGCCTCTATAGCCACCAAAAGTCAATCAGGACCCAGTTCCGGCACCCTGCCGGAGGGGGGAACCCTCACCGGTGGCCATCTTCATCATCCCGGCGCTCTCCATGACGAGGAGGGAGTAGTTCACCCTCGGGGCTGAGGGTATGTACCAGTAGCTATGTGTTTGATCTTACTCTCTCGTGTTCTTGATTTGGCACGATCAAGATGTATCGCGAGCTTTGCTATTATAGTTGGATCTTATATTGCTTCTCCCCCTCTACTCTCTTGTAATGGATTCAGTTTTCCCTTTGAAGTTATCTTATCGGATTGAGTCTTTAATGATTTGAGAACACTTGATGTATGTCTTTTCGTGCGTATCTGTGGTGACAATGGGATATCACGTGATTCACTTGATGTATGTTTTGGTGATCAACTTGCGGTTCCACCCATGAACCTATGCATAGGGGTTGGCACACGTTTTCGTCTTGATTCTCCGGTAGAAACTTTGGGGCACTCTTTGAGGTTCTATGTGTTGGTTGAATAGATGAATCTGAGATTGTGTGATGCATATCGTATAATCATACCCACGGATACTTGAGGTGACATTGGAGTATCTAGGTGACATTAGGGTTTTGGTTGAATTGTGTCTTAAGGTGTTATTCTAGTACGAACTCTAGGGCTGTTTGTGACACTTATAGGAATAGCCCAACGGATTGATTGGAAAGAATAACTTTGAGGTGGTTTCGTACCCTACCATAATCTCTTCGTTTGTTCTCCGCTATTAGTGACTTTGGAGTGACTCTTTGTTGCATGTTGAGGGATAGTTATATGATCCAATTATGTTATTATTGTTGAGAGAACTTGCACTAGTGAAAGTATGAACCCTAGGCCTTGTTTCCTAACATTGCAATACCGTTTACGCTCACTTTTATCATTAGTTACCTTGTTGTTTTTATATTTTTAGATTACAAAAACCTATATCTACCATCCATATTGCACTTGTATTACTATCTCTTCGCCGAACTAGTGCACCTATACAATTTACCATTGTATTGGGTGTGTTGGGGACACAAGAGACTCTTTGTTATTTGGTTGCAGGGTTGCTTGAGCGAGACCATCTTCATCCTACGCCTCCCACGGATTGATAAATCTTAGGTCATCCACTTGAGGGAAATTTGCTACTGTCCTACAAACCCCTGCACTTGGAGGCCCAACAACGTCTACAAGAAGAAGGTTGCGTAGTAGACATCAGTATGACACCTTTAAAGGTGGTTTTGGTGGGTTTGATCCTCGAGGGGTCGATACCCATTTTGCACACTGTATCCTAATAGAGCAGGTTCAGGCTGCTGCCACCGTCCATAAGGACTCGAGTGAGGTGAAATCCGTCAATGATGGGGTCAAGGACCAATGCGGAAGAACCGCCATGACGTATACTGGTGGGGTGGTCCCTGCGATCGAAAGTGATCGGACAAGAGGCCCATGGGTTGAACTTTGGGGCGACTGGCTCCATCGCATAGACGTCCCTTAGTGCACGCTTCTATTCCCGCTTGGGAATATGGGTTGCGTATATCATGTTCACCGTTTTCACTTGGGGAGGAAATTTCTTCTGTCCTCCTGTGTTCGGCGGCCGGGGATCCTCCTCGTCGTCGCTATGCGGCCCCTTTTCCTTGTTTACAGCATTCAACTTGCCGGTCTGTTTGAACACCCAGCATTCTCTGTTGGTGTGGTTGGCTGGTTTATCGGGGGTGCCGTGAATTTGACACGAGCGATCGAGTATGCGGTCCAAACTGGACGGGCCCGGATTGCTTCTTTTGAACGGCTTTTTCTGCTGACCGGATTTAGAGCCACTGAATCCGGCATTGACTGCCGTGTCTTCGCGTTGTCGCCGTTGTTGCGGTGCTTGTGTCTGTTGCGACGTGGCCTGCCGTTGCTATCATTGGCATCTGAATTGCCAGGATTTCTTGATGTGTTGTTGCTGCGGCCAGCCAGCTCTCCTCGCCCGCAAAAAAGCGGGTCATGAGTGTCGTGAGGGCTGCCATGGACTTCGGCTTCTCTTGGCCGAGGTGTCGGGCGAGCCACTCGTCGTGGATGTTATGCTTAAATGCCGCTAAGGCCTCGGCATCCGGGCAGTCGACAATTTGGTTCTTTTTAGTTAGGAACCGAGTCCATAATTTCCTGGCTGACTCCCCTGGCTGTTGGGTTATGTGACTCAAGTCATCGGCTTCCGGTGGTCGCACATAAGTGTCCTGCAAGTTGTCAAGGAAAGGGTCTTCCAAATTCTCCCAACTGCTAATGGAGTTTGCCGGCAGGCTATTGAGCCAATGCCGAGCCGGCCCTTTGAGTCTTAGTGGGAGGTACTTGATGGCATGTAGATCGTCACCGCGGGCCATGTGGGTGTGGAGGAGGAAATCTTCAATCCATACCGCGGGGTCTGTTGTACCATCATATGATTCAATGTTCGCGGGTTTAAAACCTTCTGGAAATTCGTGATCCATTACTTCGTCAGTGAAGCATAGGGGGTGTGCGGCGCCTCTGTGCCGGGCTATGTCACGACGCAGTTCATCGAGTCTTGTTCTCAGATTCGCCTGGCGGATTTGCTTTTAGTATATCCGGCGTGACGGTCGCCATCACGCGTTGGGGCGCGCCCCCGTGATCCGTAGATCGATCTTGTATGTCCTGCTTTGTTTTCCAATACGTCTCGCAGGTCCTGCGTGTTGCCCTGGGCCTTGGTGTTTTTGTTTGACTGGCGACAGGGTGCGGGCTGGACTTCAGGCTGATATGCCACTTTGTCTCGGCCACGAGGTGGCCGGTCAGCTGCATCATACGCTGGTAGTGTAGGATTTAATGCTTCCTCCTCGAGTTGGGGTAGCAACCTGCGCTTTGGGTAACTTTTGTTTGGGCACTTGAGTTCGTATTCCTCGGCTGCCAGGACCTCAGTCCGTCTATCCGCTAGTGGATCTTGGTCAGCTTGAAGCTGTCGTTGCTTTTTCTTCAGGATTTTTGATGTGGCTATAAGCCGGCGCTTGAAGCGCTCCTGCTTGACGGGATCCTCAGGCACGATAAATTCTTCGTCGCCGAGGCTCACCTCGTCTTCGGAGAGGGGCATGTAATTGTCATCCTCTGATTCTCCGTCTGCTGCCTGTTCCTTAGGGCTAGCTTGCCCGTCCTCCCGCTCGAAGCCTGGCTGGAGGGGATTGTCTTCGTCTTCGGCACTATCCACAGCGTAATTGTCTCTTGTGCCGGTATCGCTGCTTTTGCTATGGCGGGGCTTAAAGCGGCACCGATGACGCCGGTGCTTAGATTGCTTCTCGAGGGGATTATCCTCCATTTCCTTATTGACATCTCTTTCTTTGGGGGTGTCCACCATGTATATATCATATGATGAGGTGGCAGTCCAGCGCCCTGTGGGCGGTGGTTCCTGTTCTTCTCCTGCATCGTCGTCCATACCGTCGATGTCTTCAGAGTTGAAATCGAGCATGTCGGTTAAGTCGTCGACTGTGGCTATTAGGTGGGTGGTCGGTGGGGAATGAATTTCTTCGTCGTCCGCTTCCCACTCAAGCCGGACATAGTTCGGCCAAGGGTCTCCTGACAAGGAGAGATACCTCAATGAATTTAGCACGTCGCCCAGGGGCGAGTGCTGAAAGATATCCACGGAGGTAAACTCCATGACCGGTGCCCAATCAGATTCGATAGGCACGGACGCAGGCGGTTCGGAGCCTGTGGCCTGGGACGAATCCAAGGGTCCGACAACACAAGTCTCATAGGAGGTGAAGTCAGTATTCGGCTCTATCGCTGCTGAGTGTGCGGCCTCTGTGGCGGGGTCCATCCACCCGTCCTCAGACGACACGATCTGCTCCAGACCGAGGGCCGGAGTAGCCACATGTGTGATCTCCCGAACTTCGTCCGACAGCAGAGCTAAGTCATGCTCGTCGTGACTGTGCGGCGCACCTGACATGGGCTTGAATCCGTCGAAGATCAAGTCTCCGCGGATGTAGGCAGTATAGTTTAAGCTTCCAAACCTGACCTGACGGCCAGGGGCGTAGCTCTCGATCTGCTCCAGATGGCCAAGCGAGTTGGCCCGCAGTACGAAGCCGCCGAATACGAAGATCTGTCCGGGGAGAAAAACCTCACCCTGGATCGCATCGTTGCCGATGATCGAAGGAGCCATCAAGCCTTTCTCGTGACGGCACAGTGGAACTCTCAATGAAAGCACCAATGTCGGTGTCAAAACCGGTGGATCTCGGGTAGGGGGTCCCGAACTGTGTGTCTAAGGCAGAGGGTAACAGGAGGCGGGGGACACAATATTTACCCAGGTTCGGGCCCTCTCGATGGAGGTAATACCCTACTTCCTGCTTGATTGATCTTGATGATATGAGTATTACAAGAGTTGATCTACCACGAGATCGTAGAGGCTAAACCCTAGAAGCTAGCCTATGATTATGATTTATCTTGTCCTACGGACTAAACCCTCTGGTTTATGTAGACACCAGAGGGGGCTAGAGTTACACAGAGTCAGTTACAAGGGAGGAGATCTACATATCCGAATTGCCAAGCTTGCCTTCCACGCAAAGGAGAGTCCCACCCGGACACAGGACGAAGTCTTCAATCTTGTATCTTCATAGTCCAACACTAC
Source organism: Aegilops longissima (assembly GCA_021605205.1). NCBI lineage: Eukaryota > Viridiplantae > Streptophyta > Magnoliopsida > Poales > Poaceae > Aegilops > Aegilops longissima. The sequence goes on along the minus strand of CM038679.1, from coordinate 487,884,964 downwards.
GACCAAGGTATATAGTCCGGCTGTCCGAGGACCCCCTAATCCAGGACTCCCTCAGTCGAGGCCTCACCGCCCCCTACTACTCCCACCGCTGGCCAGGCCATCCCTCTACTCACCCACACCCCCTGTTATTCCGCGGCGACGGCAGCCTCACACCGCAGCCGAACCAGTGAACCCTCATACTCCTCTCCACGCGGGCTTCCACTGCCGCGTCTTCCCCGGCTACGCGTCGTCCCCTTTCTAGGCCTCGCCGTCGTCCATCGCCCTGGTGCTCTCGGTGCGGCGTGGTCAACGTGGTCAAGGAACGGCTTCCATCAGACGTGGACTGTACGTGGAGAGGCTGACAGCTGGGTCCACGACGGCAGCAAGGAAGTGCCTCCTTATTACGCGGAAAATAATGATTCCTCCACCTGACAGCAGGGACCCACCGGACGAGCCACCGTATTTCACGAAAAAAACGTTTCCCCCTGACTACTGGGACCCATCGGACAGGCCATCGTATTGCGCAAAAAAACGTTCCCCCCGCTGTCAGCTCAGACCCATCGGAAGTGCCTCCTTATTACGCACAAAAAAATGAATACCCCCCTACTGGTTGGGGGTGGGAGGCTGACTTGTGGGCCTACTAAGTTGACGTGGACGCAGTGATTTGTCAACTTAGTCAATATGAACGATTCTAGCTCCAGTGACCGTTTGATGTCCATCCAACGGCCGTAGTGCTTCTTCAACCTCCGGTCTTATTGCTCCAGTCTCCCAAAGCAGCGCCGGTCGTGCCGCATGCTCCTGCCTCCCATGGCCGGCTGTGCTGCTGCGGAGGCCTCACCGCCCCCTATTATTCCCACCTCTGTCCAAGCCCTGCGGCGACGGTAGCCTCACACCGATGCCGAGCCAGTGAACTCTCGTACTCCTCTCCGCGCGGGCTTCCACTGTCGCATCTTCCCCGGCTCCGCGTCGTCCCCTTCCTAGGCCTCGCCGTCGTCCATCGCCCTGGTGCTCTCGGCGCAGCGTGGTCAGCATGGTCAAGGAACGGCTTCCATCGGACATGGACTGTACGTGGAGAGGCTGACAGTTGGGTCCACGGCCACAGCAAGGAAGTGCCTCCTTATTTACGTGCAAAATAATTATTCCTCCACCTGACAGCGGGGACCCATCGGACGGGCCACCGTATTTCGTGAAAAAAAAAACATTTCCCCGTGACTGCTGGGAACCACCAGCTACATCTTCGCACGCAAGGAAGTGCGCCCGGCAAAAAAACGATTCGCCCCCTGACTACTGGGACCCACCAGCTACATCTTCGCACGCAAGGAAGTGCCTGACAGTCGAGACCCACCTGGTCGGCGTCGTAGCATTGTCATTCTGGTCGAGAACATGTACGTACATCTTTGGTCGATGTAGAGGCGCCGCGACGTCGTAGTAGAGGCGCCGCGACGTAGCATGTACACGCACGCGTCTGCCGGTGTGCAAGAAAGAAAATACGCCACGTCACGCACATACGGGCAGGGTCTCGAACGCCTACTCGCACATACGTACGGCCAGGGCTCGTGTACATGGCTGGGTCGGAATGGAGAAACATCGTTGTCATCGTGTTCATGGGGAGCCAACCGGCTGGGTCGGAACGGAATGTGTCGTCGGGTTCAACGGGAGGGCTTGGATGGAACAGCCAATGGAAACGAGGCCTGGCGTACCGCAGAACGGAGGAAACGGCCTTGTGTTCGACCGGCCACGTTCGAAACGGGATCATGTTCATCGGGAGGGGTCTGGCGTACCGCAAAACGGAGGAAACGGACCTCCTACGTTCGAAACGTGGGTCCTGTTGATCGGGAGGGGTGTGGCGTACCGCAAAACGGAGGAAACGGACTTGTGTTGGTGCGCTACGGTCGAAACGGGGGTCCTGTTCATCGGGAGGGGTGTGGCGTACCGCAAAACGGGACTCCACGGGATACTGTTCATGTCCACCGTCGACCCCCTCCACCTCCACGGGCTCTGCTCATCCACCATCGACCTCCTCCACCTCCACCGCGATCGCTCATCAACTGGCTCCTGCTCATCCAGCCTCCATCGCGCTACTCCACCGACTCATCGCTCAACCAGCCCTCTCCACGGGCTCTGTTCAACCACCCTCCATGGGCTACTATTCATCCAGCCCTCCACCGCTCTCGTTCATCCTGCCCTCTACGGGGTGGTCCTGTTCATCCAGCCCTCCAATGGGTCATGTTGATCCAGCCCAAACCGGCTCGATCGATCGGGGTACTGTTCATCCAGAGGCAACACCACGGGGTCATGTTCATCCTCCCCCACCGTGAACTGCTCATCCAAACCCCGGAACAATCACCGCTCATCCAGAGGCAGCATCGATCGGCTTGATTAGCAGCGATGGCGAAGAATTGCTCGATCGGGTTGATTAACGACCATCGATCGATCGCTCGGGTTCAAGATACGCGTAGCCTGTAGTGCAATCACTCGGGTTCAGTTAGAGCCCAATGCCTCGCTCGGGTTCAGTTAGATCCCAACGCCGCACACACGCCACAGACGACGAGAAAACGCGCATCGCTTCGACCCGACCACCCACCGTAACCGGGACTCCCGATATTTTCCGCCCTCTCTTCTACCACGGTTTTTCCATCATGGACGGCCCAAAGAATGTCATGCAACTGCGTCTCCGGCCCGGCCAGGATGAAAAGCCCATTTTCTATCATGATTTTTTGTCATAGAACTAGGACCCCACCACATCTATGATGATACTGGGTTTTGTCACAATTATCATCATAGAAGTGCCATAAGTATGACAAAAAAATTTCGTTCGGCCCAAAATGTCACGAATGTGTCTTTTTTTTGTAGTGCATATTCCAATGATGGGCTTCCTCAAATTTCCCTAGGTCTTCGTGAGCAAGCAATTTGGATGCACACCCACTTAGTTTCTTTTTGAGCTTTCATACACTTATAGCTCTAGTGCATCCGTTGCATGGCAATCTCTACTCACTCACATTGATATCTATTGATGGTCACCTCCATAGCCCGTTGATACGCCTAGTTGATGTGAGACTATCTTCTCCTTTTTGTCATCTCCACAACCACCATTCTATTCCACCTATAGTGTTATGTCCATGGCTCACGTTCATGTATTGTGTGAAGATTGAAAAAGTTTGAGAACATCAAAAGTATGAAACAATTGCTTAGCTTGTCATCGGGGTTGTGCATGATTTAAATATTTTGTGTGATGAAGATAGAGCATAGCCAGACTATATGATTTTGTAGGGATAGCTTGCTTTGGCCATGTTATTTCGAGAAGACATGATTGCTTTGTTAGTATGCTTGAAATATTATTGTTTTCATGTAAATATTAAACTTTTTTTTGAATCTTATGGATCTGAATATTCTTGCCACAATAAAGAAGATTATACTGATGATTATGTTAGGTAGTATTCCACATCAAAAATTCTGTTTTTATCATTTACCTACTCGAGGACGAGCAGGAATTAAGCTTGGGGATGCTTGATACGTCTCCAACGTATCTATAATTTTTTATTGTTCCATGCTATTATATTATCTGTTTTGGATGTTTAATGGGCTTATTTATACACTTTTATATTATTTTTTGGACTAACCTATTAACCCAAGGCCCAGTGCAAATTGCTGTTTTTTTTGCCTATTTCAGTGTTTCGCAGAAAAGGAATATCAGACGGAGTCCAAACGGAATGAAACCTTCGGGAGAGTTATTTTTGGAACGGAAGCAATCCAGGAGACTTGGAGTAGACGTCAGGGAAGCTTTGAGGAAGCCACGAGGCAGGGAGGCGCGCCCTACCCCCTGGGCAAGCCCTACCCTCATGGGACCCTCGTGGCTCCCCTGACCGACTTCTTTCTCCTATATATATCCATATACCCTAAAAACATCGATGAACGGAATAGATCGGGAGTTCCGCCGCCGCAAGCCTCTGTAGCCACCAAAAACCAATCGGACCCTATTCCGCACCTGCCGGAGGGGGGTCCTCACCGTGGCCATCTTCATCATCCCGACGCTCTCCATGACGAGGAGGGAGTAGTTCACCCTCGGGCTGAGGGTATGTACCAAGAGCTATGTGTTTGATCTCTCTCTCTCTCTCTCTCTCGTGTTCTTGAGGTGGTACGATCTTGATGTATCGCGAGCTTTGCTATTATAGTTGGATCTTATGATGTTTCTCCCCCTCTACTCTCTTGTAATGGATTGATTTTTCCCTTTGAAGTTATCTTATCGGATTGAGTCTTAAGGATTTGAGAACACTTGATGTATGTCTTGCATGTGCTTATCTGTGGTGACAATGGGATATCACGTGATCTACTTGATGTATGTTTTGGTGATCAACTTGCGGGTTTTGTGACCTCGTGAACTTATGCATAGGGGTTGGCACACGTTTTCGTCTTGACTCTCCGGTAGAAACTTTGGGGCACTCTTTGAAGTTCTTTGTGTTGGTTGAATAGATGAATCTAAGATTGTGTGATGCATATCGTATAATCATACCCACGGATACTTGAGGTGACATTGGAGTATCTAGGTGACATTACGGTTTTGGTTGATTTGTGTCTTAAGGTATTATTCTAGTACGAACTCTAGGATAGATCGAACGAAAAGAATAGCTTCATGTTATTTTACTACGGACTCTTGAATAGATCAATCAGAAGGAATAACTTTAAGGTGGTTTCGTACCCTACCATAATCTCTTCGTTTGTTCTCCTCTATTAGTGACTTTGGAGTGACTCTTTGTTGCAAGTTGAGGGATAGTTATATGATCCAATTATGTTATTATTGTTGAGAGAACTTGCACTAGTGAAAGTATGAACCCTAGGCCTTGTTTCAACACATTGCAGTACTATTTTCGCTCACTTTTATCGCTTGTTACCTTGCTGTTTTTATAAATTCTGATTACAAATACCTATATCTACCATCCATATTGCACTTGTATACCATCTCTTCGCCGAACTAGTGCACCTATACAATTTACCATTGTATTGGGTGTGTTGGGGACACAAGAGACTCTTTGTTATTTGGTTGCAGGGTTGTTTGAGAGAGACCATCTTAGACCTACACCTCCCACAGATTGATAAACCTTAGGTCATCCCCTTGAGGGAAACTTGCTACTGTCCTACAAACCTCTGCACTTGCAGGCCCAACAACGTGTATAAGAATAAGGTTGCGTAGTAGACATCAGCCTCCACATCCACAGCCGCCTTCTCTGCGGTTGCTTTGTTTACCCTCGCCTCCTCCTTGGCTTTAGAGAGGGCACTCTTGAGGGCCTCGACCTCGGTCGCGTTGACTACAATCATTTACATAACAGCACATGAGCTTAAAGTTTGAGTTTGCATTATAATTTAGGCTTGTAAGGGGTCTTTCTAAAAGCCTACCTTGGGCCTCATCGAACCGCTTATTAATACAATTGATCTCATCATCAGACACCTTCAGCTTCCGCTGGAGTTCGGAAACTTTCGCGTCCTTGGCTGAAGCTGCTAGCAGCGAAGCCTGTTCAGCAAAATAGACAAGTATCTTATCTCCGGAACATTCGATCCTATGCCTGGCCCCTTTTTAAAAAAAGCCGAAAAGAGTCTCAGGGGCTACTATCTATATACAGGCATCCTTTTCATATAAAAAGCGACTAAAGATATTAAACCGCATACCTCAAAGCCTGTTATCAGGCTGGTGAAAGCTTCGTTCAGCCCGCTTTTTGCAGACTGAACCCTCTCAACCACCATACCCAATAGGGTACAATGCTCTTCCACGACAGAAGCACGACGAAGTGCTTCAATCAATGTATCCGGCGCCTCCGGATTGATGGAGGTCGTCGGTGGAGTCGGAGCTCCCCCCTCCTTCAAAGGAGGCTGCTCACTCGGTTCCGGAGCCACGTGGGTCTACGGGTCGTATTCGGCTGGTCCAGGCCCCCATCATCAGTTTCCATGGGGATTGTGCCCCCCATGATTTTGGCAGCCGAGGCATTACCCTATGGCACCGTTTCTACGGCCTTCCGCCCCTCTCCTGGCCTGGAGAGGTCCTCTGGGACAACACCTCGGCGTCGTCCGCGGCATGAGGTAGAGAGGCTCGCGGAGGTGTTTCACTCTCTATCATCTCCGGCGCCAAAGAATTCCCCAAGGACGATGATTGTCGGGGGAGATCACGGGCCGGACTGAAATACGTAGATGATATGTCATCCTGCAATTTATAAAAAGCCGGATATATACAGTATCTTTGAATACTTACGATTCGGCCAGGGGCTTCGCCCTGGGGTTCCACTCGAGGACGGCTTCGACGTCCGATTCCGAATCGTCTGAAAGGGAGAGCTTCCCCTTCTTAGACGCCTCCGCCTCTAGATCCGCGGAAGCCCCACTTTTCTTCTTTCCTCCCTTAGGGGATAATTGCTCTCCTCCTCTTCCTCTTTGTCTTCATCTCCCTCGTGGGAGGAGACAGCTTCGGTATCTTCGTACGTTATGTCTGAAGTGCCTTTACGGCGAAGGCCACTTCTGGCCTCCTTGCCCTTCTTCTTGGCCTTCTTCTCCGGCACCTGGTACGGCGCCGGACCCAGCATCTTTGTCAGAAGAGGAATAGCTGGTTCTTCGGGCAGGGGAGCCGGACACTGGATCCGCTCTGCCTTCTTCATCCAGCCCTGAAGGATAACGGGGAGGCTTAAGCTTACTCCTTGGATCTACAAGTTGAGGAAATGATTGGAAATCTGAAAAACTTACTGGAGTAGCTGGTGTTGGGGAACGCAGTAATTTCAAAAAAATTCCTACGCACATGAAAGATCCATCTAGGTGATGCATAGCAACGAGGGGGGAGAGTGTGTCCACGTACCCTCGTAGAACGAAAGTGGAAGCGTTAAGTAACGCGGTTGATGTAGTCGAACGTCTTTGCGATCCAACCGATCAAGTACCAAACGCACGGCACCTCCGCGATCTGCACACGTTCAGCTCGGTGACGTCCCTCGCACTCTTGATCCAGCTGAGGCCGAGGGAGAGTTTCGTCAGCACGACGGCATGATGACGGTGATGATCAAGTTACGGACACAGGGCTTCGCCTAAGAACTATGACAATATGACCGAGGTAGAAATCTGTGGAGGGGGGCACCACACACGGTTAAGAGAAACTTGTATGTTCTAGGTGCCCCCTCTCCCCACATATATATAGGTTGGAGGGGGGAAGAGGCAGCCTTAGGGCGGCACCAAGTAGGCCGAATCCTACTTGGGGTGCAAGCCCAATTCGACTCCCTTCCTTATTTCAGCATATGTGAAGGAAAGAGAGGGGGAAGAGAAGGAAAGGGTGGAGGCCGAACCCTCCTCCTTCCTTCCTTCTTCCCCTTCCTTTCCTCCTACCCCTATTCAGCCTAGGAGGGGCGCACAAGCCCACCAGGGGCTGGTCTGTCCCTCACTTGGCCCAATAGGCCCATAACTTTGCCGGGGTGCCGTAACCCCTTCCGGTGACCCGATATCACCCGGAACACTTCCGGTGTCCAAATATCATCATCCTATATATGAATCTTTACCTCTCGGCCATTTAGAGACTCCTCGTCATGTCTGTGATCTCATCCGAGACTCTGAACAAACTACGGTCATCAAATCACATAACTCATAATACAAATCGTCATCGAACATTAAGCGTGCGGACCCTACGGGTTCGAGAACTATGTAGACATGAACGAGACACATCTCCGGTCAATAACCAATAGCAGAACCTGGATGCTCATATTGGCTCCTACATATTCTATGAAGATCTTTATTGGTCAAACCGCATAACAACATACGTTGTTCCCTTTGTCATCGGTATGTTACTTGTCCGAGATTCGATCGTTGGTATCACCATACCTAGTTCAATCTCGTTACCGGCAAGTCTCTTTACTCGTTCCGTAATGCATCGTCCCGTGACTAACTCATTAGACACATTGCTTGCAAGGCTCATAGTGATGTGCAATATCGAGAGGGCCCAGAGATACCTCTCCGATACACGGAGTGACAAATCCTAATCTTGATTTATGCCAACTCAACAAACACCATCGGAGACACCTGTAAAGCATCTTTATAATCACCCAGTTACGTTGTGACATTTGATAGCACACAAGGTGTTTCTCCGGTATTCGGGAGTTGCATAATCTCATAGTCAGAGGAACATGTATAAGTCATGAAGAAAGCAATAGCAATAAAACTAAACGATCATTATGCTAAGCTAACGGATGGGTCTTGTCCATCACATCATTCTCCTAATGATGGAGAATGATGTGATCCCGTTCAGAAAATGACAACACATGTCTATGGTTAGGAAACTTAACCATCTTTGATTAACGAGCTAGTCAAGTAGAGGCATACTAGGGACACTCTGCTTTTGTCTAAGTATTCACACATGTACTAAGTTTCCGGTTAATACAATTCTAGCATGAATAATAAATATTTTAACATGATATAAGGAAATATAAATAACAACTTTATTATTGCCTCTAGGGCATATTAACTTCATTCTCCCACTTGCACTAGAGTCAATAATCTATTTCACATCGTCATGTGATTTAACATCAATAGTTCACATCTTTATGTGATTAGTTCACATCTCCTTGTGACTAATACCCAAAGGGTTTACTAGAGTCTAGTTCACATCGCTATGTGATTAACACCCAAAGAGCGATCATGTTTTTCTTGCGAGAGAAGTTTAGTCAACGGGTCTGCCACATTCAGATCCGTATGTATTTTGCAAATTTCTATGTCTAAAATGCTCTGCATGGAGCTACTCTAGCTAATTGCTCCACTTTCAATATGTATCCAGATTGAGACTTAGAGTCATCCGGATCGGTGTCAAAACTTGCATCGACGCAACCCTTTACGACAAATTTTTTGTCACCTCCATAACCGAGAAATATTTCCTTATTCCACTGAGGATAATTTTGACTGCGGTCCAGTGATCCACTCCTGGATCACTATTGTACCCTCTTGCCAAACTCATGGTGGGGTTCACAATAGGTCAGGTATACAGCATAGCATACTTCATAGAACCTATGACTGAGGCATAGGGAATGAATTTGCATTCTCTTTCTATTTTCTGCCGTGGTCGGGTTTTGAGTCTTTACTCAACTTCACCTTGCAACACAGGCAAGAACTCCTTGTTTGACTGTTCCATTTTGAACTACTTCAAAATCTTATCGAGGTATGTACTCATTGAAAAAAATCTTATCAAGCGTCTTGATCTATCTCTATAGATCTTGATGCCCAATATTTAAGCAGCTTCAGCGAGGTCTTTCCTTTGAAAAACTCCTTTCAAACACTCCTTTATGCTTTACAGAAAATTCTACATCATTTCCGATCAACAATATGTCATTCACATATACTTATCAGAAAGGTTGTAGTGCTCCCACTCACTTTCTTGTAAATACAGGCTTCACTGCAAGTCTGTATAAAATTATATGCTTTGATCAACTTATCAAAGCGTATATTCCAACTCCGAGATGCTTGCACCAGTCCATAGATGGATCACTGGAGCTTGCACATTTTTTTAGAACCTTTAGGATTGACAAAACCTTCTGGTTGTATCATATACAACTCTTCTTTAATAAATACATTAATGAAGTTTTGATATCCATTTGTCAGATTTCATAAAATGTGGCAATTGCTAACATGATTTGGACAGACTTTAAGCATCGATACGAGTAAGAAAATCTCATCATAGTCAACACCTCGAACTTGTCAAAAACCATTTTTTGACAAGTCAAGCTTTGTAGATAGTATCACTACTATCAGTGTCCGTCTTCCTCTTGAAGATCCATTTTATTCTCTATGGCTTGCCGATCATCAGGCAAGTCAACGAAAGTCCATACTTTGTTCTCATACATGGATCCTATCTCAAATTTCATGGCCTCAAGCCATTTTGCGGAATCTGGGCTCATCATCGCTTCCTCATAGTTCGTAGGTTCGTCATGGTCAAGTAACATGATCTCCAGAACAGGATTACCGTACCACTCTAGTGCGGTCCTTACTCTGGCTGACCTACGAGGTTTGGTAGTAACTTGATCTGAAGTTTCATGATCATCATCATTAACTTCCTCACTGATTGGTGTAGGAATCACTAGAACTGATTTCTGTGATAAACTACTTTCTAATTCGGGAGAAGGTACAATTACCTCATCAAGTTCTACTTTCCTCCCACTCACTTCTTTCGAGAGAAACTCCTTCTCTAGAAAGGATCCACTCTTAGCAACGAATATCTTGCCTTCGGATCTATGATAGAAGGTGTACCCAACTGTCTCCTTTGGGTATCCTATGAAGACACATTTCTCCGATTTGGGTTCGAGCTTATCAGGTTGAAGCTTTTTCACATAAGCATCGTAGCCCCAAACTTTAAGAAACGACAGCTTGGGTTTATTGCCAAACCACAGTTCATATAGTGTCATCTCAACGGATTTAGATGGTGCCCTATTTAACATGAATGCAGTTGTCTCTAATGCATAACCCACAAAATGATAGTGATAAAACGGTAAGAGACATCATAAAACGCACCATATCTAATAAAGTACGGTTATGACGTTCGGACACACCATTACGCTATGGTGTTCCAGGTGGCGTGAGTTGTGAAACTATTCCACGTTGTTTCAAATGAAGACCAAACTCGTAACTCAAATATTCGTCTCCGCGATCAGATTGTAGAAACTTTATTTTCTTGTTACGATGATTTTCCACTTCACTCTGAAATTCTTTGAACTTTTCAAATGTTTCAGACTTATGTTTCATCAAGTAGATATACCCATATCTGCTAAAATCATCTGTGAAGGTTAGAAAAATAACGATAACCACCGCGAGCCTCAACACTCATCGGATCGCATACATCAGTATGTATTATTTCCAATAAGTCAGTTGCTCGCTCCATTGTTCCAGAGAACGAAGTCTTAGTCATTTTGCCCATGAGGCATGATTCGCAAGCATCAAGTGATTCATAATCAAGCGATTCCAAAAGCCCATCAGCATGGAGTTTCTTCATGCGCTTTACACCAATATGACCTAAATGGCAATGCCACAAATATGTTGCACTATCATTATCAACTTTGCATCTTTTTGCATCAATATTATGAATATGTGTATTACTACGATCGAGATCACTAAACCATTCACCTTGGGTGTATGACCACAGAAGGTTTTATTCATGTAAACAGAATAACAATTATTATTTGACTTAAATGAATAACCTATTGCAATATCATATTATGCTCAACGCAAACACTAAATAACATTTATTTTAGGTTCAACACTAATCCCGAAGGTAAAGGGAGTGTGCGATGGTGATCTTATCAACTTTGGAATCACTTCCAACACACATCGTCACCTTGCCATCAACTAGTCGTTGTTCATTTTGTAACTCCTGTTTCGAGTTACTAATCATAGCAACTGAACCAGTATCATATACCCAGGGGCTACTATGAACACTAGAAAAGTACACATCAATAACATGTATCATATATACTTTTGTTCACTTTGCCATCCTTCTTATCCGCCAAGTATTTGGGGCAGTTCCGCTTCAAGTGACCATTTCCTTCGCAGTAGAAGCACTCAGTTTCTGGCTTGGGTCTAGCTTTGGGCTTCCTCATGGGAGTGGCACTTGCTTTCCATTATTCTTGAAGTTCCCTTTCTTTCCCTTGCCCTTTTACTTCAAACTAGTGGTATTGTCAACCATCAACATTTGATGCTTTTCTTGATTTCTACCTTCGTTGATTTCAGCATCACGAAGAGCTCGGGAGTCGTTTTCGTCATCCCTTGCATATTATAGTTCACCACGAAGTTCCAGTAACTTGGTGATAGTGACTAGAGAACTCTGTCAATCACTATTTTATCTGGAAGATTAACTCCCACTTGATTCAAACGATTGTAGTACTCAGACAATCTGAGCACATGCTCACTGGTTGAGCTATTCTCATCCATATTGTAGGCAAAGTATTTGTTAGAGGTCTCATACCTCTCGACTCGGGCATGAGTCTGAAATACCTCTTTCAACTCTTGGAACATCTTATATGCTCCGTGGAGTTCATAATGTTTTTGAAGTCCCGGTTCTAAGCCGTAAAGCATGGCGCACTAAACTATCAAGTAGTTATCATACCGACCTTGCCAAATGTTCATAACGTCTGCATTTGCTCCAGCAATAGGTCTGTCACTTAGCGGTGCATCAAGAGCATAATTCTTCTGTGCAGCAATGAGGATAATCCTCAGATCACGGACCTAGTCTGCATCATTGCTACTGTCATCTTTCAACATAGTTTTTCACTAGGAACATATCAAAACTAAATGGGGAGCTACATCGCGAGCTATTGATCTACAACATAGTTATGCAAATACTATCAGGACTAAGTTCATGATAAATTAAAGTTCAACTAATCATATTACTTAAGAACTCCCACTTAGATAGACATCCCTCTAATCATCTAAGTGATCACGTGATCCATATCAACTAAACCATGTCCGATCATCACGTGAGATGGAGTAGTTTTCAATGGTGAACATCACTATGTTGATCATATCTACTATATGATTCACGCTCGACCTTTCGGTCTCAGTGTTTCGAGGCCATATCTGCATATGCTAGGCTCGTCAAGTTTAACCCGAGTATTCTGCTTGTGCAAAACTGGGTTGCACCCATTGTATGTGAACGTAGAGCTTATCACACCCGATCATCACGTGGTGTCTCGGCACGACGAACTGTTGCAACGTTGCATACTCAGCGAGAACACTTGTACCTTGAAATTTAGTGAGAGATCATCTTATAATGCTACCATCGTACTAAGCAAAATAAGATGTATAAAGGATAAACATAACATGCAATCAATATAAGTGAAATGATATGGCCATCATCATATTGTGCCTTTGATCTCCATCTCCAAAGCATCGTCATGATCACCATCGTCACCGGCTTGACACCTTGATCTCCATCGAAGCATCATTGTTGTCTCGCCAACTATTGCTACTACGACTATCGCTACCGCTTAGTGATAAAGTAAAGCAATTACATGGCGATTGTATTTCATACAATAAAGCGACAACCATATGGCTCCTGCCAGTTGCCGATAACTGTTACAAAACATGACCATCTCATACAACAATTTATATCATCACGTCTTGACCATATCACATCACAACATGCCCTGCAAAAACAAGTTAACCGTCCTCTACTTTGTTGTTGCAAGTTTTACTTGGCTGCTACGGGCTTTAGCAAGAACCGTTCATACATATGCATCAAAAACTACAATGATTTTTCATCAAGTGTGATGTTTTAACCTTCAACAAGGACCGGCCATAGTCACACTCGATTCAACTAAAGTTGGAGAAACAGACACCCACTAGCCACCTATGTGCGAAGAACGTCGGTAGAACCAGTCTCGTGTAAGCGTACACGTAATGTCGGTCTGAGCCGCTTCATCCAACAATACCGTCGAATCAGAGTATGACATGCTGGTAAGCAGTATGACTATTATCGCCCACAACTCTTTGTGTTCTACTCGTGCATATAACGTCTACGCATAGACCTGGCTCGGATGCCACTGTGGGGAACACAGTAATTTCAAAAAAAATTCCTACACACACGCAAGATCCATCTAGGTGATGCATAGCAACGAGCGGGGAGAGTGTGTCCACATACCCTCGTAGACCGAAAGCGGAAGCGTTAAGTAACGCGGTTGATGTAGTCGAACGTCTTTGCGATCCAACCGATCAAGTACCGAACGCACGGCACCTCCATGATCTACACACGTTCAGCTCGGTGACGTCCCTCGTACTCTTGAGCCAGCTGAGGCCGAGGGAGAGTTTCGTCAGCACGACGGCATGGTGACGGTGATGATGAAGTTACCGACGCAGGGCTTCGCCTAAGCACTACGACAATATGACCGAGGTGGAAATTTGTGGAGGGGGGCACCGCACACGGTTAAGAGAAACTTGTATGTTCTAGATGCCCCCTCTCCCCACATATATATAGGTTGGAGGGGGGAAGAGCCAGCCTTAGGACGCCACCAAGTAGGCCAAATCCTACTTGGGGTGCAAGCCCAATTCGCCCCCCCCTTCCTTAAGCATATGGGAAGGAAAGAGAAGGGGGAAGAGAAGGAAAGGGTGGAGGCGAACCCTCCTCCTTCCTTACTTCTTCCCCTTCCTTTCCTCCTACTCCTATTCGGCCTAGGAGGGGCGCACCAGCCCACCAGGAACTGGTCTGTCCCTCACTTGGCCCAATAGGCCCATAACTTTGCGAGGGGGTGCCCGGAACCCCTTTAGGTGACCCGATATCACCCCGAACACTTCCGATGTCCAAATATCGTCATCCTATACATGAATCTTTACCTCTCGACCATTTCGAGACTCCTCGTCATGTCCATGATCTCATCTGGGACTCCGACAAACTTCGATCATCAAATCACATAACTCATAAAATCGTCATCGAACATTAAGCGTCCGGACCCTACGGGTTCGAGAACTATGTAGACATGACCGAGACACATCTCCGGTCAATAACCAATAGCGGAACCTGGATGCTCATATTGGCTCCTACATATTATACGAAGATCTTTATCGGTCAAACCGCATAACAACATACGTTGTTCCCATTGTCATCGGTATGTTACTTGCCGAGATACGATCGTTGGTATCACCATAGCTAGTTCAATCTCGTTACCGGCAAGTCTCTTTACTCGTTCCATAATGCATCATCCCGTGACTAACTCATTAGACACAAGCTACCTCTTGAGCACTGCGTTGGTTTTCCCTTGAAGAGGAAAGGGTGATGCAGCAAAGTAGCGTAAGTATTTCCCTCATTTTTTGAGAACCAAGGTATCAATCCAATAGGAGGCTACACGCAAGTCTCTCGCACCTACACAAACAAATAAATACTCGCAACTAACGCGATAAGGGGTTGTCAATCCCTACACAGTCACTTACGAGAGTGAGATCTGATAGATATGATAGGATAATATTTTTGGTATTTTGTGATAAAGATGCAAAGTAAAGTAAACAAAATAAAAATGGCACCAGAAATAGCTTGTTGTCGGGAGATTAATATGATGGAAAATAGACTCGGGGGCCATAGGTTTCACTAGTGGCTTCTCTCAAGAGCAAAAGTATTTTACGGTGGGTGAACAAATTACTGTTGAGCAATTTACAGAATTGAACATAGTTATGAGAATATCTAGGTATGATCATGTATATAGGCATCACGTTCGAGACAAGTAAACCGACTCCTGCCTGCATCTACTACTATTACTCCACACATCGACCGCTATCCAGCATGCATCTAGAGTATTAAGTTCATAAGAATAGAGTAACGCCTTAAGCAAGATGACATGATGTAGAGGGATAAATTCGTGCAATATGATAAAAACCCCATCTTTTTATCCTCGATGGCAACAATACAATACGTGCCTTGTTGCCCCTACTGTCACTGGGAAAGGACACCGCAAGATTGAACCCAAAGCTAAGCACTTCTCCCATTGTAAGAAAGATCAATCTAGTAGGCCAAACCAAACTGATAATTCGAAGAGACTTGCAAAGATAACCAATCATACATAAAAGAATTCAAAAGATTCAAATATTGTTCATAGATAAACTTGATCATAAACCCACAATTCATCGATCTCAACAAACACACCGCAAAAGAAGATTACATCGAATATATCTCCACGAGAGAGGGGGAGAACATTGTATTGAGATCCAAAAAGAGAGAAGAAACCATCTAGCTAATAACTATGGACCCGAAGGTCTGAGGTAAACTACTCACACTTTATCGGAGAGGCTATGGTGTTGATGTAGAAGCCCTCCGTGATCGATGCCCCCTCCGTGAGCTCCTAACAGGCCCCATGATGGGATCTCGTGGGTACAGAAGGTTCCGGCGGTGGAATTAGGTTTTTGGCTCCGTATCTGATCGTTTGGGGGTACGTAGGTATATATAGGAGGAAGGGGTACGTCGGTGGAGCAACATGGGGCCCACGAGGGTGGAGGGCGCGCCTGGGGGGGTAGGCGCGCCCCCCCTACCTCATGGCTTCCTTCTTGATTTCTTGACGTAGGGTCCAAGTCCTCCGGATCACGTTTGTTCCAAAAATCACGTTCCCGAAGGTTTCATTCCGTTTGGACTCCGTTTGATATTATTTTTGTGTGAATCTCTGAAATAGGAGAAAAACAACAATTCTGGGTTGGGCCTCCGGTTAATAGGTTAGTCCCGAAAATAATGTAAAAGTGAATAATAAAGCACAATAATGTCCAAAACAGAAGATAATATAGCATGGAGCAATCAAAAATTATAGATTTGTTGGAGACGTATCAAGCATCCCCAAGCTTAATTCCTGCTTGTCCTCGAGTAGGTAAATGATAAAAATAGAATTTTTGATGTGCAATGCTACTTGGCATAATTTCAATGTAATTCTTCTTAATTGTGGTATGAATATTCAGATCCGAAAGATTCAAGATAAAAGTTCATATTGACATAAAAATAATAATACTTCAAGCATACTAACTATGAAATTATGTCCTCTCAAAATAACATGGCCAAAGAAAGTTCATCCCTACAAAATCATATAGTTTAGTCATGCTCCATTTTCGTCACACAAGAATGCTCTCATCATGCACAATCCCGATGACAAGCCAAGCAATTGTTTCATACGTTAGTAATCTCAAACTTTTTCAACCTTCACGCAATACATGAGCGTGAGCCATGGATATAGCACTATGGGTGGAATATAATATGATGATGGGGGTTATGTGGAGAAGACAAAAAAGGAGAAATTCTCACATCAATGAGGCTAATCAATGAGCTATGGAGATGCCCGTCGATTGATGTTAATGCAAGGAGTAGGGATTGCCATGCAACGGATGCACTAGAGCTATAAATATATGAAAGCTCAACAAAAGAAACTAAGTGGGTGTGCATCCAACTTGCTTGCTCACAAATACCTAGGGCACTTGAGGAGGCCAATTGCTTGAATATAAAAGCCAAGTTCTATAATAAAAAAATCCCACTAGTATATAAAAGTGACAAAACAAGAGACTCTCTATCATGAAGATTGTGGCGCTACTTTGAAGCACAAGTGTGGTAAAGGATAGTAACATTGTCCCTTCTCTCTTTTCTATCATTTTTTTGGGCCTTCTCTTTTTTTTGGCCTTTCTCTTTTTTTCCTCACTTGGGACAATGCTCTAGAAAATGATGATCATCACACTTCTATTTATTTACAACTCAATGATTACAACTCGATACTAGAACAAAGTATGACTCTATATGAATGCCTCCGTGATGTACGGGATATGCAATGAACCAAGAGTGACATGTATGAAATAATTATGAACGGTGGCTTTGCCGCAAATACTATGTCAACTACATTATCATGCAAAGCAATATGATAATGATGAACGTGTCATGATAAACGGAATGGTGGAAGGTTGCATGGCAATATATCTCGGAATGGCTATGGAAATGCCATAATAGGTAGGTATGGTGGTTGTTTTGAGGAGGATATAAGGTGGTTTATGTGAGAAAGAGCGTATCATTTCACGGGGTGTGGATGCACCGGCGAAGTTTGCACCAACTCTCAATGTGAGAAAGGGCAATGCACGGTACTGAAGAGGCTAGCAATAACGGAAAGGTGAGAGTGCGTATAATCCATGGACTCAAAATTAGTCATAAAGAACTCACATACTTATTGCAAAAGTCTACAAGTCATCAAAAACCAAGCACTACGTGCATGCTCCTAGGGGGATAGATTGGTAGGAAAAGACCATCGCTCGTCCCCGACCGCCACTCATAAGGAAGACAATCAAAGAACACCTGATGTTTCAAATTTGTTACATAACGTTTACCATACATGCATGCTACGAGACTTGCAAACTTCAACACAAGTATTTCTCAAATTCACAACTACTCAACTAGCACAACTTTGATATCACTACCTCCATATCTAAAAACGATCATCAAGCATCAAACTTCTCTTAGTATTCAACACACTCGTAAGAAAGTTTTTACTAATCTTGAATACCTAGCATATTAGGATTATTTAAGCAAATTACCATGCTATTTAAGACTCTCAAAATAATCTAAGTGAAGCATGAGAGATCAATAGTTTCTATAAAAACAAATCCACCACCGTGCTCTTTAAGATATAAGTGAAGTACTAGAGCAAAAACTATATAACTCAAAAGATATAAGTGAAGCACATAGAGTATTCTAATAATTTCCGAATCATGTGTGTCTCTCTCAAAAGGTGTGTACAGCAAGGATGATTGTGGTAAACTAAAAAATAAAAACTCAAATCATACAAGACGCTCCAAGCAAAACACATATCATGTGGTGAATAAAAATATAGCTCCAAGTAAAGTTACCGATGGAAGTAGACGAAAGAGGGGATGCCTTCCGGGGCATCCCCAAGCTTTGGTTTTTTGGTGTCCTTAGATTATCTTGGGGGTGCCATGGGCATCCCCAAGCTTAGGCTCTTGCCACTCCTTGTTCCATAATCCATCAAATCTTTTACCAAAAACTTGAAAACTTCACAACACAAAACTCAGCACAAAATCTCGTGAGCTCCGTTAGCGAAAGAAAACAAATGGACACTTCAAGGTACTGTAATGAACTCATTATTTATTTATATTGGTGTTAAACCTACTGTATTCCAACTTATCTATGGTTTATAAACTCTTTTACTAGCCATAGATTCATCAAAATAAGCAAACAACACACGAAAAACAGAATCTGTCAGAAACATAACAGTCTGTAGTAATCTGTAACTAACGCAAACTTCTGGAACTCCAAAAAATCAGCCAAAATAGGACGACCTAGATAATTTGTTTATTGATCAGCAGAAATTGTAATCAATATTTTATCACGTTCTGGTGATTTTTAACAATTATTTTCATGAACAGAAAGTTTCTGGAAATTACAGCAAGATCAAATAACTATCATCCAAGAAGATCCTATAGGTTTAACTTGGCAAAAACACTAATTAAAACATAAAAACACATCTAACCAAAGGCTAGATCAAATATTTATTCCTAAACAGAAGTAAAAGGCAAAAAACTAAAAATAATATTGGTTGCCTCCCAACAAGCGCTATCGTTTAACGCCCCTAGCTAGGCATAAAAGCAAGGATAGATCTAGGTATTGTCATCTTTGGTTTTAGGAAAAAGAGAGAAAACTTGTTATCTATGGAATTAATCTTTCTATTTTGACAAAGTACATGGCCATTAATGGTAGAAGAAAGATTAAGTATGTTGCGGAAATTGGCATCTAGGCTAGCTTTTATCTCTTTGATAGATTCGCTTTGGTAAGAAAGCAAAAGAGATGTGATTTCAACTTCCTCGTTAATGGGGTGCCCAAATATAGTTTTCATCTTTTCATAGGTATCTATGGGGTCCCCTTCTAAAAAACCCTCTTCAAAAATAGAATCTAAAACTTGTTTGAACGAAGCGGGCAACCCAACATAAAAGCTCTTTAAGTAAACCTCAATTTGGTATTGAGGTACATAGCTAGCCCGGATCCTTAATGGCCTATCCCAAGCATCTTTCAAAGATTCATCAAGTAAATAACAAAATATTCCAGAATCAAAATTTCTAAGGTTTTCATTGATAACTCCGGCAGGTTTTTCCAAAGTATTTTTTTATGAGTTTAGATAAGATAGCAGGGTTGTCTAAAGCGCTAAAACTTGGGAGAGGAACCCGAACTCTTTTTGGTTCCGACATGGCAAGGGAAATGTGAACGAAAAGAGGCAACCGGAAAAGTGGGGGCGAATAAAACGGCAAGGGTGAAGTGGGGGAGAGGAAAACGAGAGGCAAATGACAAATAATGTAATGCGGGAGATAAGGGATTGTGATGGGTACTTGGTATGTTGACTTTTGCGTAGACCTCCCCGGCAACGGCGCCAGAAATCCTTCTTGCTACCTCTTGAGCACTGCGTTGGTTTTCCCTTGAAGAGGAAAGGGTGATGCAGCAAAGTAGCGTAAGAATTTCCCTCAATTTTTGAGAACCAAGGTATCAATCCAGTAGGAGGCTACACGCAAGTCCCTCGCACCTACACAAACAAATAAATCCTCGCAACCAACGCGATAAGGGGTTGTCAATCCCTACACGGTCACTTACGAGAGTGAGATCTGATAGATATGATAGGATAATATTTTTGTAATTTTTGTGATAAAGATGCAAAGTAAAGTAAACAAAATAAAAACGGCACCAGAAATAGCTTGTCGTCGGATATGATGGAAAATAGACCCGTGGGTCATAGGTTTCACTAGTGGCTTCTCTCAAGAGCATAAGTATTTTACGGTGGGTGAACAAATTACTGTTGAGCAATTGACAAATTGAGCATAGTTATGAGAATATCTAGGTATGATCATGTATATAGGCATCATGTCCGAGACAAGTAGAGCGACTCCTGCCTGCATCTACTACTATTACTCCACACCTCGACCACTATCTAGCATGCATCTATAGTATTAAGTTCATAAGACCAGAGTAACACCTTAAGCAAGATGACATGATGTAGAGGGATAAATTCATGCAATACGATAAAAACCCCATCTTGTTATCCTCGATGGCAACAATACAATATGTGCCTTGCTGCCCGTCACATCCTTTGGGAAAGGACACATAAAGATTGAACCCAAAGCTAAGCACTTCTCCCATTGCAAGAAAGATCAATCTAGTAGGGGCAAACCAAACTGATAATTCGAAGAGACTTGCAAAGATAACCAATCATACATAAAAGAATTCAGAAGATTCAAATATTGTTCATAGATAAACTTGATCATAAACCCACAATTCATCGGTCTCAACAAACACACCGCAAAAGAAGATTACATCGAATAGATCTCCACGAGAGAGGGGGAGAACATTGTATTGAGATCCAAAAAGAGAGAAGAAGCCATCTAGCTAATAACTATGGACCCGAAGGTCTGAGGTAAACTACTCACACTTCGTCGGAGAGGCTATGGTGTTGATGTAGAAGCCCTCCGTGATCGATGCCCCCTCCTACGGAGCTCCGGAACAGGCCCCAAGATGGGATCTCGCGTGTACAGAAGGTTGCGGCGGTGGAATTAGGTTTTTGGCTCCGTGTCGATCGTTTGAAGTGCGTGAGGTATATATAGGAGGAAGGAGTACCTCGGTGGAGCAACATGGGGCCCATGAGGGTGGAGGGCGCACCTGGGGGGGGGGGGTGGTAGGCGCGCCCCCCTACCTCGTGGCTTCCTGCTTGATTTCTTGACATAGGGTCCAAGTCCTCTGGATGACGTTCGTTCCGAAAATCACGTTCCCGAAGGTTTCATTCCGTTTGGACTCCCTTTGATATTCTTTTTCTTGGAAACTCAGAAATAGGCAAAAAAACAGCAATTCTGGGCTGAGCCTCCGGCTAATAGGTTAGTCCCAAAAATAGTATAAAAGTGAATAATAAAGCCCAGTAATCTCCAAAACAGAAGATAATATAGCATGGAGCAATCAAAAATTATAGATACGTTGGATACGTATCAACACACTGCTTGCAAGGCTCATAGTGATGTGCATTATCGAGAGGGCCCAGAGATGCCTCTCCGATACATAGAGTGACAAATCCTAATCTTGATTTATGCCAACTCAACAAACACCATCAGAGACACCTGTAGAGCATCTTTATAATCACCCAGTAACGTTGTGATGTTTGATAGCACACAAGGTGTTCCTCCAGTATTCGGGAGTTGCATAATCTCATAGTCAGAGGAACATGTATAAGTCATGAAGAAAGCAATAGCAATAAAACTAAACGATCATTATGCTAAGCTAACGGATGGGTCTTGTCCATCACATCATTCTCCTAATGATGTGATCCCGCTAATCAAATGACAACCCATGTCCATGGCTAGGAAACTCAACCATCTTCGATTAACGAGCTAGTCAAGTAGAGGCATACTAGTGACACTATGTTTGTCTCACACATGTATTATGTTTCCGGTTAATACAATTCTAGCATGAATAATAAAAAAATTATCATGATATAAGGAAATATAAATAAAAACTTTATTATTGCCTCTAGGGCATATTTCCTTCAGCTGGATGAGCGCAGTCGAGGCCGAGGTCTCTGGTCGTCTTCGGACACGTCTTTGGGTCTTGAAAAGTAGTTTCCATATATCTTCGTGCTTCATGCCGAAGAACCGCTGCAAGGTCCGGGGGCTTGCCGGATCAAACTCCCACATATGGAGAGTCCGGCGTTAGCAGGGGAGAATCCGGCGAAAAAGCATCACCTGGATCACGCCGACAAATCCTCTTGAGAATGCGTTTGTTTTCCCTTGAAGAGGAAAGGGTGATGCAGCAAAGTAGCGTAAGTATTTCCCTCAGTTTTTGAGAACCAAGGTATCGATCCAGTAGGAGGCCACACGCAAGTCCCTCGTACCTACACAAACAAATAAGAACCTTGCAACGAACGCGATAAAGGGGTTGTCAATCCCTTCACGGCCACTTGCAAAAGTGAGATCTAATAGAGATGATAAGATAATATTTTTGGTATTTTTATGATAAAGAGTAAAAGTAAAGATTGCAAAATAAACGGCACCAGAAATAGCTAGTTGACGGAAGATTAATATGATGGAAAATAGACCCGGGGGCCATAGGTTTCACTAGTGTCTTCTCTCAAGATAGCATAAGTATTACGGTGGGTGAACAAATTATTGTCGAGCAATTGATAGAAAAGTGCATAATTATGAGAATATCTAGGCATGATCATGTATATAGGCATCACGTCCGCAACAAGTAGACCGACTCCTGCCTGCATCTACTACTATTACTCCACACATCAACCGCTATCTAGCATGCATCTAGAGTATTAAGTTCATAAGAACAGAGTAACACATTAGGCAAGATGACATGATGTAGAGGGATAAACTCAAGCTATCTGATATAAACCCCATCTTTTTATCCTCGATGGCAAAAATACAATACGTGTCGTTTCCCTTACATCCTTTGGGATCGAACAACATAAGATTGAACCCAAAGCTAAGCATTTCTCCCATTGCAAGAAAGATCAATCTAGTAGGCCAAACCAAACTGATAATTCGAAGAGACTTGCAAAGATAGCCAATCATACATAAAAGAATTCAGAGAAGATTCAAATATTGTTAATAGATAATCTTGATCATAAACCCACAATTCATCGGATCTCGACAAGCACACCGCAGAAAGAGTTACATAGAATAGATCTCCAAGAAGATCGAGGAGAACTTTGTATTGAGATCCAAAGAGAAAGAAGAAACCGTCTAGCTAATAACTATGGACCCGAAGGTCTGTGGTAAACTACTCACACATCATCGGAGAGGCTATGGCGTTGATGTAGAAGCCCTCCGTGATCAATTCCCCCTCCGGCGGAGCGCCGGAAAAGGCCCCAAGATGGGATCTCACGGGTACACAAGGTTGCGGCGGTGGAAATAGGGTTTCGTGGTGCTCCTGGTTGGTTTCGGGGGTATATGGGTATATATAGGAGGAAGAAGTAGGTCGGTGGAGCTGCGAGGGGCCCATGAGGGTGGGGGCGCGCCCAGGGGGGCAGGCGCGCCTCCCTGCCTTATGGCCTCCTGGTTGATTTCTTGATGTCCACTCCAAGTCCTCTGGATCACGTTTGTTCCAAAAATCACGCTCCCGAAGATTTCATTCGTTTGGACTCCGTTTGGTATTCCTTTTCTGCGAAACATTGAAATAGGAAAAAAAAACAACAATTTGCACTGGGCCTTGGGTTAGTAGGTTAATCCCAAAAATAATATAAAAGTGTATAATAAAGCCCATTAAACATCCAAAACAGAATATATATAATAGCATGGAACAATCAAAAATTATAGATACGTTGGAGACGTATCACTGGCAAGACTGGTTTTCTTCTCTATCATGCTCTTGACGCGCTTCTGCAGTGTCGTCACCTCGTCGGATGATGCCCAATCCAGGCCCTTATTAATCCATGATGCGAGCCGCATTGGAGGACCAGATTTGAACTCAGGAGTGGCGGCCCATGTGGCACCACGGGGTTCCGTGACGTAGAACCACTCATGCTGCCATCCCTTCACGGTCTCTACGAAAGTCCCCTTGGGCTAGGTGACGTTAGGGAGCTTGCTCACCATGGCGCCGCCACACTCCGCGTGTTGACCCTCGACCACTTTCGGCTTCACATTGAAGACCTTGAGCTACAAGCCGAAGTGGGGGGGAATCAGGAGGAACACCTCGCACACGATGATGAACGCCGAGATGTTGAGGAATGAATTCGGGGCTAGATCGTGGAAATCTAGCCCGTAATAGAACATGAGCCTGAGGACGAAAGGGTGGAGAGGAAACCCTAGCACGCGAAGAAAGTGGGGGATGAATACTACCCTCTCATTGGGCGCTGGGGTGGAATAATCTGCTTCTTGGCAGGGAGCCGATGGGAGATTTCCGTGGATAAATATCCCGCTTCCCGGAGTCCCTTGATGTTCCTCCCCGTGACGGAGGAGGCCATCCACTTGCCCTACGCTCCAGATCCGGACATGGCTGGGATGTTTGCTGGGGACGGGAGGGATTGAAACTTGGGCGCTGGAGCTCGAGGACAGATGGGCTGAGGAGGAAGAAGGCGTGGGGTAAAAAGATGGACCCTTATCTTCTTATAAAGGCAGTGAATATCAAGCGTCCCCCCACAAGCCTTAAAACTCGCCTATTTCCAAGGGGTCGTGCAAACGACACGGTTGGATTACCCAAACCCGTGTTGATGAGAATCCCGCAATAAGGGGACACTATCTCCGCTTTGACAAGGCGTGTCAATGAAGACCGCGCCTCAAAACGTGAAGCGGGAGGCTAAAAAACGGTTCAAAACAATAATAAGGCCAGGATATAACGCCTCGCCGGAAAGGCTGTCAGAAGACATGACTTATTTCTGTTTAAGTATTTTGCCTTTGTGGTTTAGGGTTGTAACTATTATACAGAGTCGGATATAGTTCTTTTGGTCAACTACTTTGAAGTGTTCGGAGGAGGAACCCGCCTTGCAATGCCGAAGACAATCTGCAGGCCGGACACATCATCATTGAAGCCTTGTTTAGGGGCTACTGAGGGAGTCCTGGATTAGGGGGTCTGACGGTGTCCTGGACTAGGGGGTACTCACCACGTCGTCTCCCGACCAGCTGGATCGGGCCGAGGACCCCCATGGCGGTTCTCTATTGGGCCAATTCGGACAGCCCATGCCGCATACAAGAAGGATTCCACAAGACTTGGCGCCCAAGCCAAGGACTCTCCTAAAACCCTAGGTCTCTAGTGTGTTATATAAACCGAGGCTAGGCTAGTCAATAGGCAATCTCATATTCATTACTACTATCTCATGGTAGATACATGTAGTCTGTACTACACCCATATGAATACAATCAAAAGCAGCATGTAGGGTATTATCTCTTCGAGAGAGCCCAAAGCTGGGTAAAACCCCGTGTCCATGTTACCATCGCTCCAAGAGCCTAGCTTAGGACCCCTACTACGAGATACGCCGGATATAGAACCGACATTGGTGCTTTCATTGAGAGCCTGCTAGGTGTCGTCATGGATCGACGACATAAATTAGGTGTTACGATTTCAATTCGATCTATTTCGTCTATATCAGATTTCTTTTGCAATTATTGTCTGTAGTCTTGCGCTATTTTTGTTTGCAGACTAGATTTGATCTCAAGCACCGTCGGGCGATCCGGATATACTAGGCGAACTGAGGCCTCTGTCGGACATGCATGCGTCATGCAGCATCAGCCCTACCTCGCTGGAGATCAGGAGATCAGGCAAATGGGACGTGTACATAGAGATCGACCAGCAACCAGCCTTGCCTGACGTATGCGGTGCTGGGTCCCGAGAAGTATAAGCCAAAGACAGGCCAGTACCAGGCGGTAGAGCCGAGGACGCCCTGCACGGCAAGAGCCATCCAGGGAGATCCCTTCCCTTTTGTCCTTTTTCTTCTATACGCTGTTTCCTTTTTTAAATTCTACGCAAGCATGGTTTCCAAAGTATAGCAGCTCAACTAGTACTAGTACTATGGCTTTCACATACTGGTGGATCCCTATGAAAGATCAAAGTAATCTGAACACAGATCAGTTCGTCTGTTTGCTTCAATCTGCTACGATCACCCCCAAATATCCAGGTGATATTTTTCCAATACTAATGGTGTATGTTCTTTACTGTTAACTTTTGAGAATTTATTACTTCGGCCGTCTATCTTTTTCATAGATCGGTCAATATGGCGTACAACTTGGCCTCGCTACTACCGCCCTGTTTCAAACATCGTCTACCAGGGGCTTTGAGTTTCGCGGCCAACTTGGTCGCGACATCGACAGCTCGATATCGTCGTCAGGTGAATTCGGACCGAGCTACGCTGGCACCGTTGCATCACCACCCTGACAAGCAGACCTCGGCACCCAGGCTATATTTCTTAAGTTATTTATTTTGCATAAATAAATTATAAAAAAAAATTTATTTCCGTCCTGTGTTGCTTTATGTTTGCAGGAAAATTAATAGTGGCAGCTTCGGGTAGCCCATTAACTATTCATGAATATACTAGCAAGCCCTTTTTTGGTCATTATTGCCACCACGTGATAGGCGTTAGCTCTGGCTTGATCCGCTTCTCAGGGGTGCACGCACAGCAACGCATACATGGAGCGGCGACAACACATCCCCGAGCGACCACATGGAGAGGACCTCCGAACACACATCACAGCATTTTTGTCGACACTTGTGCACGACGTCGGTCTAGCCGGCGTCTCGCCATCACTGAGGTTGGCCGACCTGTGTCGACATCGCCGCGCCATAACGCTGTCATACCATCGAGCTAGCCTCAACGCTCAGGCCATATTTACCAAACTTTCCTTTTTCACTTTGCATAAATTAATTATGCACCTTTTTTCATTATTATCATTTCTTGGTTGCACTACTTTGTGTGTGCAGACAATCTATTTAGGTTGGGCCGCGGTAACACCTCGGCAAGACGAAGCCCAGCCGAGGTGTCCCGCGGTCACTTTGGCAAGTCGACGTCGTCGTCTCAATCGGCATAAATCGGCTCCCGTGATCATCTTGTTGGTCGAATTGCCATACCGACATGTTCGATTGCCTCGGAGACTTCGGCATCGTTGAGAGAGCTCTACCTCATCGAGCATTCGGCACACGGGCCAAATTTCTTTTATTACTCACTTCGCGTAAATTATTAATTATGCAACTATTTTTTTTAATTTATTATTATTACTATTATCTCCGGCTTGCACTATTTTTCGTGCACAGATAAATGATCCGAGTCCGGCAGTGCTGTCACCTCGGCTGGACCGGGGCTTCGTCATCACTTCATTAACCCACGCCGGGGACTTCGGCGTCATACTGCCGGCCCGCTCCGCCGCCTTGATCAGACTGGGGGTTCCACCTTGCCACATTGGCCATTCTACGTCGCTACTTCAGAGTGCCGAGCTCTTCGCTCCACCACCTCGGTACCGGCTCGGGGGCTGGGACCTTGTCCCGCATCAAGCTCGGACCGCGTCATCAACACAGAGCACATTAACCAGCTAAGTTGCTTTCATGCTCAAAAACTTTCAGTTTTAAATTTTATTCTGTTCGACTAAGCATTATACTTTTTTGGCAAAAGTTGTTTGTGAAAAACTTCCTTGTCAAAACTTTGTTTGTGACACACAAATTCAAAAACCCCGTTTACTTGGGGGCTTCCTTTATGAAGCTTTTCCTCTTGCATATGATTATACTTGTATGGCTTCGTTCCTTGTTCGTGTATTATGCCACAATATGCACCATGTTGACTTAAGTGTTCCGCAAGCTGGGTTGCCTTGCTCCTGTGTTTACCCCTACGTTCCTGATTGTTCGGCTAGGGAGTAAAGGGAGCACCTCTGCGATTGTCACGATCGGGTCATCCGAGCTCAGGCCTCATACTGGGTGAAGCCAAAAGCTAGCGCTCTTATTGTTTTCAATCATGGTCGGCACACAACGGAACTTATGAGTACAAAAAATCTATTGCACAGGTCTCATAGTAACAATGAGCAACCGAAGAAAGGTATCGGTGGGGGTACTATTTTATTCAAAGATGCTTCTTACACTTCGTCAGTAATATAGCATAACTTCCATGAGCGCGCTTTGTTTGTTACAGCCTTATGGCCTGATTGCCTGGTTATCGAAAACATCGTCGATATTCTCGACAGGTGGAGTACATAACACTTTTCAGCCCTTGACCGAAGAGGGAACACCGACGGTCGGTTAAAACGCATTTAAAGTTCGGGTGAACACAGATATGATATAAGTACTTCGGTACATACAATCATTATACATAAAACTCTTCTACCCAATTCACTTGGGGGCTCTTAAATTCATCCGAGCCATTCTATAATAAGTGCTCTTCTTCTTAGTCGTTGAAAAGTCTTTTTCGATCACTCCTTTTTTTCGACGCGAGTGTGTGGTCAATAGCCGAGGAGCCTAATTTCTCTCTCAAAGTTGCTAGTGTTTAGTTTGCTAAACTGGCCTAACGAGAAGTACTCCGCCTTCGGGATAGGAGGTTGAAGCCGTAGGCTGACCCTCTTGAAGTCTTGAGATAGGATGTGTCATGTTAAAGCAGGACAGAAGCACAATTTTTTTTCTCTAAGACCAACTTTCGGATTGGCACCGAACACTTGATCTAGTTCGGATGTCAAGTTTTTACTAAAGTTTTTTGGTTTTCCAAGCCTATGGCACTTTTAAACTATTTGTGTGTTTCTAGCATAAGTCTCGCAGTGCAACGCCGGATACCTTTAGAGATTCGGCAAAAACATTCTCGGACATTGTTATATATGCATCGGTTTTGGATTGTGTCTTCGGTCAATAGTTGGGTTGCCCGTCCCCTGTGCTTGCCTCCCACATTCTGCTTTGTTCGGCTAGGTGTGCAAAGGGAGAACCAATGTGATTGTGCTTCCAGCTCGCATGGTTAAGCACATCGGTGGAGAAAGCCAAAAACTGACTATCACAATAAGCGTAAACTGGACAGCGATCTGATGACTGTGTTAAATGACGGGCCGTTCATAACATTGGCCGAAGTGTTTACGGCTTGACCTCGGCTGTCGCCGAACACTAACTGGGGGCTAGTAACTGGCCTCCTAACTCTAAGCTCCTATGACTAATAGAAAGTTATAAAGCCCGCATATCTGATTGCCTCGTTTCCGCTAACACAACCGCCTTCGGGCACCGAGACATCGGCTAAGGGTTGTTTTTTTATTGCGGAAACACCCTGCATAACATCTACAAGGGGGTGGAAGCCAATGATGGGCAACTTTCAACTGATAAACGGTCGCAACGGAGTCAAAATAAACATATCGTCAGCATTAGTATTTAATATATGAAGGCTGCCTTCCGTAATCATCGTTATATAAAGCCATAAATATGCATCAATTTGACTTACGATTTTGGCCAAGCTGGGTTGCTTGGCTCCTGTGCTTACCCCTACGTTCCCGATTGTTAGGCTAGGCGGTAAAGGGAGCACCTCTCTATGATTGTTATTACCGGGTCATCCGAGTTAGTACCTCAGACTGGGTGAAGCCGAAAGCTAGCGATCTTAAAGGATATAATTGGTCGGCAACGATGGAAGTGAAAATTTAGGTTCGTTATAGACCACATAGTTCGGGAAGTTTCCCCAAACTAAATACTCAATATTTTCGTCCCACATTGATCGGAGTTGAGGTTTCATGATCATGGTCAGCATGATGACCTAAGGAAAGGAACCGATAGTGGGACTATTTTCTTTGGAAGATGTTTCTGACATTAAACAGTAATATAACATATCTCTCCGCATACCTTTGTTTATAAAACCGCATGGCCGGATTGCCTTTTTTGTCATAAACCTTTGCCCTTGTAAAGGCTTTATAAAGTAGGACGAACACTCCTCGGCTGCTGGCTGAGGAAGTTGAAGCTGATGGTCGGTCAACGAAGTTTTGTACAATGCGGATCCGAGCATTAATGATGTAAAGTACTTGGATACATAGAATCAGTACACATAATTTGTGATTTTACTCCGGATATCGATCCTTAATTCGGCCACCCGTGCCCACATTAAGGCTCGGGGGCTACTGGGCTTCGTGCTTATCATTTATACAAATATTAAAGTGGTACATCGATCCCTTGATCTGGTGTTGTCACCCGACCAGTGTCTCGGGGGCTACTGCATTGCCTATTCAATGCAGAAAATTCAAAGTGCTCAGTGTTCGGCTTGACCAAACAATGCACAAACGTGTCTTCGGACAACAATAGGTACCATATGGGCCTATCCAGCATCAAGCTAGTATACTACGACGACTTCTCAAAACCCTCTCTCAAGGGTCCGTCCGCCGATCACTATCTCCTCTAAAGTGCATCTCAGAATTTTAGGCCAACACACACCTTGAGGGCTACTGGCTACATATCTCGTCAGTAAGTAAATTGCATCAATCGGAAATAAAATCCGTAAACAATCAGCCCAAGCCCGAGGTGGTGCATCACCTCGGAAGCAGTCCGGCATAAAGCTCGAACGCACGTGGCTGGCTCTATAGAGGGAATTTCCGGCATTAAGCTCGGCTAGCCTCCTTTAAACTTCTTCATGCCAAGGTGATCTATGACACCTCGGATATAGTCCGGCATTGGAGCTCAGATGCAGTCCGGCATTGGAGCTCGACTGTAACAAGACTCTTCGAATACATTTCGGCATTGGAGCTCGAAAGCGGTCCGACGTTGGTGCTCGGCTGCAAAAGATACCTCGAATGCAGTCCGGCGTTGGAGCTCGGATGCAAGAGGACGCCGCCGCACGGGAACAACTTCAAACCCGAGGTGTGGTGTAAGAAATAACAAGGCATTGATAAAGGCCGAGAACTTAAAGGGGCTCCTCGGTTACCCGACGTGTAAACTCTTCGGATTCACTTTGGCGATCCTCAAGATCGAAGATGGAAAGATTTGTTGAACCAGTTTTCAAGACCAACGACCGAAGATGAAGAACAGTTCGGAAGAATATAGGAGCGTCCCCAACTTGAAGACCGGTTCAGGGGGCTACTGATGGTGTCCTGGACTAGGGGGTACTCACCACGTCGTCTCCCGGCCAGCTGGATCGGGCCGAGGACCCCCATGGCAGTTCACTATTGGGCCAGTTCAGACAGCCCATGCCGCATACAAGAAGGATTCCACAAGACTTGGCGCCCAAGCCAAGGACTCTCCTAAAACCCTAGGCCTCCGGTGTGTTATATAAACCGAGGCCAGGCTAGTCAACAGGCAATCTCATATTCATTACTACTATCTCGTGGTAGATACATGTACTCTGTACTACACCCATATGAATACAATCAAAAACAGCATGTAGGGTATTATCTCTTCGAGAGAGCCCAAAGCTGGGTAAAACCCCGCATCCATGTTACCTTCGCTCGAAGATGCCTAGCTTAGGACCCCTACTATGAGATACACCGGATATAGAACCGACAGGGTCCCCGTGCGACCGGGCTATGTGACATGGGCCGGACTGGTGGGCCGTGAAGATACAAGATAGAAGGCTTCCCCTCGTGTCCGGATGGGACTCTCCTTTGCGTGGATGGCAAGCCTGGCATTCCGGATATGAAGATTCCTTTCTCTGTAAACCGACACTGTACCCCTCCGGTGTCTATATAAACCGGAGGGTTTTGTCCGTAGAGGCAATCACGATCATACAGGCTAGGCATCTAGGGTTTAGCCATTACGATCTCGAGGTAGATCAACTCTTGTAACCCCTGTACTCATCAAAGTCAATCAAGCAGGAAGTAGGGTATTACCTCCATTAAGAGGGCCCGAACCTGGGTAAACATCGTGTCCCCTGCCTCCTGTTACCTTTGATCCTCAGACGCACAGTTCGGGACCCCCTACTCGAGATCGGGCGGTTTTGACACCGACAGCGGTGTCGGCGGAGGCGTAGAGCGTGACACCAAGATCCATAGTGCCACAGACATAGCGGAGAATCTACTTGACAGCGGCCCAGTGAATGTCCCAAGGAGCATGCATATGGAGACACACCTGTTGCACGGCATACTGGATCTCCGGTCGAGTCATAGTGAGATACTGGAGAGCACCAACGATAGAGCGGTAGAATGTAGCATCCGAAGCTGGAGAACCGTCCGTGGCAGAGAGCTTAGCCTTCGTATCAATAGGCGTAGCAGCGGGCTTGCAGTTAAGCATGCCAGCGTGATCCAGGAGCTCATGAGCATACTTCCACTGGTGAAGAAAGAAGCCATCCGGACAGCGCACCACCTCAAGACCAAGGAAGTAGTGCAAAGGACCCAAGTCCTTGATGGCAAACTCAGCGCGAAGATGAGCAATGAGCTAACTGAGAAGACCAGCCGTACATGCCGTCAGGATGATGTCATCGATATAGAGCAGCAAGTAGGCCGTTTCAGAGCCCTGGTGATAGACGAAAAGCGATGCATACGAGCGGGTGGAGCGGAACCCGAGCTTTTGTAGAAATGCCGCGATGCGCTGGTACCTAGCGCGCGGAGCCTGCTTGAGTCCGTACAAGGACCGCGAAAGCAGGCACACGTGGTCGGGAAATGCTGGATCAACGAACCCCATGGGCTGCTGGCAGAAGACCTGCTCCTCGAGGTGACCATGAGGGAAGGCGTTGGAAACGTCCATCTGGTGCACCGGCCAAGCACGGGAGACCGCAAGGTGCAGAACTGTGTGAATCGTGCCGAGCTTAACGACCAGAGCGAAGGTGTCGGTGAAGTCGATGCCAGCTCGCTATCTGACGCCACGAACAACCCATCGAGCTTTGTAGCGATCAAGGGTACCAACTGGACGGAGCTTGTGTTTGAAGACCCACTTCCCGGTAATCACGTTGGCGTGCCGGGGACGGGGAACAAGCTGCCACGTCCGGTTGAGCAGCAGGGTGTCAAACTCCTCTTGCATCGCAGCCATCCAGAGTGGGTCACGAAGAGTGGCTCGAACGGAGGACGGCAATGGCGATGGCGTAGAGGTGGACGCCGCGTGGACGTTGTCATCCGAGGCGTAGCGCGAGCTCGGGCGAAAAACGCCCGTACGGGCGCGAGTGACCGGACCGGCCACGGAAGACCCGGCCGCAGGTATCGGTGAAGAGGGCGCCGAGACAGCGGGCGCCGAGACCGCGGGCACCAAGGAGGCCGCGACCGCCGATGGGGCTGCCGAGGGGGCCGCGGGCGCCAAAGCCGCGGGAGATGGGGGCGTCGTGGGCGCCGGTGCCGCTGCCGGAGGGGGCGCCGCATGAAGAGGGTGCGCCTAAAAGCCAGGGCAGGTCAAAAGAGGCGCGCGAGCGCCCTGGGAGAGGCGGCCAAGGTCCCGTGTCATCAGTGGGGGGGAGGAGCAACCGGGGGTACCTGCTGAAACGAAAACACATGCTCATAAAAGTGAACGTGTCGGGAAGTGAACACATGGTGGGAGACTGGATCGTAGCACCGATATCCCTTGGAGTTAGAGAGGTAGCCGATGAAGATGCAAGCAACAGAACGGGGTGCAAGTTTGTGAGGAGCGGTGTCGGTAGTGCTAGGATAGCAGAGGCACCCGAAAATATGCAAGCCATCATAAGATGGGGGCGTACCGAAGAGAAGGTGGTGAGGTGCGTAGTTCCATTGTGGGCGGCAGGGTCGAAGGTTAAGGAGAAGTGAAGCGATGGCGAAAAGTCCCGCCAAAAGCAGTGACACGTTAGCATGGAACAGGAGCGTGCGAACGCAGTTGTTCAGAGTGCGAAGGACGCGTTCGGTTCGACCGTTCTGCTGTGTAGTATACGGGCATGTGAGACGAAAAACTGTGGCATGGTGCGACAAAAAAGTGCGGAAAGCAAGATTGTCGAACTCTTTTCCATTGTCAATCTGAAGAGCAAGAATGGGACGCCCAAACTGCATGCTGACATAGGAGTAAAAAGCCGTCAAAGTGTAGAGTGCATCTGACTTTCTCGCGAAGGAAAAGTCCACACATAGTGAGAATAATCATCAAGGATAACCAGATAATATAAATAGCCCGAATTAATAGGAACCAGAGAGGTCCACACATCACTATGAATTAACTGAAAGGGAGAAGAAGCTATGGTAGTGGAGTTATTAAACGGAAGGCGAACATGTTTGTCGACACGACAGACATGACAGGTGTGATCCTCTATCTTACTACAACTGAAACTGAAACTCCTAAGAATATGACGAAGTGTGACGGGTTGGGATGACCCAAACAAGCGTGCCAGAGATCGACGCCGGCGGAGAGAGCAACCGGTGCCGTGGTGGAGGTGGACGGCGGATGCACCGGATAGAGCTCGTCGAGGCTGTCACATCGGTGAAGTACCATCCTGGTCCGGGCGTCCTTGACACAAAAACCAAGCTTGTCAAATTCAACAGTAACAGGATTTTCACGAGTTAAACAACGAACGGAAACAAGATTCTTAATAAGATGAGGTGACACAAAGTATGTTAGACAAAGTTAAAGGCGTGGAATTATAAGGTAAAGAAGTGTGTCCGACATGTGTGATAGGGTGTGTGGAACTGTCGCCGACAATGATGCGACGGTCGGTGGTGATGGGAGTGAGGAGGCAAGATTACCACGATGAGCAAACATGTGAGCCGTAGCCCCGGTGTCCATGTACCAATCACCGCCTTCCGTGTAGATTTTCGGTGTAGGCGCGGTGTGCAGCGCGGCGAGGAGCGTCGGATCCCAGGGCGCCGGCGGCAGGGCCGGCGAGGGCGGCGGTGGTGCCGCTGGGTCGCCGTAGCCGCCGCTCAGCTGCAACGGTGAGTATCCTCAATAGGGCTACGGAGCCACGTAGTACGCCTGGTGCACCGGCGGGCACGGTACGGGGAGGGTCGCTGCAGGGGCCTGTGGAACCGGCATGGTGTAGGCATGAACAACACCGGTCCACGGGTTGTAGCCGGAGGCCCGTGGAGGGGGCACCTGAAACTGCTGCTGCTGTTGCTGACGAGGCGGGCCGGTGCCCTGCGGCTGCTGCTGCTGACCGCCGCGGCGGCCACCATCGCGCCGGCCCCCATGGCGTCATTCGGCGGGAGGGGCGGAAGGTCTTGGCGGGCCATCTGACAGCGGAGAAGCCCTGCTGCTGGGGCGCTGGGACGCGGCGGCGCCGGGAAGGGCGCCAGTGGCGCTACTGGCGGGCGCGGCCGGGCAGCGGAGGCGCCGAGGGCCCGCCACGGTGGTGCCGGCGGCGAGCGCGGTGTGGATGGCCTGCGTGTTCACCTGCTTCATCCGCCGCTCCTCCAAGCGGATGTACGCCACGAACTTGGCGAAAGACGGGTTGGGGATGAGCGTGAGGTTCGCCGCGGCGTTCCCGAAGTCCTCGTTAAGCCCGATGGTGAGCATGCTGAGAAGGAGGTCATCATCGATCTTCGCGCAAATATTGCGGAGCTCGTCAACGAGAGTCTTCAGGCGGCGACAATAGTCGTCGACGAAGGATTTGTCCTGGCGGCACCCACAAAACTCTTGCTGCAAAAAAACGCGATGTTGGAGTTGGTTGTCGGTGAAGAGCCCGTTCAGCTTGGTCCACACGGCGCATGCATCATCACCGTCCTGCACGACTGTCTGAAAGAGGTCTGGCGAGATGGTGAGGAAGAACCACCGGATGATCGTGGTATCGATGGTGGACCAGTCATGGAACTCGGGAACGTGGCTGGAGTCGACGGTGCCGTCAACGTGGTCGACGAGGTGATACTCCTGGATGTCACGCCCAATATGCGACCCTATCCAAAAGGAACTCGACGGTCCCACCAAGGATAGATCCGCATATTGAAACGCTTTTGCAAGGTGGATATCATTACATCAACATTACATAATACATAGGGATACATACATAAGGCGCAAATGCCACAAGAATACATCAACATCAAATACAAGATCAACATCCGACTACGGATGGAACATAAACAGAAACTCAAACGACATCCACCCTGCAGCCCAGGCTGCCGACCTGGAACCTATCCCCTGATCAAAGAAGCAGAAGAAGAACTCCAACACAAGTAAACATCGCTCTCGCGTCACGAGCATCGCAACCTGTACCTGCAACTGGTGGTGTAGTAATCTGTGAGCCACGAGGACTCAGCAATCCCATTACCATGGGTATCAAGACTAGCAAAGCTTAAAGGGAAAGGAAGGGATAAAGTGGTGAGGTTGCAGCAGCGGCTAAGCATATATGGTGGCTAACATACGCAAATGAGAGCGAGAAGAGGAACAAAGGAACGGTCGTCAACTAGTAATGATCAAGAAGTGATCCTGAACTCCTACTTACGTCAAACATCACCCAGAAACCGTGTTCTCCTCTCGATCAACCCCCAAAAGAGACACTCACGGTTACACACACGGTTGGTGTATTTTAATTGAGATCAACTTTGGGTTTTCTACAACCGGACATTAACAAAATCCCATCTGCCACATAACCGCGGGCACGGCTTTCGAAAGTTTATACCTGCGAGGGGTGTCCCAACAGCCCATGATAAGCTCTCGCGATCAACGAAGGATATTCCTTCTCCCGGGAAGACCGATCAGTCTCGGAATCCGGCTACAAGACATTTCGACAGCAATAAAACAAGTCCAGCAAGACCTCCCGGCGTGCCGACACCACAGTAGTAGCCACAGTATCTCGTCCCGAGCCACGACCGGATGAGCAGTCCGTACAACTAAAACCAGCCCTCAAGTTTCCTTGAGGTGGCGCTGCAAAGCACTCTAGTTTGGACCAACACTTAGACAAGCATTGGCCCGGGGGGGCCTAAAATGAAGATGACCCTTGAGAGCGCGACTCCCAAGGGAAAAAAGGTGGTGGTGAGGCAAATGATAAAACCAATGTTGGGCCTTGCCGGAAAAGTCTTA
The DNA here is from genome assembly GCA_021605205.1 of Aegilops longissima. NCBI lineage: Eukaryota > Viridiplantae > Streptophyta > Magnoliopsida > Poales > Poaceae > Aegilops > Aegilops longissima. The sequence goes on along the minus strand of CM038679.1, from coordinate 487,848,213 downwards.
TTCAAAGCGAACTGTCAAGGGGGTCCCATAAATCACCCGACCGCGTTAGGGACGCAAAATCCGGGAACATAATACCGATATGACGGAAACTAGGGTGGCAAGAGTGGAACAAAACACCAGGCATAAGGCCGAGCCTTCCACCCTTTACCAAGTATATAGATGCATTAATTAAACAATAGATATATTGTGATATCCCAACAAGTAAACATGTTCCAACAAGGAACACCATCTCCATGTTCCAACAAGGAACAAACTTCATCTTCACCTGCAACTAACAACGCTATAAGAGGGGCTGAGCAAAGCGGTAACATAGCCAAACAACGGTTTGCTAGGAAGGGTGCAAAAGGTTAGAGGCTGACATGGCAATTTGGGATGGCTTGAGGAACAAGTGATAGGTAGCGCAGCATAGCGAAAGAACGAAGCAACTAGCATAGCAATGATAGTAGTGAGATCCAGGGTAGCGGTCATCTTGCCTGAAATCCCGCAAGGAAGAAGAACGAGTCCATGAAGAAGATGAAGCCACGAAGATGAACCAAGCGTAGACGAACGAATCCTCACGATCGCAACGCAACAGGAACTAACAAGAAGAAGCACACAACATGGTAAACTCACCACACATGAACAAGGCATGATGCACAAACAAGCATGATGCATGACAAAGCTACATGAAGCTACTCATGGCAAGAGATGATGCAAACAAGAACAACACATCAAAGCAAGTTTAAATGAGGCCAGGAACAACATATAACAATTCCGGTAAGTCCCCATATGCAAATTTCGAAATTGGTCCAGATCTGAAAAACTTTAGGTTCAAGTTGTTAAACAGCAAGTTAATATGCACCACGATGATCTACACGAAATTCTAGTCAAGTTACATATAAAGTTCATTAGATTCTGAGCTACGGCCTAGAAGATATGAGCAAAACAAGATAAACATGGCATTGATGCAAAATGCACACAAACATCAAGCAAAACACCCCAAAACAAGGATCCAACATGATAATATGAAACTACATGCAAAATCAAGCAAGTTTCATATAGAGCACAATCAAAACGGAGCAACGGTTCAACACATACACTCTATACAAGTTTAAAGGACAAGCTGTCCAAAACAGCAACTAGGCATATTGCAAGCATCAAAACGATATGCTACAGCACCTCAATATGAAAGCAAAAGGCATGGGCATGATGTACAGGTAAAGCATAGAACAAATGTCCTTTAGTGACCGTAAGCCAAAAAGGATCAGAAAATATAGTAACACCCATGTCAATATCGAAAGTTTTGTTAACAGATTCAGCAACATGGCATGTCAAAAACTGATAACAAGTAGGCATGTTTACAAGCTCAATACACTCACTACAGAGCCTTATATGAAAAACTAAGCATACATACATCAAGAAGACATGGCCTAGAAGACATACATGGCAAGAACAATAACATAGCATACATGGATCAACCACAACAACCTTGGCAAAATTGAATAACATGTAAACAATCTGCCAGGAAACATTTTATAGCAAAAGTAGAGCTCGATTGACTCAAGCTATGGCACTCCATAATTGCAAACAAGGGCATGGATGGATAGATCAAGACATGTATAACAAAACATCCTTACTGAAGTATCTCAAAATATGCATGGATCTCTCGGTAGCATCAAGTCAACATGGCATCAAAATATCAGCAAAACAGGGCTGGAATCAGCAACAACAAGACACCTAGTTTGCATGCTTGTGCTAGTCACCACATAGATCACAAAAATACATAGCAAGCACCACTGTAAAGAAGACATGGCATATTACAAAACACATGTAGGACTCAAGTCCATAGGATGCACACATCAATCATGGCAAAAATGACAAAAGTGCAAGTTCTGTTAAGAAACAGAAACTAACATCACATGGCCCTCTTCAAACAGCATTTCGGGCATCAAGATGAGCTCAAATGAAAATGACGCAATGAGATGAAATGATCTACTCTTCGAGACGAACATTTTGACATATTACACGTGCAAAACGGAGCTACGATGACAGAGATATGACAGGTCAAAGTATGCAACATTTTATGAGTTTTTAAGGACTTAGCCGATTCTGAAAAAAAAACAGACGGGCGCCCAAAAGCTAAAAGACGCCCAGGCGCGGGATAGGGGGGGCGGCTCACCACGGGCCTGGCCCAGGACGGCGGGGACGAAGTGGCAGGCCGGCGCGCTGGGCCGGCAGCCTGGCGCTGCTGGGCCGAGGCCCATGAGGGGAGCTCGGTCGTCCTCCTCGTGCGTCTGCACGAGCACGCCGGAAGGGGCGGCCATGGCAGCGGGGCGGCGGCGGCGCCGGTCAGCAGGGAGGCCAGGAGGGGCCCGGCGCAGGGAAAACGAGCAGATCCGGCCGGCTTCTTGCCGGATCCGGTGGGGGCGGGGTCGGTGAAGCTTCTAGGGCGGCGGCGGCGGAACCTGGAGAGAGAGAGAGAGGGATCTGAGAGAGAGAGAAAAAGAGGAAGAAGGCGGGGCGGCGAGGGGCCTGGTCCGGGCGGAGGCGTGGGTCGACGGGAGGATCTCGTGGCTCCTCGCCGGTGATCGCCGGAGACGGACGTGGCGCGGGGTTCGGCGGCGGCGGGCGAGATCGATCGCCCCTATCCGGCCGAAAGGGCGAAGCGGAGGCGCTCAGCCTCACGGGCTTCAGCGGTGGCTGCGGGCTGGGGGCGGGCGCTGCGCCTAGCCTAAGCTCACTGCGGAGGAGGGAACGGGAAGGGCGACGTGGCGCCACCGGTTAGCCAGGCGTTAGGCTGCGGCGGAGGCCGGGTGGGGCGCGCCACTTGGCGGAGGGAGCTGGGCGCGCGGATCTGGAGGGGGAGCGGCGCGGCCCTCGAGGTGGGAGGAGGCGGTGAAAACGAGGAGGAGAGGGGGGTAGGCTGCCAAAAATGGAAGGGGAAGGTGTATATAAAGGGTAGGGACTAGGGTTTGAGGATTTTGGAGGGGTTTCGGAGCCTCCGATCGCGATCCGATGGACCCGATCGAGAGGGGGGTTAGGTAGGCCTAGGTGGGCTGTGACGAGAGGGTCTGGACTGAGGGGAGAGAAGAGAGGTGTCGCCCGGGGACTGTTCCGGAGACCGAAACGTCCGGCGAGAATACCGGCAACGGTGCCGCTATATATTTAACGATTGGGCTATCAAATGGACTCCGAACGCGACGAAACTTGACAGGCGCTCTGTCTACACTATAATAAGACCGCATGCCAAGCTGCATCCCATTCCGAGAATATTTAATACCCGCACACGAAAAGAGGTAAAAGGGGGCGCCGGGAGACATAGGAGTGCCGGATTGCAAAACGGACAACGGGGAAAATGCTCGGATGCATGAGACGAACACGTATGCAAAATGAAATGCACATGATGACATGATATGAAATGCAGATGATGACATGGCAAAGACAACGAATAACTGGCAGACACCTGGCGCATCGGATCCGGGGCGTTACAACACTCCTCCACTAACAAGAGATCTCGTCCCGAGATCTTAGGACCGAGACGGAAGAGAAAAGGGATGAGGTGAAACATGAACTCAAGAGAAGAAGCAAAGAATCGAGAGCACTCGAGAAGAAGAGAGGAACGACGAGAATGACGAGAATCGAAACTCATGGAATCAAGATAGACTCTGAAAGCACTCGTTCTAACCGGAGTGGTTAGAATGAGAAAAGAAACGAATAAGACTGAAAGGATTTAGGTAGCACTCCGGCTGAAAATGTTTGGATTAGAACATGAACTTCACAAGATGGAATGACACTTGACGACATAAGCAATGCAATGCCTCCGGAAGAATTGGAAAAATTGAGTGAAAAGAACTTAGAAGGAAGGATTGAACGGAGTTGTTGAGAAAATCAACAACGAAAGAATAAGATTGTTGTGGACTTATAGAAAACATCTCAAGATCATAAGGTGATAACCGGCCACAAATTGAAATGATTGGATAGCTTAGAGGAACGAAGAAAAGCAAAACTCCACTTCAAAAGAAATACGGAGAATTAATTGCACTTCGAGACGCGAGAAGAAAAAATACTTGAGCTCCTTCGATTAGAATCTTGATGAACTCTTGAAGAATGAATTAAATCATGAAGAACCACCATGAAGAACTCCGGTAACAAAAGATGATGAGATAGAATGAAAGGATGAAAGAATAAGATGAGCATTGCGATGATTAAGATGGAGGTTCCGACGAAATGGCCGAGGAAACTGAACTCCGGAAAAGAAAAGATGAAAAGACTTGGAACTAGAATTTATTCATTTCGAACAAACTCCGAAGAAAAAGATTAATCACTTGGAAGAAATAATAATAAGATTTATGTTATGCTTATCCTTCATCAAATTAAATTGATGAGAAGCAATGGATTTCGCATCTTACTTATTCTTCTTGAAAAAAAAAGGATTGAGAAGGGGTAACACAAAACTTGAGAAGGTCTTCATGAACCACCGGTAGGATTGAAAGAAGGAATGAATTAAAATGATAATCAAGGAAAAAGAATCTGAATGAACCACCGTTAGAATTCGGAAATGACTGATGAAAGAGAATGAATCACCGGGAAGAATTAGAAAAGCACAAAGATACTTGAGGGAATTTAGATACAAGAGAATGAAGAGATCATGAACTGATAGAAGAATACTTGAACGAAGCACCGGAAGAATATTGAGGCGACCGGAAGGGCACGGATATAGAATAATTGAGAGAACGAAGCTGAAAACTTAGAACAAAGAAATATTCCGAAAAGATGGCCTCCGGATGATCGAGAGAGAAAAACAACTCCTGAAATGCTCCGGATGGATGAAAAGAATTTCCATGACTCGAAACAATTAGATAGGATAACATTGAGCTAGCACCCTGAATCTCCGGGGGAACGGACAAGATTTAAGAGAAACTCTACTTCGGTCTTCAAAGCTGAGAAAGACGACGAGAAACACCACCGAAATTGTTGAGGTACTCCGGAAGAATGAAAAACAGAGAGGTTGAGCCAACAATGAAATGATTTGAAATTGATCTTGGAAAAGACATGTGACTGATGGAATCCATACTTACGTCAAGCTACGAAAAAGGATTGAGAATAACTCCGGGGAAATAGAAGGGTCAGGTAAGATCCTGGAAAAAGACCTGTGGGTTAGGGCCCACTGAAGAGAAACACCGTTGGAAAGGATTGTTGAACAGATAGATGATGCACCGGAATAATAGATAACGATAACTGGAATGATGGCCTCCGGTGAAAAGAAATGGAAAAACAACTCCTGAGATGACTTCCGAACTCCGGAATGATAAACTGGCGAGAGGCGAACGAGCAAAGAGAACACCTCGAGGAAAAGAATATGATCGACAATGAAAAACTTGAATTGAGTCCACCGGAAAAGAAAAGAGATGAAGAATGTCGTACAAAACGAGAATTCACCGGTTGAAATGATTGAGGGAAGACTGAAGAGGCTCCAAACGAATGGAAATTGATGGTCGAAAAAGACTCAGGCTCCGGGAATAATAGGGTGGGAGGGCGGGAAAACAAAGGCAACTTGGAACGGGGAATCGACGAATGAGTTCAAGAGGAAACACCGGTTGAAATCATTGAGGAAAGAAAGCAAAGACTTCGCACGAGTAGAATGGATACTCGATTACGGACTCCGGTTCCGAGAAGAAGAAGGGTGGGCGGGTGGGAAAAGAAAGCAACTGAGGATTGAGTTTGCAAAGATGAAGATGGTCGAGTCAACTTGATGAGAAATGCACCGGATCAAAAGAGCTGAGAAACAACTACCGGAAAACCAACTGCGTGATCCTAAAGAAAATTTTGAAGGGGAAGAGAAGTAATTCAAAACACCTACGTCAAGATTCCTGACCAGAGCGACGAAGGGGCGGAGGAGTAAAAAGAAATCCTACTCTCCGATATAACTAGACTCCGAAAAGTTTTATTCTAGACTCAACTGCGGCCAAACTACACGATCAATCAAGGGGGCTCCTAGGGTCGGTCGAGGCTCTGATACCAACTTTTCACGCCCAATAAGCGACCCTATCCAAAAGGAACTCGACGGTCCCACCAAGGATAGACCCGCATATTGAAACGCTTTTGCAAGGTGGATATCATTACATCAACATTACATAATACATAGGGATACATACATAAGGCGCAAATGCCACAAGAATACATCAACATCAAATACAAGATCAACATCCGACTACGGATGGAACATAAACAGAAACTCAAACGACATCCACCCTGCAGCCCAGGCTGCCGACCTGGAACCTATCCCCTGATCAAAGAAGCAGAATAAGAACTCCAACACAAGTAAACATCACTCTCGCGTCACGAGCATCGCAACTGTACACTGGCTGGTGGTGTAGTAATCTGTGAGCCACGAGGACTCAGCAATCCCATTACCATGGTTATCAAGACTAGCAAAGCTTAAAGGGAAAGGAAGGGATAAAGTGGTGAGGTTGCAGCAGCGGCTAAGCATATATGGTGGCTAACATACGCAAATGAGAGCGAGAAGAGGAACAAAGGAACGGTCGTCAACTAGTAATGATCAAGAAGTGATCCTCAACTCCTACTTACGTCAAACATCACCCAGAAACCGTGTTCTCCTCTCGATCAACCCCGAAAAGAGACACTCACGGTTACATAGTCAAGTTACATATAAAGTTCATTAGATTCTGAGCTACGGCCTAGAAGATATGAGCAAAACAAGATAAACATGGCATTGATGCAAAATGCACACAAACATCAAGCAAAACACCTCAAAACAAGGATCCAACATGATAATATGAAACTACATGCAAAATCAAGCAAGTTTCATATAGAGCACAATCAAAACGGAGCAACGGTTCAACACATACACTCTATACAAGTTTAAAGGACAAGCTGTCCAAAACAGCAACTAGGCATATTGCAAGCATCAAAACGATATGCTACAGCACCTCAATATGAAAGCAAAAGGCATGGGCATGATGTACAGGTAAAGCATAGAACAAATGTCCTTTAGTGACCGTAAGCCAAAAAGGATCAGAAAATATAGTAACACCCATGTCAATATCGAAAGTTTAGATTAACAGATTCAAAACATGGCATGTCAAAACTGATAACAAGTAGGCATGTTTACAAGCTCAATACACTCACTACAGAGCCTTATATGAAAAACTAAGCATACATACATCAAGAAGACATGGCCTAGAAGACATACATGGCAAGAACAATAACATAGCATACATGGATCAACCACAACAACCTTGGCAAAATTGAATAACATGTAAACAATCTGCCAGGAAACATTTTATAGCAAAAGTAGAGCTCGATTGACTCAAGCTATGGCACTCCATAATTGCAAACAAGGGCATGGATGGATAGATCAAGACATGTATAACAAAACATCCTTACTGAAGTATCTCAAAATATGCATGGATCTCTCGGTAGCATCAAGTCAACATGGCATCAAAATATCAGCAAAACAGGGCTGGAATCAGCAACAACAAGACACCTAGTTTGCATGCTTGTGCTAGTCACCACATAGATCACAAAAATACATAGCAAGCACCACTGTAAAGAAGACATGGCATATTACAAAACACATGTAGGACTCAAGTCCATAGGATGCACACATCAATCATGGCAAAAATGACAAAAGTGCAAGTTCTGTTAAGAAACAGAAACTAACATCACATAGCCCTCTTCAAACAGCATTTCGGGCATCAAGATGAGCTCAAATGAAAATGATGCAATGAGATGAAATGATCTACTCTTCGAGACGAACATTTTGACATATTACACGCGCAAAACGGAGCTACGATGATAGAGATATGACAGGTCAAAGTATGCAACATTTTATGAGTTTTTAAGGACTTAGCCGATTCTGAAAAAAAAACAGACGGGCGCCCAAAAGCTAAAAGACGCCCAGGCACGGGATAGGGGGGCGGCTCACCACGGGCCTGGCCCAGGACGGCGGGGACGAAGTGGCAGGCCGCCTGGCCGGGCCGCAACTGGCGCTTCTTGGCCGAGGCCCATGAGGGAGCTCGGTCGTCCTCCTCGTCGCGTCTGCACGAAAGCACGCCTTGGAAGAAGCTGCCATGGCAGAAGGCGGGCGGCGGCGCCGTCAGCAGGGAGGCCAGGAGGGGCCCGGCGCAGGGAAAACGAGCAGATCCGGCCGGCTTCTTGCCGGATCCGGTGGGGGCGGGGTCGGTGAAGCTTCTAGGGCGGCGGCGGCGGAACCTGGAGAGAGAGAGAGAGAGAGAGAGAGAGAGAGAGAGGGATCTGAGAGAGAGAGAAAAAGAGGAAGAAGGCGGGGCGGCGAGGGACCTGGTCCGGGCGGAGGCGTGGGTCGACGGGAGGGATCTCCGTGGCTCCTCGCCGTGATCGCCGGAGACAGACGTGGCGCGCTGGTGCAGGCGCGGCGGCGTGGGCGAGATCGATCGTCCCGATCCGGTCAGCCAGGGCGGCGGGGCGCTTCGGCCTCACGGGCTTCAGCGGTGGCTGCGGGCCTAGGGGCGGGCTGCGCCCGGCCTAGCGAACTGCGGAGGAGGAGCAGGGAAGGGCGGCGTGGCGCCTACCGGTTGGCCCGGGCGTTGGCTGCGGCGGCGGAGGCCAGTGGGGGCGCGCCACTTGGCGGAGGGAGCTGGGGCGCGCCGGATCTGGAGGGGGGAGGCGGCGGCGCGGCCCTCGAGGTGGGAGGCGGTGAAAGCGAGGAGGAGAGGGGGTAGGCTGCCAAAATGGAAGGGAAGGTGTATATAAAGGGTAGGGACTAGGGTTTGAGGATTTTGGAGGGTTTGAGACCTCGATCGCGATCCGATGGACCCGATCGAGAGGGGTTAGGTAGGCCTAGGTGGGCTGTGAGAGAGGGTCTAGACTGAGGGAGAGAAGAGAGGTGTCGCCCGGGGACTGTTCCGGAGACCGAAACGTCCGGCGAGAATACCGGCAACGGTGCCGCTATATATTTAACGATTGGGCTATCAAATGGACTCCGAACGCGACGAAACTTGACAGGCGCTCTGTCTACACTATAATAAGACCGCATGCCAAGCTGCATCCCATTCCGAGAACATTTAATACCCGCACACGAAAAGAGGTAAAAGGGGGCGCCGGGAGACATAGGAGTGCCAGATTGCAAAACGGACAACGGGGAAAATGCTCGGATGCATGAGACGAACACGTATGCAAAATGAAATGCACATGATGACATGATATGAAATGCAGATGATGACATGGCAAAGACAACGAATAACTGGCAGACACCTGGCGTATCGGAGCCGGGGCGTTACACTGGACCACGAGGGAGAAATACGTCTTCCGCGTGTAGTAGAAGGAGTCTGTTGCGAGAGACGAACCGGTACCCGCTCGAAGATGTTGAGGTTGCAGATGTCGTTGACATCGGGAGGGTTGGCGTCGGCAAACGGGTTGGAGTTGGTGGACGCGGAGGAGGTGATGGACGACATGGCGAGGGTGGGAGGGCGCGGGCGGCTCGGGTTAGGGTTTGTGGGACGGGGGCGGCGGGCAGCACGGGCGACGTGCGGCGCGCGGGTGTAGCGGCGGCAGCAGGCGGCTCAGGTTGGGGTGGTGGCTCGGGGTGGCGGCAGCCGAAGGGTCGAACTCTGGCGGGGACAATGAGGATCGGGCGGCGGTCTGGGTAAGCGGGATAAGCGCCCTTGGCAGGAGAGATAGTAGCGCCGGCGCTGGTAGGCGAAAGAAGCAGCAGCAAGGGGGCGGCGGCGCGTGAGGAGGTGCGCGGCAGCAGCGGCGGAAGGCGAGGATTAGAACCCGGAAACTGATACCATGTATGATGTGGGAATTACACGATGTATTGCTCATGTACAAATGCACATATATATGATGTATAAAAAGTAGACCATGACCTCAACTATACAAAGAACTAGAAGGTGGGTCTAATACACAAGTATGCACAACACATTTACTCAACAAGGAGGAAAGAGGGTTGCTGCTTTGCTATTTACCTTCTCGAGGGGATTTTGCGTCCGAAACCACCTCGACACGGATCAACACGGGCTACTCAATGGAGTGTAGTTAGATGGTTACTCAATGAGTATTGTAATCCCGTTTGTTGGTGGCGCGGTTGTCAGAAATGTGTCCTTCTTTCCGGCTAAACATCGCTGTCTTTGAGACCCAAAACCAAAAGCAACCCGCTGTTTATAGCAACAACTGATCAATGGCCTTTGCACTTTCCACAATCAACCTTGCCTTGAACTACAACTACCGAAATTCTCATATAGTAGTACTAGGCTTTGTCTACCTATTTTTATGCTCCTACTAGACTCAGAGTGGAATGTTTGGTTACTCTCACTTGTATAGCAGCTGGACACATCCAAAATGGCTGGCGTTCATCCGACGCTGCGCCGATGCTCTCTGCGCTGCTTAAGCCTTAAGCATCTGCCCAAGAAAAAAATAGTTTTATTCCAGTACGATACCGCCGGAGCTTTGTAGAGTATATGCCTCTCGACAAAAGGACGATGGTTAAGCGTTTGGCCCCACTTTACAGCCACAAACCATAGTGACAACTGACAAGGTTGGTATCTGGAGTAAGGGCATAAAAAACAACGAGGTTTATTTATTTAAGGAATAATCTCGATGGCTGGCAAGCAAAGGAAAGCATCATCACCCATGCGTATCAACAGTGAGTCGCTAGACCACCTAGCTAGCTTATTAGTCACTGAACGCTGGTGCATTATTGGAAGAGCCTAGCTCGATATTTCTTTGTACGACGTCGTGTAAGATCTGCCATTTGTTGTCGACACGTCGCGCTGAGGTGGTGGAGTGTTGTGTGCTCTTTCTTGGCTGCGGAATATCCTCCACCTGTGGATTGCTTGACTTGAGTCCATCGTACGTGAGCCTCATCAGCTAACCTGTACTTTTTTTTTCGAAAAGGGGTTCATCCCGGCCTCTGCATTAGAATGATGCATACGGCCCTCTTATTACAAATAAATAGGTTCCAACAAAGTCTTAAAAGTCGGCAATTGTAAAAAAAAAGGCTCACACAGAGCCATAAAGGCTAGAACGACAAACTAGCCAAAAAAAGGGACGCCACAACCGGCTGGCTAAAGACAGATAGATAAACTAATTGCCTATCCCATTACATTACCGCCATTCAAACCGGTTGAAGATATCCCGAGCTACCATCTCCCAACGGATAGATCCAGTAACCAAATGCTCACTGGCCTCCATCGGAGTGAGTAACGACCACGAACGGATCAATGTCGTGGCCCGGAAGATAACCTGCAAAAAATGAATGCATGATGTTCTGTTAAAAACCAAATCATTTCTGCAATTTCATATAGTCCACAGCAACGCGCATACTCCCACATGAATATGTCTCGCTAAGTCAGGCTCAATCCCATTAAGCCACACCTCAAATAACGTGTTAACAGTATGCGGTGGCGTAATATTGAAAGCAATGTGGACTGTCCGCCAAAGAACTTTGGCTAGCGGGCAATCAAGAAAAAGGTGCTTAATCGTCTCATCCCGATCACAGAAGCTACACCTAGTAGATCATGTCCAATTACGCTTAGTCAGGTTGTCCTTGGTTAATATAACTTGTTTATGGACAAACCACATAAACACTTTTATTTTCAAAGGTACTTTGACAGCCCAAACGTGCTTAGAGGTAGGAATGAAGCTCGAGTTGATGACATCAATATACATTGATTTAACTGTGAATACTCCAGACCTAGTAAGCTTCCAGCATAATTCATCGGGTTGTTGGGAAAGCTGAACCTCCATCAGTCTCCTAACTAGATGGAGCCATTCTTCCCAACGATTGCCCGCTAACGATCGTCTAAATTGAATATTAAGGGGGATAGATTAAAATATCGTTGCAACGAACACCTAACGACGTTGAACAATCCGATATAAAGACGGGTATTGAATGACCAAGGGTGTCTCTCCGAGCCAAGTATCCTCCCAGAAACATGTACTAGCACCATTGCCAATAATAAACTTTGTCCTATTAAACAAGGATTGTTTGACTTTCATCGATCCTCTCGAGAAAAAGCGAATCGGTCGGCCTAACTGTCACAGGACAAAGTTTTGATGCGAAGGTACTTACTCTGAAGTATTTGCGCCCACGTGGCCTCAGTCTCATGGGCTAACTTCCACAGCCACTTACTAAGAAGGCATCTGTTCTTAACTTCGAGATTCTCGATACCAAGACCCCCTTGGTCTTTCGGTCTATAGATGACATCCCATTTAGCTAGCTGGTATTTTATTTTTAGTTCATCACCCTGCCAAAAGAAACGCGAGCGATAAAAGTCCAGTCTTTTCCTGACTCCAACTGGGACTTCAAAGAACGATAAGAGAAACATAGGCATACTCATGAGCACCGAATTAATCAAAATCAATCGGCCTCCGTATTACATGAGCTTGCCCTTCCAGCAACTCAGTTTCTTTTCAAATCGGTCTTCGATGCATTTCCATTCTCTGTTCGTGAGCTTTCGGTGGTGAATTGGTATACCTAGGTACGAAAAAGGTAACGCCCCCAAATCACACCCAAACAATTGCCTATAAGCCTCTTGGTCATCATTGGCTCTACCAAAGCAAAACAACTCACTCTTGTGAAAGTTAATCTTGAGCCCGGTCAATTGTTCGAAAAGGCATAACACCAGCTTCATATTTCTCGCCTTGGCCAAATCATGCTCCATAAAGATGATTGTATCATCAGCGTACTAAAGGATGGACACACCTCCATCGACAAGATGAGGTACCAAGCCACCTACTTGACCATTATCCTTAGCCCTTCCTATCATAATTGCTAACATGTCAACCACAATGTTAAACAGGATAGGGGACATCGGATCTCCTTGTCTTAGGCCTTTATGTGTCTAGAAGTAGTGACCAATATCGTCATTCACCTTAATTCCAACACTTCCTTTTTGCGTAAACGATTCAACCTGGCGGCGCCAGGCTTCATCGAAACCTTTCATACGCAATGCCTGCTGGAGAAATGGCCATTTGACTTTATCATACGCTTTCTCGAAATCCACCTTAAAAATAACTCCATCTAATTTTTTTTAATGGATTTCATGGAGCGTTTCATGAAGGACAACCACCCCCTCAAGGATGTTTCTATCCGGCATGAAAGCAGTTTGGGACTGTTGCAGGCATCCGCCCCAGATAAACTACCCACCTCGCAGTGTCCCGCCCCCCACACAGAATGTGCAATCTGTGTGAGCCTATTAGTCCCGACCTTGGTGAAAATTATGAAACTAACATTGAGAAGGCAGATCGGCCTGAACTGCTCAATTCTCACAGCATCCGTTTTCTTAGGAAGCAATGTGATTGTTCCAAAATTCAAGTGATATAAATGAAGTTGTCCAGAGAACAGATCATGAAACATTGGTAACAAATCCCCCTTAATAATGTGCCAGCACTTTTTGTAGAACTCAACCGGGAAACCATCCGGTCCGGGAGCCTTGTTGTTCTTCATCTGCGCAATAGCCTCAAACACCTCCTTCTCAGAGAACGGGGCAACCAAAATATCATTATCAGTAGCCGAAAGTTGAGGCACATCCTCAATCCTAGACTCATCGAGGGACACACAACTATCCTCCGGAGGTCCAAATAACTGCTTGTAATACTCGGTTATATAAGTTTTTAGGTTGTCCTGTCCTAAAATAGTTCCTTCATCTTGCTCAAGCTGAAAGATTCTCTTCTTTCTATGCTTACCATTAGCAATCAGGTGAAAGAATTGAGTATTCGTGTCCCCCTGGACAACTTTGCGGACCTTTGCCCGCAATGCCCACTTCAATTCTTCTTCGCGGAGAAGTTCTTTCAACCTCTTCCCCGCCTCGATTTTAACCTGATGCTCTGCTGGCTGCAACACCATGGATTCAGCTTTTAAGTCAAGGGTCTGAATCAGAGAAAGGAGCCTGTCCTTTTCAATCTTATACACTCCACTAAGATGCTTAGCCCACCCCCGTAAGAAACTTCTCAAATACCTAATCTTATTCTGGCAACGCTCGACCGAAGTCCTCCCTCCTGCACCCTTAGCCCATTCCCTGGCAATCAGGTCCAAGAAGCCTTCGCTTTCAAACCAGGCCATCTCGAAAGAAAATGTATTTTTGTTTCCAACGTGGCTCGGCTCCCCTGAGTCGACGAACAATGGAGTGTGATCGGAAATTCCACGCGAGAGGGCTTGTACCGTTACAAGAGGGTACTTCTGTTCCCACTCAACGCTCGCGAGAACTCGATCAAGCTTTTCATATGTCGGTTTGGCATAGCATTAGCCAGTGAACTTTCTACGAGCTCGATCTACCTCAGATCAAGCTTTCAATAATAGTATTGAACATAAGCGACCACCTGCCGTCAAAATTATCATTATTCTTCTCCTCTCTCCTCCTAATGATATTGAAGTCACCTCCAACTAAAATTGGAAGCTGCTCAGACCCATAGATTCGAACAAGGTTTGCCAAAAACTCCGGTTTAAGCTCAGGCTGTGCGGCACCGTATACCGCCACCAAAGCCCAGTTGAAACCATCGGCTTTAGACCTGACTCGAAGCTTGACCGCGAAGTCTCCCATCACTACACTTCGGACTTCTAACGAATCGCATCTCACGCCAAGCAAGACCCCACCCGATCTTCCTCTCGGAGGAAGGCAATGCCAATCGAACTCAACACCTCCCACCAGAGATGCAAGAAACTGAGGCGCAAAGTTTTCACGACCAGTTTCCGAAAGAGGAACAAAATCTAACCGATGCTCCAAGGATGCCTCAGCAAGGAACCTTCTTTTAGCCAAGTCTTTCAGACCTCTGCTATTCCAAAAGATTCCTTTCATACTGATGTAGACATAAACCTAGGGTAGGGTAATAGGCCTGACCTATACATCCTACCTAAGGTCCTAGTCCTAAGAACAAAGAAGTTCAAGTATCAGAAGAAGGACTCCAGCAAAGGCGTCGAGTGAAGTCCACTCAACCTACCATCCACTCGGTGATCTCACTTTATCCAGGTCACTCGACCATCAAACCACTCGACGATAAGAAGACCTAAAGCCGCTCCACGCAGCAACGGTCGGGCATTTACTTAGATATTTAATGACCATTTACAACATTTCAATACAGGCGTTACCTGTAATGCCACCTCTTTATGTACCTTGGATCCTATGTAGCGGAGGGTCTTTGGGGTCTGGCGCCTCTATAAGCCACCCCCTCCTCTGGGACAAGGGTTCGCACCCTGTAACACACACGTATATATCCAGTCGACCGCCTCGGGCTCCGAGGCGTGGGGTTGTTACTTCCTCAGAAGAACTGAACTCGTAAAACCAGCATGTACAACTCCTCCATAGCTAAGATCTTGCCTCTACATTCCTACCCCCTATTCTCTTGTCATACTCGGAACCACGACAGTTGGCGCCCACCGTGGGGCAGGTGTCTTAGCGACTTGTTGGAGAAGTTGCAATTTTTCGATCCCCTTCATCATGGTTTCGGGAGGAGGTTTGGGCGAGGGCGCGAGATCCGTCTCGGCGCTTTCTCGTTTAAGTAGCCGACGACTCCGCTTGCAGCGGAGGCTCCACTCGGCGTCGATGCACTCCCGTCCGCGGGCAACGCACTTCAGCGTCGCGTCGCGGCGTCCTCTGAGGCAACCGTCGACCCGATGTCGGTCGGCTTTGTGGCGTCCTCCCTCCCCGTCACCCGCCGGCGCAAGCGCTCCGGTCGGTCAAGGCTTCAGCGATGGGTGAGGCACGCAGTGGCTTGCCAAACGGCCACCCTCAAGTCGCGGCGATCGAGCCCGGCGACTCTCTCTGACATGTTTGACTGTCGGCGGCTCCGCGAAGACCGCATCCGAAAGTCGGCAGCGATGATCCAGCGGCGGAGGTCCTGATGGTCGATGGACCTCGCAGTCCTCCCGGCTTCCCTCGCACCGACGGTGGCGACGGAAGAGGTGATCCGTCGCATGCTCATGAGGAATACCGCCCCGAGCCCTTCTCTTCGGAGCAGAGGGAAGAGCTTCGCCGCTGGAACGTGGATGCTCTTCACACTCCTATCGTTGGAGAAACCCCCGAGGCCCGGGCCTTGGAGGACGCGCGCCTGGCCAAACTGGCTAAGCGCACTCGACTGGAAAATCTCTTGCGAGTACTCGACGAGCGTGCGCGACAAAGGGTTCAAGAATCAAGTCGACGCCAACTTTTTCCACCTCCGACTCAGGTATATTGAACTCCGATCCAAAATCTTATAGCTGCAGCTCGTATAGCAGAGTCAATTCAGCCCTCCTAGTCAGAAGCCGGCAGGGGTTTAATGCAGATCAGAGCTTTACTCCAGGCAGCGGGGGAGCAGAATACGGTTGTATCACAGTCGCGGAATAGGATCCATAGCAGGTCCGTTGTTGCAGATACAGTCCAGTCGGCACATAGTCCAAGATCGCCCCCGAGGTGTGAGGGATGTGACGACCGGCGTGATCAGTACAGAAACCGTGAACAGTATGCACCGACTCGATAGTGGCGATCGTCGTCGAGTGCCCTCCTCCCCAAGGTGGATCATATGTGCCTCGACAATGAGGATGACAGCGCCCTCACGGTATTGGCGAAGGATTCGATCAACCCGAGGAGCAGGCTTTGATGCGAGATCTATTTTTGTTCAGGGTTTGGTCGACGGGAACAGAGCTCACCGAGAAGGTCATGATAGAGATGTACCCACCAGCAGTAGAGCACGCATCTCACGACCAGAGTGCTTCAGCAGAGCCATCAGGGCCGCGGTGATTCCCCCCAACTTTAGGTTGGCGGCTGGAGTCAGTAAGTTCACTGGTGAGTCCAAGCCTGATACTTGGCTTGAGGACTACCGAGTGGCTGTTCAGATTGGCGGCGGTAATGATGAAGTGGCTATGAAACACCTGCCTCGATGTTGGAGGGTTCAGCGAGGCGTGGCTGAATCGATTAACACCAACAACATTTACACTTGGGAAGATCTTGCCAGTGTTTGTCGAAACGTTTGTAGGGACATGCAAGCGACCAACAGGGTTGTGAGCTGCAATCCTGTGTGCAGAAGACAAATGAAACTTTGAGGGATTATATTCATAGATGGATCACACTGCAACACACAGTTGAGAACGTGTCTGATCACCAAGCAATCTGCGCCTTCAAGGAAGGCGTCAAATATCGAGAGTTGAACTTGAAGTTCGGTCGGACCGGAGAGATGTCTCTGAGTCGAATGATGGAGATTGCCACCAAATATGCTAATGGTGAAGAAGAGGATCGGCTCCGGAGTGGCAAGCACAAATCAGTCGCCCATGAAACTGGAGGAGGAAACTCCAGTCGGAAGCAGAAGTGCAAAGCCGAGCCAGCTGCTCCTGGGGAAACCTTAGCTGTGACTCAAGGAAAACCCAAAGGGAAGCCCAAGGGGCCATGGAACCCTAAGAAGATAAAAGATCAAGATGGAAATGATGTGCTAGATTTGCCATGCCACATCCACACAAAGAAAGATGAGGAGGGTAAAATAATTTACGAAGCATACCACTCGGCGATCTGGCTCTGATCCAGCGGTTCCGGATAAACAGCCCAAAGACAAGGAAAAAGAGTCCGACAAGGTTGAGGACAAGGAGGAGAGTGATGATGGTTACCCTCCGTCAATTACACTCGATGATTTTTGCTGATGTTAAGAGTAAGAGTCGATTGAAAGTGATCAGCAGAAGTGAATATGGTCGCTCGGACGCCCGATTATTGAAATGGTCCCGGACTGCCATCACATTCGACCAGTCCGATCACCCGACACATAGCCACCCACAGGAGGCAAGCTTTGGTGGTCGACCCGGTTGTCGAAGGCACTCGTGACTAAAGTTCGATGGATGGTGGCGTTGGCTTGAACATCTGTATGCGAAACATTGAAAGGGATGGGCATTCGATGTCGGACTCGATGAAAGCGATATGAGTTTCCATGGAGTCATTCGGGCAAAAGGCTGAATCACTCGGCCAGATTGCTCTTGGCGTGGTTTCGGTGATCACAAGAATTAGCGCAAAGAAAAGTTGTCATTTGAAGTGGTGGATTTTAGAGTGCTTATCCGCCATTACGGGCAGGCGGCTACGCGCGTTTATGGCTCGACCATGCTATGTGTACCTCAAATTGAAAATGCCTAGTCCCAAGGGAGTGATCACCATCATTGGCAATCGAAAGAAGCGGAAGAGTGCTTCGAAGGGCTCAAAATCGCTGATCTTGAGATGGCGATGGTGGAATTGCAGGAGTATCAGAAAAATGCAGATCCGAGTGATTTGCTACGAGCTAAGAAGCCTGCAACGGATTCAACATTTCAGTCGTCCGGTGAAACGAAACCGGTTCATATCCACCCGACTGATCCCAACGCTGCTCCGACCCACATTTCAACAACTCTCGACTCCAAATAGGAAGAAGCGCTCATCCAGTTCCTCCATGAGAACTGGGACATCTTTGCATGGAAACCTTCTGACATGCCGGGTGTTCCCAGGGGACTGGATGAGCATCATTTGCGAGTCGACCCAAAGATAAAACCGGTCAAGGAACATCTTTGACGGTCCGCCGTACAGAAGAGAAAAGCAATCGGTGAAGAAGTGGCTCGGCTCCTGGCAGCTGAGTTTATCCGAGAGATTTACCACTCCGAGTGGTTAGATAACGTTGTTATGGTCCCTAAGAAGGACAATTCACTCCACATGTGCATCGACTTCAAGCATATCAATCGGGCCTGCCCGAAGGATCACTTTCCTCTCCCTCGCATTGATCAGATAGTCGATTCGGTGAGGATGTGGCGTCTGTCCTTTTGGGCGCTTATTCCGGTATCATCGAGATCCGTCTGTTTGGACCCGATGAAATCAAAACAGCTTTCATCACCCCATTCGGTGCTTCATTATGTCACTATGCCATTCGGCGAAGAACGCTGGAGCCACATTCATGCGAATGATTGAAGTGTTTACTCACTCAAATCGGTCGGAATGTGGAAGCGTACATGGATGACATTGTGGTCAAGTCATACAGCGGTTCCGACCTCTTGGTGACCTTGCTGAAACCTTTGCCAACCTCGAAAAATGCGATATCAAGCTTAATCCATCAAAGTGCGTTCGGAGTTCGGGAGGAAAGTTGCTCGGTTTTCGTTTCGAGCGAGGATCGATGCTAACCCGAGAAAGTTGGTGCCATACTCCAAATGAAACGCCCAGTGCATGTGCATGATGTTCAGAAGCTTACTGGTTGTTTGGCCGCTCTAAGTCGATATTCATTTCCAGACTCGGTGAGAAGGCGCTACCTCTCTACCGACTGATGAAGAAGTCAGATAAGTTCGAGTGGACTCCCGAAGCGATGCAGCGTTTGCGAGCTAAAGCCCTGCTTTCCACCCAGCCGATGCTTGCTGCCCCAATCAGCAAAGAGCCTTTCTTGCTTTACATAGCAGCCCTTTGGACAAGTCGTCGATCTGATACTTACGGTTGGCGAGAAGAAGAGGAAAAGCCTATAAAGTTCAGCGCCGGTTTATTATGTTTACAAATCTTGAATCCGTCGAAGCAGAGATACCCGCACTATCGAAGCTTGTTTATGGGATTTATATGACCACGAAGAAGGTTGCACACTATTTCTCGACCACTCCATTACGATTAAATCGTGACGCTCCATTATCGAGATTACACTGTGAGAGAAGCAAGCGGTCGAGTGGCAAAATGGGCGATTGAACTCAGTTTGAGGCAAAAGCTATCAAGTCCCAAGCAATAGCTGATTTCCTCGCCGAGTGGATCGAACAACAACTGCCGACTCCAGTTCACTCGAACCTTTGGACCATGTTCTTTGGCGGTTCCAAGATGCTGAATGGTTCGGTGCCGGGTGGTATTAGTATCCCCGAGGAGACAAGCTCGGATATGTACTCAGATTCACTTTGATTCCTCCAATAACGAAGCAAAATCTGAAGCACTCTTATACGGGTTGCATGGCCATTTCACTCGGCGTCCGTCGCCTCATGGTCTATGGCGACTCAGATTTGGTGGTCAATCAAGTGATGAAAGAGTGGGGCGTCAAAAGCCCAGCCATGGTAGCTCTTGCAATGCGGTGAGAAAGTTGGAAAAAGAAGTTCGAGGGTTAGAGCTCCATCATATACCCCGACTGAAAAATCATGCAGCCGATGATTTGGCGAAGATAGGTTCCAAGAGGGAAGCCATTCCCAGCAATGTGTTTCTGGAGCACATTCACACACCATCAGTTCAAGAAGATCCTTTTATAGAAGAGCCCCCGCAGCCTAAGAGCGCCACAGATCCGACTGAAGTCGAGGTCCCAGCCGTGGTCGACCTAATCATGGAAGTTCTGGTTATCACTCCCGACTGGACACTACCTTACATCGCGTACATCCTTAGGAAGGAACTCCCAGAGGATGAAGAAGAGGCTCGACAGATAGTCCGTCGATCTAAGGCGTTTACGGTGATAAAGGCACAGTTGTTCAGAGAAAGTGTGACTGGGGTCAGTCAAAAATGCATAACACCAGAAGAAGGTCGAATGATCCTCAACGACATCCACTCGGGGACCTGTGGTCACCATGCATCCTCTCGGGCCATTGTGGCTAAAGCATACCGAGCCGGATTTTATTGGCCCCGAGCAAATGAAATGGCGAAAGATATAGTCGACAGATGTGAAGGTTGCCGGTTCTACTCTGATATGTCTCACAAGCTGCGTCATACGAAGACCATTCCACTCGTCTGGCCCTTTGTTGTTTGGGGATTGGACATGGTCGGGCCGCTGAGGACTGGTAGGAGCGGATTTACTCATGTGCTTGTAGCAGTCGACAAGTTTACCAAATGGATCGAAGCCAAACCTATCAAGAATCTTGATGCTAGCACTGTTGTTAGCTTCATCAGAGAATTGACATTCAGATATGGAGTTCCACACAGCATCATCACTGACAATGGATCAAACTTCGATTCTGACGAGTTTAGAGCGTTCTGTGCTTCTCAAGGCACACAAGTGAAGGAAATATGCCCTAGAGGCAATAATAAAGTTATTATTTATTTCCTTATTTCATGATAAAAGTTTATTATTCATGCTAGAATTGTATTAACCGGAAACATTATACATGTGTGAATACATAAACAAACATAGTGTCACTAGTGTGCCTCTACTTGACTAGCTCGTTGAATCAAAGATGGTTAAGTTTCCTAGCCATAGACATGAGTTGTCATTTGATTAACGGGATCACATCATTAGGAGAATGATGTGATTGACATGACCCATTCTGTTAGCCTAGCACTATGCTGCTATTGCTTTCTTCATGACTTATACATGTTCCTGTAACTATGAGATTATGCAACTCCCGTTTACCGGAGGAACACTTTGGGTGCTACCAAGCGTCCTGGCATAACTGGGTGATTATAAAGGAGTACTACAGGTGTCTCCAAAGGTACATGTTGGGTTGGCGTATTTCGAGATTAGGTTTTGTCACTCCGATTGTCGGAGAGGTATCTCTGGGCCCTCTCGGTAATGCACATCACTATAATCCTTGCAAGCAATGTAGCTAATGAGTTAGTTACGGAATGATGCATTACGTAACGAGTAAAGAGACTTGCCCCGATGTGAGATTGAACTAGGTATTGGATACCGGCGATCAAATCTCGGGCAAGTAACATACCGATGACAAAGGAACAACGTATGTTGTTATGCGGTTTGACCGATAAAGATCTTCGTAGAATATGTAGTAGCCAATATGGGCATCCAGGTCCCGCTATTGGTTATTGACCGAGAATAGTTCTAGGTCATGTCTACATAGTTCTCGAACCGTAGAATCCATGCAACAAGGTTACGATGGCGGATATATTATGAGTTTATGAGTTTTGATGTACGAAGGAGTTGAGTCCGGATGAGATCGGGGACATGGCGAGGAGTCTCGAAATGGTCGAGGCGTAAATATCGATATATTGGGCGACTATATTCGGAGTTCGGAAGGTTCGAATGATTGGGTATTTTGAATCTGGGAGAGTTACGGAATTCGCCGGGAGAAGTATTGGGCCTTATTGGGCCTGCGAAGAGAGGGCTGCCTAGGGCAGGCCGCCGCCCCATGGCCTAGTCCGAATTGGACTAGGGGAGGCCGCCCCTCCTTCCTTCCTTCTCTCTTCCCTTCCTTGTCTCCTACTCCTAATACATGGAAGGACTCCTAGTTGGACTAGGAAGGGAATCCTACTCGGTGGGAGTAGGACTCCCCATGGCGCCCCTCCTACGGCCGGCCTCCTCCTCCCTCCTCCTTTATATCTGAGGGCAGGGGCACCCCATGGACACACAAGTTGATCTACGGATCGTTCCTTAGCCGTGTCGGTGCCCCCTCCACCATATTCCACTTCGGTCATATCGTCGCGGGCTTAAGCGAAGCCTCTTGCGCGGAGAAGTCATATCGTCATGGAGCTTAAGGCGAAGCCCTGCGTCGGTGGAGCATCATCATCGTCCTGCCCGTCGTGCTGATGGAACTCATCCCGACACTTTCTTGGATCGAGTCCGGGATCGTCATCGAGCTGAGCGTGTGCAGAACTCGGAGGTGCCGTCGTTCGGTGCTTGGATCGGTCGGATCGTGAAGGCGTCGACTACATCAACAGCGTTGTTATAGCGCTTCGCTTTCGGTCTCACGAGTGCGTGGACAGACACTCTCCCTCTCGTTGCTATGCCATCACCATGGTCTTGCGTGTGCGTGGGAAAATTTTGAAATTACTCGTTCCTCAACGGTGGTATCGAGAGACTGGTTTTATCGTTGATGTCATGTGCACGAGTA
Organism: Aegilops longissima; assembly: GCA_021605205.1. Taxonomy (NCBI): domain Eukaryota; kingdom Viridiplantae; phylum Streptophyta; class Magnoliopsida; order Poales; family Poaceae; genus Aegilops; species Aegilops longissima. The sequence continues at coordinate 487,825,529 of CM038679.1, read as the reverse complement.
GAACACAAGTGAGTTGTGGGCGATATAAGTCATCTGCTTACCAGCATGTCATACTTTGGTTGGCGGTATTGTGAGATGAAGCGGCCCGGACCGACATTATCGTCACGCTTCGCGAGACTGGTTTCACGGCGAGCACTAGTTGCTTAAAGGTGACGGCGGGTGTCGGTTTCTCTCACTTTAGTTGAACCGAGTGTGGCTCGCCCGGTCCTTGCGAAGGTTAAAACAGCACCAACTTGACAAACTATCGTTGTGGTTTTGATGCGTAGGTAAAACGGTTCTTGCTCAGCCCGTAGCAGCCACGTAAAACTTGCAACAACAAAGTAGAAAGTCTAACTTGTTTTTGCAGGGCATGTTGTGATGTGATGTGGTCAAGGCGTGATGCTATATTTTATTGTATGAGATGATCATGTTTTGTAACGAGTTATCGGCAATGGCGGCGAAACCATATGGTTGTCGTTTTATTGTATGAAATGCAAGCGCCATGTAATTGCTTTACTTTATCACTAAGCGATGGCGATAGTCGTAGAAGCAATAGTTGGCGAGGCGACAACGATGCTACGATGGAGATCAAGGTGTCGGCGCGGTGGCGATGGTGATCATGGCGGTGCTTGGCGATGGAATCACAAGCACAAGATGATGATGACCATATCATATCACTTATATTGATTGCATGTGATGTTTATCCTTTATGCATCTTATCTTGCTTTGATTGGCGGTAGCATTATAAGATGATCTCTCACTAAAATAATCAAGAGGTGTTCTCCTGGTATGCAACGTTGCTAAAAGTTCATAGTACCCGGACACCACGTGATGATGGGTGTGATAAGTTCTCGTCCATCTACAGCGGGTGCAAAACAGTTGCACTGCGCGAATACTCAGGTTAAACTTGCGAGCCTAGCATATAACAGATATGGCCTCGGAACACGGAGACCGAAAGGTCGGCGTGAATCATATAGTAGATATGATCAACATAGTGATGTTCACCATTGAAACTACTCCATCTCACGTGATGATCGGACATGGTTTAGTTGATTTGGATCACGTAATCACTTAGATGACTAGAGAGATGTCTGTCTAAGTGGGAGGTTTTTAATATGATTAATTGAACTTTAATTTATCATGAACTTAGTCTGGTAGTATTTTGCAAATTATGTTGTAGATCAATAGCTCGCGTTGTTGCTTCCCTATGTTTTTATGTGTTCCTAGAAAATTGTATTGAAAATGTTAGTAGCAATGATGCGGATTGGATCCGTGATCGAGGTTTATCCTCATTGCTGCAGAGAAGAATTATGTCCTTAATGCACGCTAGGTGACAGACCTATTGCAGGAGCAGATGCGGCGTTATGAATGTTTGGCTAGCTCAATATGAGCGAATCTGAGCGTTATGAGCGTTTGGCTAGCTCAATATGATGACTACTTGATAGTTTAGTGCACCATGTAACGGCTTAGAATCGGGACTTCAAAGGCGTTTTGAGCGTCATGGACCATATGAGATGTTCCAGGAATTGAAGTTAATATTTCAAGCAAATACCGAGTTGAGAGATATGAAGTCTCCAACAAGTTCTATAGCTAAAAGATGGAGAGAATCGCTCAACTAGTGAGCATGTGCTCAGATTATGCGAGTACTTCAATCGCTTGAATCAAGTGGGAGTTAATCTTCCGGATAAGATAGTGATTGACAGAATTCTCTAGTCACCATCACTAAGTTAGTAGAACTTCGTGATGAACTATAGTATGCAAGGGATGACGAAAAAGATTCTCGAGCTCTTGCGATGCTAAAATTGGCGAAGGTAGAAATCAAGAAAAACATCAAGTGTTGATGGTTGACAAGACCACTAGTCTCAAGGAAAATGGCAAAGGGAAGAAGGGAACTTCAAAAGGAGCGGCAAGCAAGTTGCTGCTCGGTGAAGAAGCCCAAGTCTAGACCTAAGCACGAGACAGAGTACTTTTGCTGCAATGGAACTGGTCCTTTGGAAGCGAGAACTACCCCTGAATATTTGGTGGATAAGAAGGATGGCAAAGTGAACAAGGTTATATTTGATATACAGGTTATTGATGTGTGCCTTACTAGTGTGTATAGTAGCCCCAGTATTTGATACTCGTTCGGTTGCTAAGATTAGTAACTTCGAAACAGGAGTTCTGAATAAGCAGAGACTAGTTGAAGGGAAGTGACGATGAGTGTTGGAATTAGTTCCAAGATTGATATGATCATCATCGCACTCCCTATACTTTCGGGATTAGTGTTAAACCTAAATAAATGTTATTTGGCGTTTGCGTTGAGCATAAATATGATTTGATCATGTTTATTGTAATCTGATTATTCATTTAAAGTCAAAGAATAATTGTTGTTATGTTTACATGAATAAAACCTTATATGGTTACACACCCAATGAAAATGGTTCATTGGATCTCGATCATAGTGATACACATATTCATAATATTGAAACCAAAAGATGCAAAGTTAATAATGATAGTGCAACTTATTTGTGGCACTTGCCATTTAGGTCATATTGGTGTAAAGCGCATGAAGAAAACTCCATCTTGATGGACTTTTGGAATCACTTGATTATGAATCATTTGATGCTTCGAACCGTGCCTTTTGGGCAAGATGACTAAAACTCCGTTCTCGGAACAATGGAACAAACTCTTGACTTATTGGAAATAATACATACCAATGTATGCGATCCAATGAATGTTGATGCTAAATGGCAAGTATTGTTATTTTCTGACCTTCACAAGATGATTTGAGCAGATATGAGTATATCTACTTAATGAAGCACAAGTCTGAAACATTTGAAAAGTTCAAAGAATTTCAGAGTGAAGTGGAGAATCATCGTAACAAGAAAATAAAGTTTCTCGATCTGATCGTGGAGGAGAATATTTGAGTTCTGAGTTTGGTCTTCAATTAAAACAATGTGGAATGGTTTCACAGATCCGCCACAGAACACCACAGCGTTATGGTGTGTCCGAGCGTCGTAACCGTACTTTATTTTGATATGGTGCGATCAGTGATGTCTCTTACCGATTTACCAATATCGTTTTGGGGTTATGCATTAGAGACAGCTGCATTCACGTTTAATAGGGACCATCTAAATCCGTTGAGGCGACACCGTATGAACTATGGTTTAACGATAAACCTAAGCTATCGTTTCTTAAAAGTTTGGAGTTGTGATGCTTATGTGAAAAGTTTTCACGATAAGCTCGAACCCAAATCGGAGAATGCGTCTTCATAGAATACCCAAAGGTAACTATTGGGTACACCTTCTATCACAGATCCGAAGGCAAGTTTTTCGTTGCTAAGATGGATCCTTTCTAGAGAAGAAGTTTCTCTCGAAAGAAGTGAGTGGGAGGAAAGTAGAGCTTGATAAGGTAATTGTACCTTCTCCCGAATTGGAAAGTAGTTCATCACAGAAATCAGTTCGTGTGATTCCTACACCAATCAATGAGGAAGCTAATGATGATGATCATGAAGCTTCAGATCAAGTTACTACCGAACCTCGTAGGTATTCCAGAATAAGATCCGCACCAATGTGGTACGGTAATCCTATTCTAGAAGTCATGTTACTAGACCATGATGAACCTACGAACTATGAGGAAGCGATGATGAGCCCAGATTTGTGAAATGGCTTGAGGCCATGAAATCGAGAAGGATCCATGTATGAGAACAAAGTATGGACTTTGGTTGACTTGCCCGATGATCGGCAAGCCATTGAAAATTAATGGATCTTTAAGAAGAAGGCATGCTGATGGTAATGTAGCTGTCTATAAAGCTCGACTTGTTGCGAAAGGTTTTCGACAAGTTCAAGGGGTTGACTACGATGAGACTTTCTCACCCGTAGCGATGCTTAAGTCTGTCCGAATCATGTTAGCAATTGCTGCATTTTATGATTATGAAATTTGGCAAATGGATGCAAAAACTACATTCTTTAATGGATTTATTAAAGAAGAGTTGTATATGATGCAACCAGAAAGTTTTTGTCAATCCTAAAGATGCTAACAAAGTGTGCAAGCTCCAGCGATCCATCTATGGACTGGTGCAAGCATCTCGGAGTTGGAATATACGCTTTGATGAGTTGATCAAAGCATATGGTTTTATACAGACTTTTGGAGAAGCCTGTATTTACAATAAAGTGAGTGGGAGCACTCTGACATTTCGATAAATATATGTATGACATATTGTTGATCGGAAATAATGTAGAATTATTCTACAAAACATAAAGGAGTATTTGAAAGGAGTTTTTCAAAGAAGGACCTCGGTGAAGCTGCTTACATATTGAGCATCAAGATCTATTGAGATAGATCAAGGCGGCTTGATAAGTTTTCAATAAGTACATACCTTGTCAAGATTTTGAAAAGGTTCAAAATGGAACGATCAAAGAAAAGTTCTTGCTGTGTTGCAAAGGTGTGAAATTGAGTAAGACTCAAATCCGACCACAGCAGAAAATAGAAAAGAGAATGAAAGTCATTCCTATACCTCAGTCATAGGTTCTATAAAGTATGCTATGCTATGTACGGACCTATTGTATACCTTGCTCTGAATTTGGCAAGGGGTACAATAGTGATCTAGGAGTAGATCCTTTGGACATTGGTCAAGAACATCCTTAGTGAAGACTAAGGAAATATTTCTCGATTATGGAGGTGATAAAAGAGACCGTCGTAAAGAGTTACATCGATGCAAGCTTTTTACACTGATCCAGATGACTCTAAGTCTCAATCTGGATACATATTGTAAGTGGGACCAATTAGCTAGAGTAGCCCGTGCGAGAGCATTGTAGACATAGAATATTTGCAAAATACATACGGCTCACGAATGTGCCAGACCCGTTGACTAAACTTCTCTCACGAGCAAAACATGATCATCCCTTAGTACTCTTTGGGTGTTAATCACATAGCGATGTGAACTAGATTATTGACTCTAGTAAACCCTTTGGGTGTTGGTCACATGACGATGTGAACTATGGGTGTTAATCACATACAGATGTGAATATTAGTGTTGAATCACATGATGATGTAAACTAGATTATTGACTCTAGTGCAAGTGGGAGACTGAAGGAAATATGCCCTAGAGGCAATAATAAAGTTATTATTTATTTCCTTATTTCATGATAAAAGTTTATTATTCATGTTAGAATTGTATTAACCGGAAACATTATACATGTGTGAATACATAAACAAACATAGTGTCACTAGTGTGCCTCTACTTGACTAGCTCGTTGAATCAAAGATGGTTAAGTTTCCTAGCCATAGACATGAGTTGTCATTTGATTAACGGGATCACATCATTAGGAGAATGATGTGATTGACATGACCCATTCCGTTAGCCTAGCACTTGATCGTTTAGTATGCTGCTATTGCTTTTTTCATGACTTATACATGTTCTGTAACTATGAGATTATGCAAATCCGTTTACGGAGGAACACTTTGGGTGCTACCAAAGCGTCTGGCGTAACTGGGTGATTATAAAGGAGTACTACAGGTGTCTCCAAAGGTACATGTTGGGTTGGCGTGCTTGAGATTAGGTTTTGTCACTCCGATTGTCGGAGAGGTATCTCTGAGCCCTCTCGGTAATGCACATCACTATAAGCCTTGCAAGCAATGTAGCTAATGAGTTAGTTCTGAATGATGCATTACGTAACGAGTAAAGAGACTTGCCGATGCGAGATTGAACTAGGTATTGGATACCGGCGATCAAATCTCGGGCAAGTAACATACCGATGACAAAGGAACAACGTATGTTGTTATGCGGTTTGACCGATAAAGATCTTAAGTAGAATATGTAGTAGCCAATATGGGCATCCAGGTCCCGCTATTGGTTATTGACCGAGAATAGTTCTAGGTCATGTCTACATAGTTCTCGAACCCGTAGAATCCATGCAACAAGGTTCGATGTGAGATATATTATGAGTTTATGAGTTTTGATGTACGAAGGAGTTAGTCCCGGATGAGATCGGGGACATGACGAGGAGTCTCGAAATGGTCGAGGCGTAAAGATCGATATATTGGACGACTATATTCGGAGTTGGAAAGGTTCGAATGATTGGGTATTTTGAATCTGGGAGAGTTACGGAATTCGCCGGGAGAAGTATTGGGCCTTATTGGGCCCTGCGGAAAGAGAGGGGCTGCCTAGGGCAGGCGCGCGCCCCCCATGGCCTAGTCCGGGTGGACTGGGGAGAACCGCACCCCCTCCTTCCTTCCTTCTCTCTTCCCTTCCTTGTCTCCTACTCCTAATACATGGAAGGACTCCTAGTTGGACTAGGAAAGGGGAATCCTACTCCCGGTGGGAGTAGGACTCCCCATGTACGCCCTCCTAGGGGCGGCCTCCTCCTCCCTCCCTCCTTTATATCACGAGGCAGGGGCACCCCATGGACACACAAGTTGATCTCTGGATCGTTCCTTAGCCGTGTGCGGTGCCCCCTCCACCATATTCCACTTGGTCATATCGTCGCGGGCTTAAGCGAAGCCCTGCGCGGAGAAGTCATATCGTCATGAGCTGGCGAAGCCCTGCGTCGGTGGAGCATCATCATCGTCCGCGGCTGTCGTGCTGATGGAACTCATCCCGAAACTTTGCTGGATCGGAGTCAGGGGATGCGTCATCGAGCTGAGCGTGTGCGAACTTCGGAGGTGCCGTGCGTTCGGTGCTTGGATCGGTCGGATCGTGAAGTCGTGCGACTACATCAACAGCGTTGTTATAACGCTTCCGCTTTCGGTCTCACGAGTGCGTGGATAGACACTCTCCCCTCTCGTTGCTATGCCATCACCATGGTCTTGCGTGTGCGTAGGAAAATTTTGAAATTACTACGTTCCTCAACAACAAGTCGACTATGCTTCAGTGGCTCACCCACAGTCGAATGGTCAAGATGAAAGGGCGAATGGTCTAATCCTCAAAGGACTGAAACCCCGACTGATGCGTGATCTCAAACACGCAGCAGGTGCCTGGGTCGATGAGCTTCCGTCAGTTCTCTAGGGTTTGAGGACAACTCCCAATCGATTGACTGGGCGAACCCATTTCTTTTTGGTCTATGGAGCCGAAGCTGTTCTGCCAAGTGACCTGCTCCTGGCGCTCCCGAGTAGAACTCTTCTCGAAGAAGAAGCGGAACAGGCCCGCAGGATTCGATCGATATCTTAGAATAAGAAGAGAGATGGCATTGATCCGATCGACCATCTACCAGCAAGATTTGCGTCGATTCCACGCCAAAAACGTGAAGGGCGAGCTTTTCGGAGGAGACTTGGTTCTTGAGTGGATCAACAGAAGCCACACAAACTTGCCCCTTCTTGGGAAGGTCCCTTCAGTATCACCAGATTTCTTCACAAGGGAGCATACCATCTTTACAATGTCGAACATCAGAAAGACGAGCCACGAGCTTGGAATGCAGAGCTGCTCCGCCCCTTTTATACTTAAGTACTCACTCGGATGAGATGTAATAAGAAACACCTTTGTAGTTTATTTGTCAAAGACAATAGCTTTATAATCTTCCTAAACGATTGTTGTTGCTTTTGTTTCCGTCTGAAATCCCCTAGTGGGTGACTTCGCTGCGAATCCGTTTCGCCAAGTCTAAAAAATCCTACCAAGTGGTGAGCAAGCCTCTCACTCGGAGGCTTAGCTGCGAATCCGTCTCGCCTAAGTTCAAAAAATCCTACAGAGTGGAGAGCAACCCACCCGCTCGGGGGCTTAGCTGCAGTCAAGTACTCGCGTAAGTTTGAAAAATCCTACCGAGTGCAGAGCAACCCTCCCACTCGGAGGCTTAGCTGCAGTCAAGTACTCGCCTAAGTTTGAAAAATCCTACCGAGTGGAGAGCAACCCTCCCACTCGGAGGCTTAGCTGCAGTCAAGTACTCGCCTAAGTTTGAAAAATCCTACAGAGTGGAGAGCAACCCTCCCACTCGGGGCTTAGCTGATCAAGTACTCGCCTAAGTATGAAAAATCCTACAGTGGAAGCAACCTCCCACTCGGAGGCTTAGCTGAGTCAAGTACTAGCCTAAGTTTGAAAAATCCTACAGTGGAGAGCAACCCTCCCACTCGGGGCTTAAGCTGCAGTCAAGTACTGCCTAAGTATGAAAAATCCTACAGTGGAGAGCAACCCTCCCACTCGGGGCTTAACTGCTGATCAAGTACTACGCCTAAGTTTAAAAATCCTACGAATGGAAGAAACCCTCCCACTCGGGGCTTAGCTGCAGTCAAGTACTCGCCTAAGTATGAAAAATCCTACAGAGTGAAGCAACCCTCCCACTCGTGGGCTTAACTGCAGATCAAGTACTAGCCTAAGTATGAAAAATCCTACAGTGGAAGCAAGCTGTAACACCCGGAGTAACTTTCCATATTTGTAACTCCGACTCTTGCCATTTTCGGCATTGTTATATGATATTCCCTCCGTGGTTGGGTTTCTCCTTGTTGCATTTTGTCCATGTCATGCATTTTTATATTATGTCATCATGTGCATCGCATTTGCATACGTGTTAATCTCATGATTCGAGCATTTTCCCGTTGTCCGTTTTGCTATCCGACACTCCTATCTTCCCGGCGGTCCTTTTACGTTTTTCCGTGTGCGGGTATTAAACCGTCTCGAAATGGACGAGGTTTGTCTAGTGGCCTTGGTATAACACCGGAGACCACGGTCAAGTTTGGTCATTTGGAGCTCGTTTGGTACTCAGCAGTTAACGCACCTTCATAAAGGCCTCTTTTAAGTTGCAGCCCAACACCCTCCAAAACAGCCCAACAACCCATCTAAGTCACCTCCATGCTCTCCGTCGTTCGATCACGATCGTGTGGTAGCTACACCTCATTTGGACTCTCCTAGCTCCCTCTATGCCTATTTAAGCAAACCCCGAAAATTCGGATCATCCTCTTCCAAAACCCTAAAACTGCCTTGCTTGCGCGGGACACGTCCGCGCGTGCGGACATCGCCCCGCGTCCGCCGCCCAGCGCCGCCCGGCCCGCGGGCCGGATCGAACCCAGCGAGCCAGCAGCCGCCGCCCGTCGCCAGTCCGCCCGCGCCTCGGCGCCCAGCGCCGCCATGACCCCGCGCCCGCCACCTACCAGCCGCCGCGCGCCGCCCGCCGCGCCGCCGCCGCCTCTCTCGCCGTCCGCCCGCGCCCGTCGGTCGGGAACGCCGCTCGGCCGCCCCTCGCCGCCCGCCTCGTCGCCGGCAGCCGCGCCTCCGCCCGCGCCTCCTCTCCCTCCGGCGACCTCGGCCCCGTCGCCGCCTTCCCCTCGCCGGCGCCTCTCCGGCGAGCTCCGGGCTCCGCCGCCCGCGCCGATCCGGCTCGGATCGATCGATCGGGCCTCGGTTTCAGCGCGCGCGTTGACCTCTCTCCTTCCTCTTTTCCTCTGTCCTTTGCATCATTGTAATTTCGTGCATTTTCAACGTGCTATATCTTCGCATCCGTAGATCCATTTTTCGCGTATAATATGTCAAAATGTTCGTCTCGAAGAGTAGATCATTTCATTCCATTGCATCATTTTCATTTGAGCTCATCTTGATGCCCGAAATGCTGTTGGAAGAGTGCAAGGTGCTGATAGTTTCTGATTTTTATCAGGAGTTGCACTTTTGTTATTTTGCTATGATTAATATGTGCACCCAATGGATTTGATTCCTACATGAGTTTTGTAAAATGCCATGTCATCTTTCCAGTGGTATATGCCATGTATTTTTGTGATCTATGTGGTGACTAGCACAAGCATGCAAAGTAGGTGTCCTGTTGTTGCTGATTTCAGCCCTGTTTTAGCTGTTTTGATGCCATGTTTGCTTGATGATACCGAGAGATCTATGCATATTTTGAGATACTTCAGTAAGGGTGTTTTGTAAAGCATGACTTGCTCTATCCATCCATGCCTTTGTTTGCAATTATGGGATGCCATAGCTTGAGTCAATCGAGCTCTACTTTTGCTACCAAATGTTTCCTGGCAGATTGTATCGTGTTATTCAATTTTGCCTAGGAGGTGATGGTTGACCCGTAAAGGCTATGTTAGTGTTCTTGCCATGGATGTCTTCTATATCATGTCTTCTTGATGTATGTATGCTTAGTTTATCATTTGAGGCTCTGTAGTGAGTGCATTGAGCTTGTTAACATGCCATCTCGTTATCAGTTTTTGACATGTCTAGTTGCTGAATCTGTTAACGAGACTTTCAATATTGACATGGGTGTTACTATATTTTCTAGTCCTTTTTGGCTTATGGTCAGTAAGGGACTTTTGAAATAGGCTTTGAGTAGATTCATGCCATGCCATGTTTTGCTATTTTAAGTTCCTGTAGCATGTAGTTTTGATGCTCTGAACATTGCAACCTGTTACTGTTTTGCCATGTCCAGCCTGTTACTTTGAGCATTTTGCCATGCTTGTTTGAACATGTTATGATGTGAACTAGCCGTAGCTCAGTGCTCATATTTTGTCGAGCATCATGTGTAGATCACTGCCATGTGCTTTGTTGATACGTTTGGGTGCAGGAGCTTAATTAATTGTTGCTTGCTAAGTGGCATCATGCTGTTAATGGCAGATTTGCGCCATTCTTGTTTTGCTTGCCATTTGCAAACCGTGCATCCGTTTCCGGTGATCTTTATATCGATTTCAACGAAATCATCTCATCTTTCAGTGGCATGCTTGGTTTGCCAAGTTGGTGCCTGGTTCATCATTACCTTCGGGCGCACATAAGCATTGCATATCTCATCATGCATATCATGTCATGTTTTGCATCATGTGGATTGTGCATTGCACCGTGATTTATTGTGGTTCCTTTGTTTGTGTTGTTGCTTTGGGTAGAGTCGGGAGGCGAGTGCGTGAGCGAGGAGCCTGTTGAGAGCGTTTTAGGATCAAGCTTTCGACAACTCTGAGAACATTGCGAGCAAGATGACCATACCCTCGAAATCACTTCTATCTTTGCTATGCTAGTTGCTCGCTCTTTTGCTATGCCTATGCTGCGATGCCTACCACTTGCTATATCATGCCACCCATGTTGCCATGTCAGCCCTAACCATCCTTTCCTAGCAAACCGTTGATTGGCTGTGTTACCGCTTTGCTCAGCCCTCTTATAAGCGTTGCTAGTTGCGGTGAAGCTGAAGTTTGTTCCTTGTTGGAACATGGAGATGTTGTTCCTTATTGGAACATGTTTACTTGTTGGGGATATCACAATATATATATCTGCTAAATAATACATCTATATACTTGGTAAAGGGTGGAAGGCTCGGCCTTATGCAGTGTTTTGTTCCTCTTGCCACCTAGTTTCCGTCATACGGTGTTATGTTCCTTGATTTTGCGTTCCTTACGGTTGGGTGATTTATGGGACCCCCTTGACAGTTCGCTTTGAATAAGACTCGTCCGGCAAGGCCCAACTTTGGTTTTACCATTTGCCACCTAAGCCTTTTCCCCGGGTTTCGCGAGCCGAGGTCATCTTTATTTAACCCCGGACGGTGCTCCTTGAGTGCTGGCCCGAACCGAACGAACTGCGGGGCCACCTCGGGGCAACTCGAGGGCTGGTTTTACTCGTAGGCTGACCTATCCGGTGTGCCACGAGCGAGATATGTGCAGCTCCTATCGGGATTTGTCGGCACAGTCGGGTGGCTTCTTTGGTCTTGTTTTATTCTGTCGAAATGTCTTGTAGTCCGGATTCGAGATTGATCGGGTCTTCGGTAGAAGAATAATCCTTCGTTGACCGTGAGAGCTTATAATGGGCTAAGTTGGGACACCCTGCGGGTAATATCTTTGAAAGCCGTGCCCGCGGTTATGAGGCAGATGGGAATTTGTTAATGTCGGTTGTAGATAACCTAAAGTTGACCTCAATAAAATACACCTCAACGCGTGTGTAACCGTGATGGTCTCTTCTCGTGAGTCAAGGAAGTGAACTGATGTTGGAGTTATGTCGGCGTAAGTAGTTCAGGATCACTTCTTGATCAATACTAGTTTCACGACCGCTTTGCTTCTCTCCTCGCTCTCTTTTGCGAAGTAGCCACCATAAATGCTAGTAAACTTGCTGCAGCTCAATTTACTTCCTTGTCCTTCCTATTAGCTTAAATAGTCTTGATCTCCGGGTGTGAGATTGCTGAGTCCCGTGACTCACGGATACTTCAAAACAGTTGCGAGTTCCGATGAGGCGGTCAGGTGATTCCACCGAGCTCAAGTGGGAGTTCGACGAGGCGTGGTCGTTACTATGTTTCGTTTCGGATGATCGATAGTGGTGCCCGGTTGGGGCGATTCGGGGATCTGTGTTAGCATTTGGGGTATCTTCTTATTTTGGTTCCGTGAAGCGGACCTTGAGTGTACTTTGAATGATGTATGTTAAATTATGTCTTGTGTGAAGTGGCGATTGTAAGCCAACTATGTTTCTTTCCTTAATTATTACATGGGTTGTGTGAAGATTACCTCACTTGCGACATTGCTTTCAATGCGGTTATGCCTCTAAGTCGTGCCTCGACACGTGGGAGATATAACCGCATCGAGCGTGACAAGTTGGTAATCGAGCCTTCCCGACTTAGGAGCCCCTACTTGATTGTTTGCTTGGCGTTGTTGAGTCTAGAATGGAAAATGTTTTGAGTCTTAGGATTATATATATCGGAGATAGGAATTCTTTTGCTTCCAGTCCTTTGACCTTGGTGAGGTCTCTGACGTAGAGTTTTGACTCTTCTCTCCTCAAATTTCACTAAAATTTTTTTAGGATCACGTGGGTATCTTGGAATCGTTCGATGGTTTTGTGGCGAGAACATTGTTCTTGGTGCCTCGACATTTAGGGGTTGTGGCGGTGTCCGGGGAGTTGAGCTCCGGGTGTTGTCGTCACAATTTTATCGTTGCGATTCGGAATACGAGTTTTGCCGACATCGAAATCTCTTTTGTGCGGTTGTTGGTGAGATAACCTGATAGCCCGATCTTGTGGCGAGTCGGGAATATTGCCATGACTTGCATAACGGATGTTTTTGAAGGTCGACCACGATTTCGAGGATTACTTGGTTATGTGTTGTGGATGGATCTGGTGGATCTAGGTATTGTTAGTTTGGGTGATATATTTTGTGTCCCTGTATCCCCAACACCAGATTGCATAACCAGAAAGTTTGGGAGTTTATAGGTGGGAATTCTAGTAGCTTACGGGATATTCTTTCCGACGGATGTATGATTTGAGATTGGGGTTCAGCGTTTAGTGGTCCGCTCTTTCACGGTCGATTCTGATGGTCGCGAGGCGTCTTAAAGAATCCTTGGCTATGCTGATTCGGGGCGTCTTGTTAGTCATTAATGGCGTCCGCTATCGTCGTGCCGTGTGAGCCCCACGAACACTTTGGCGAAATCTCTATCATGTGTTTGTTCGGCTCATATTAGAAGCCAACCTTTTGTTTTCGGTTGTAATATTGAATTGTTTCTAAGTCGGTTGTTGTTTCCATATCACTTTATCTAAGTGGCTTCTCACCTTAATGGGCGTGTGATGATTAACTTTGGAATTCATTCGTTCATTCTTGTTGAATGTTTATTGTGAAGACTATATGTTGCAATTTCTATCCGTTGATTCTACTTATCAATTTGTCTATCAAAGGACTAACGGATGTCACCCTCTTGAGGATGGCTCCATGCAGCGTCTGAATCCGGATCGCAATGTTGGGGATCGGTCGAATCCTCCACCTCCACCTCCACCTCCGCCTCGAGCGTGGCAAGCTATTATGGCAGCCACCAATGCCAATGCTCGAGATGATTTTGCAGCTCTTGCAAGAAGCGTACTCGAGGCAAGGCAATCAAGGCAATCAAGGCAATCAAGGTCAAGGCAACAATCAGCCACACTTTGCTACTCTCGATCGGTTTCTCGCTAATCAGCGAAGTCTTTCGGTTTACGTGTTGAGGCCACGAGGCGATGATTGGTTAGTGGACATCTGCAAGCACTTTGGTAGCAATGTCGGGCTGAGGATTTTGTCAAGTTTGCATCGTTTCAACTCAAGGATCAAGCTGCTGAGTGGTTCGACAATACAAAGATTCGAGAGGAGGTCGTGTCATTACAGGATGAGTTCGCCGTGATTTCGAGCTCATCACATTCGAAGAGTGTTGTTGAGAGCAAGCGTGAGGAGTTCCGCAATCTCAAGCAAGGCACCTTATCATCTATCAATACAATATCCAGTTCGAAGCTTCGCTCGTTTTGCTAAGCAAGATGTACCTAATGAAAGGAGTATGATCTATCGGTTCGGTGATGCGAGAGAGGATCTGCAATTACCTCTTGTCTGTTTGAGCGGATAAGTATGATGATTTCTACAACATGGCACTCAAGCAAGAAGCAGCACAGCTCAAGTCGAGGCTTCTAAGAAGAGAATCGGGGATGCAGATTCAGTCCTCCTCGTCCTCTCAAGTGGCAGCCAAGCAGCGAAGTTTTATCTGCCCCCTCCTCCGTTCCGTCGGCCTTACCAGTGAGAAGAACTCGGTGGCCGTGGATCTTCCCACCCACCCAACCCAAGCTATCGAGAACAAGTCTAATTCTCAAGCTCCAAGGTCAAGTGCTCCTTACCACCGTCCGCTTTACGAGGTCACTTGCAACAAGTGTCGTGAAGGGTCACTATCTTGAACAAGTGCTTCAACGGGCGTCTTCCGCCTCCTCCTCTGTGAAATCTTCCGGCAATGCGGTGGTCAAGCATAATCCCAAGTTTGCAAAGGTCAATATGATGAATGCAGCTCAGGCGGAGGATTCTTGAGATGTGCTCATGGGTAATCTTCTTGTTAATGATATTCTGCAAAAGTTCTTTTTGACCTTTGGTGCATCGCATTGTTTCATGTCGAGACCGTTTTTAGCCAAGCATGATTTCACTTCGGAATTTCTGGCTAAACCTCTAGCAATTGTTTCCCCGGGCAAGCATATGAGTTCTAGTCTGGTGGTTCCCAATGTCGGCATCAAGATGGGTGATTATAGATTTCTGGCTAAACCAATTGTTCTCGGTGACTCGGACATTGATCTTATTCTCGGAATGGACTGGCTTTATCAGCACAAAGCTCAGCTTGATTGTGCTGCGGAGAAATTCAATTGACTCATTCTTCTAATGATGTGATCATCTATGCCTCTCGTGATGAAACTATTGGTTGTTTTCTCTCAATGAGAAGAGGCGAATTGAATGCCATCTCTCGATTCGATCGTTTGTGAGTACCAAGATGTCTTTCGGAAGAGCTTCGGGTATGCCTCCTCATCGGCCGGTCGAGTTAGTTATCGATCTTGAGCGAACCTTGAACCCGTTTGCAAGCGTCCATACAAGCTTGGACCTGATGAGCTGAGGGAATTGAAGAAGCAGCTCGATGAACAAGAGCGTCTGGTTTGATCGGACCGAGTTCATCTCCTTGGGGTTGTGGTGTTCTTTTGTCCGGAAGAAGGATGGCTCGGACCGACTTTGCGTCGATTACCGTCCATTGAATAAGAAGACAATCAAGAACAAGTATCCACTTCCCAACATCAATGAGCTTTTGAGCAACTCAAAGGTGCTCGATGTTCTCTAAGCTTGACCTTCGTATGGGGTATCATCAGTTAGCATTCGTGAACAAGATATTCCCAAGACGGCATTGAGAACAAGCTTTGGTTCTTATGAATATCTTGTCATGTCTTTCGGCCTCGTCAATGCTCCTCCAACTTTCTCTCGGATGATGAACTTCATATTCAATCCTTACACCAATGAATTCGTCTTGGTCTATCTTGATGATATTTTGGTCTTCTCCAAGAATAAGAAGGATCATGCCAAACATTTGCGATTGGTGCTAGACAAGCTCGAGAGTACCAATTCTATGCTAAGTTCTCCAAATGTGAATTCTGGCTTGATGAAGTGCTTTATCTTGGTCATATCATCTCTGCCAAGGGCATCGCTGTTGATCCAGAAGGTGTCCGCAATTGTCAATTGGGAACCTCCTCGAATGTCAAGCAGCTCCATGATTTTCTTGGTCTTGCAAGTTATTGCGAAGATTCGTTGAGAACTTCTCCAAGATTGCAAAGCCTCTTTCCAACCTTCTCGAAGCGGTGAAGTATATACGGTCTCCCGAGTGTGATGTTGCTTTCAATACCCTCAAAGAAAACTCGTCACAGCTCTGTTACGACTCCTCTGATGAATCCAAGCCTTATGAAGTGTTACGTGATGCTTCTCTTCAAGGTCTCGGTGCTGTGTTAATGCAAGAGAAGAGTTGTGGCTTATACCTCTCGCGATTGAAGCCCAGCGAGAAGAACTACCCCACTCACGATCTTGAGTTGGCGGCGATTGTCCATGCTTTGATTACTTGGAGACATCTCTTGTTGGGAAGGAAAGTGGACATTTTCACGATCACAAGAGTCTCAAGTACATCTTCACTCAGCCCAACCTCAATCTCGAGGCAGACTCGATGGGTGAAATGATTCAAGTACAACCCAAGTATTGAGTATACTCGGGCAAAGCCAATGTCATTCTGAGGCGCTTTGAGCGGGAAGGCTTCTGCAACAGTCTAATCCTCAAGCCCTTTCGGCGGATCTCGTGAATCTTTCCATAAGCTGAATCTTCAAGTTGTCCCTCAAGGCTTTCTTGCCAACCTCATAGTCTCTCCTACTTTGGAAGATCAGATTCGTGAGGCTCAACTTCGGATGCCATGGTGAAGAAAGTGAAGCGTGGTATCGACAAGGGCATTTCAAGTACAAGTGCTTCCATGTTGATGACAAAGACACTCTGTTCTTTGAGGACGGATTATGGTTCCTAAGGGTGATCTCGAAAAGTCATTATGAGCAGGCTCACAATTCGCTACTATCCATTCATCACGGAAATGCGAAGATGTACCATGACCTCAAGCAGTCATATTGGTGGACTCGAATGAAGCGAGAATTGCTCAATTCGTGAATGAGTGTGATGTCTGCGGAAGAGTGAAAGCGAACACCAAAGACCAGCTGGTCTCCTCCAACCTCTTGCTATTCCTGAATGGAAGTTTGATCATATTGAAATGGACTTATTGGTGGCTTTCCAAAGTCAAAGCGTGGAAATGATGCTATCTTCGTTGTCATTGACAAGCTTACTAAAGTGGCTCATTTTCTTCCTATCAAAGAATCCATCACTGCAGCTCGGTTGGCGAGCTATACACCTCGAGGATTGTCTCCTTGCGGCATTCCACAAGTGATCTCTTGGATCGTGGCAGCATCTTTACCTCCAAGTTTTGGGAGTCTTTTGAGAAGGCCATGGGCACCAACATTCGTTTCAGCACAGCTTTCCATCCTCAAACAAGTGGCCAAGTTGGCGAGTTAATCAAATTCTTGAAGATATGCTCGGGGCTTGTGTCATTTCCTTGACATGAAGTGGGAAGATTGTCTCCCTTATGCGAGTTCTCTTACAACAACAGCTTCAAGCGAGTTCGGGCAAGGCCCCATTCGAAATTCTCTATGGCGAGAAAGTGCGTACTCCTCTCAATTAGTGCAGGGCGGTGAGCGCCAACTTCTTGGCAATGACTTGATCCGCGAAGCGGAAGAAATGTGCCAAGTCATTCGTGAGAATCTCAAAGCAGCATAATCGCGCGGAAAACTATTATGATGATAAGCACCGTGATGTGACTTTTGAAATCGGAGACCATGTCTACCTCCGCGTCTCTCAATGAAAGGTACTAAATCGCCCGGTATCAAAGGAAGCTTGCCCCTAGATCGTGGGTCCTTTCAAGATCATTGGGAAAAAGCGATCTAGCCTATCAACGAGCTTCCATCCAACTTTAAGCGTGCACGATGTGTTCCACGTGTCACAACCGCAAAGTGCTTCAAGACTCTGAGCGCACTATCAACCGAAGAGATTGAACTTCAAGAAGATCTCTCTTATCGTGAGCACCCGTTGCTATTCTTGAAGAAACCGGCGCAAGACTGCAACAAGTCAATCAAATTCCTGAAAGTGAAGTGGTCACACCATTCCGACCGAGAAGCTACACAGGAGCGAGGATCACCTCCGTTCTGATTATCCGGAGTTCTTTCGGTCCTAGATCTGGGGCGAGATCCTCTTGTAGTGGTGGAGTGTTGTAACACCCGGAGTAACTTTCCATATTTGTAACTCCGACTCTTGCCATTTTCGGCATTGTTATATGATATTCCCTCCGTGGTTGGGTTTTCTCCTTGTTGCATTTTGTCCATGTCATGCATTTTATATTATGTCATCATGTGCATCGCATTTGCATACGTGTTAGTCTCATGATTCGAGCATTTTTCCGTTGTCCGTTTTGCTATCAAACCTCCTATCTTCCCGGCGGTCCCTTTTACGTTTTCCGTGTGCGGGTATTAAACCGTCTCGAAATGGACGAGGTTTGTCTAGTGGCCTTGGTATAACACCGGAGACCACGGTCAAGTTTGGTCATTTGGAGCTCGTTTGGTACTCAGCAGTTAACGCACCTTCATAAAGGCCTCTTTTAAGTTGCAGCCCAACACCCCTCAAAACAGCCCAACAACCCATCTAAGTCACCTCCATGCTCTCCGTCGTTCGATCCGATCGTGTGGTAAAACTTCACCTCATTTGGACTCTCTAGCTCCTCTATGCCTATTTAAGCAAACCCCGAAAATTCGGATCATCCTCTTCCGAAACCCTAAAGCTGCCCCAGTGCGCGGGACACGTCCGCGCGTGCGGACCATCGCCCCGCGTCCGCCGCCCAGCCCGCCCGCCCGCGGGCGGATCGAACCCTTGCGAAGCAACGCCGCCGCCCGTCGCCCGTCCGCCCGCGCCTCGGCGCCCGCGCCCATGACCCCGCCGCCACCTACGCCCGCCGGCGCGCCGCCCGCCCGGCCGCCGCCGCCTCTCTCCGCCGTCCGCCGCGCCCGATCGGGTCGAGAGCCGCCCGCTCGGCCGCCCCTCGCCGCCCGCCTGCGTCGCCGGCGGCCGCGCCTCTCGCCGGCGCCTCCTCTCCCTCCGGCGACCTCGGCCCGATCGCCGCCTTCCCCCCGCCAGGCGCCTCTCCGGCGAGCTCCGGCTCCGCCGCCCGCGCCGATCCGGCTCGGATCGATCGATCGGGCCTCGGTTTCCGCGCCGCGCGTTGACCTCTCTCCCTTCCTCTTTTTCCTCTAAGTCACTGCATCATTGTAATTTCGTGCATTTTTCAACGTGCTATATCTTCGCATCCGTAGATCCATTTTTCGCGTATAATATGTCAAAATGTTCGTCTCGAAGAGTAGATCATTTCATTCCATTGCATCATTTTCATTTGAGCTCATCTTGATGCCCGAAATGCTGTTGGAAGAGTGCAAGGTGCTGATAGTTTCTGATTTTTATCAGGAGTTGCACTTTTGTTATTTTGCTATGATTAATATGTGCACCCAATGGATTTGATTCCTACATGAGTTTTGTAAAATGCCATGTCATCTTTCCAGTGGTATATGCCATGTATTTTTGTGATCTATGTGGTGACTAGCACAAGCATGCAAAGTAGGTGTCCTGTTGTTGCTGATTTCAGCCCTGTTTTAGCTGTTTTTGATGCCATGTTTGCTTGATGATACCGAGAGATCTATGCATATTTTGAGATACTTCAGTAAGGGTGTTTTGTAAAGCATGACTTGCTCTATCCATCCATGCCTTTGTTTGCAATTATGGGATGCCATAGCTTGAGTCAATCGAGCTCTACTTTTGCTACCAAATGTTTCCTGGCAGATTGTATCGTGTTATTCAATTTTGCCTAGGAGGTGATGTGTTGACCCGTAAAGGCTATGTTAGTGTTCTTGCCATGGATGTCTTCTATATCATGTCTTCTTGATGTATGTATGCTTAGTTTATCATTTGAGGCTCTGTAGTAGTGCATTGAGCTTGTTAACATGCCATCTCGTTATCAGTTTTTGACATGTCTAGTTGCTGAATCTGTTAACGAGACTTTCAATATTGACATGGGTGTTACTATATTTTCTAGTCCTTTTTGGCTTATGGTCAGTAAGGGACTTTTGAAATAGGCTTTGAGTAGATTCATGCCATGCCATGTTTTGCTATTTTAAGTTCCTGTAGCATGTAGTTTTGATGCTCTGAACATTGCAACCTGTTACTGTTTTGCCATGTCCAGCCTGTTACTTTGAGCATTTTGCCATGCTTGTTTGAACATGTTATGATGTGAACTAGCCGTAGCTCAGTGCTCATCTTTTGTCGAGCATCATGTGTAGATCACTGCCATGTGCTTTGTTGATACGTTTGGGTGCAGGAGCTTAATTAATTGTTGCTTGCTAAGTGGCATCATGCTGTTAATGGCAGATTTGCGCCATTCTTGTTTTGCTTGCCATTTGCAAACCGTGCATCCGTTTCCGGTGATCTTTATATCGATTTCAGCGAAATCATCTCATCTTTCAGTGGCATGCTTGGTTTGCCAAGTTGGTGCCTGGTTCATCATTACCTTCGGGCGCACATAAGCATTGCATATCTCATCATGCATATCATGTCATGTTTTGCATCATGTGGATTGTGCATTGCACCGTGATTTATTGTGGTTCCTTTGTTTGTGTTGTTGCTTTGGGTAGAGTCGGAGGCGAGTGCGTGAGCGAGGAGCCTGTTGAGAACGTTTTCGAGGATCAAGCTTTCGACAACTCTGAGAACATTGCGAGCAAGATGACCATACCCTCGAAATCACTTCTATCTTTGCTATGCTAGTTGCTCGCTCTTTTGCTATGCCTATGCTGCGATGCCTACCACTTGCTATATCATGCCACCCATGTTGCCATGTCAGCCCCTAACCATCCTTTCCTAGCAAACCGTTGATTGGCTGTGTTACCGCTTTGCTCAGCCCTCTTATAGCGTTGCTAGTTGCAGGTGAAGCTGAAGTTTGTTCCTTGTTGGAACATGGAGATGTTGTTCCTTATTGGAACATGTTTACTTGTTGGGGATATCACAATATATATATCTGCTAAATAATACATCTATATACTTGGTAAAGGGTGGAAGGCTCGGCCTTATGCAGTGTTTTGTTCCTCTTGCCACCTAGTTTCCGTCATACGGTGTTATGTTCCTTGATTTTGCGTTCCTTACGGTTGGGTGATTTATGGGACCCCTTGACAGTTCGCTTTGAATAAGACTCGTCCAGCAAGGCCCAACTTTGGTTTTACCATTTGCCACCTAAGCCTTTTCCCCGGGTTTCGCGAGCCGAGGTCATCTTTATTTAACCCCGGACGGTGCTCCTTGAGTGCTGGCCCGAACAGAACTGACTGGGGGCCACCTCGGGGCAACTCGAGGGCTGGTTTTACTCGTGGCTGACCTATCCGGTGTGCCACGAGCGAGATATGTGCAGCTCCTATCGGGATTTGTCGGCACGGTCGGGTGGCTTCTTTGGTCTTGTTTTATTCTTTGTCGAAATGTCTTGTAGTCCGGGATTCGAGATTGATCGGGTCTTCCGGTAGAAGAATAATCCTTCGTTGACCGTGAGAGCTTATAATGGGCTAAGTTGGGACACCCTGCGGGTAATATCTTTGAAAGCCGTGCCCGCGGTTATGAGGCAGATGGGAATTTGTTAATGTCGGTTGTAGATAACCTAAAGTTGACCTCAATAAAATACACCTCAACGCGTGTGTAACCGTGATGGTCTCTTCTCGGCGGTCCGGGAAGTGAACACTGATGTTGGAGTTATGTCGGCGTAAGTAGTTCAGGATCACTTCTTGATCAATACTAGTTTCACGACCGCGCTTTGCTTCTCTCCTCGCTCTCTTTTGCGAAGTAGCCACCATAAATGCTGAGTAAACTTGCTGCAGCTCAATTTACTTCCTTGTCCTTCCTATTAGCTTAAATAGTCTTGATCTCGCGGGTGTGAGATTGCTGAGTCCCGTGACTCACGAGATACTTCAAAACAGTTGCGAGGTTCGATGAGGCGGTGCAGGTGATTCCACCGAGCTCAAGTGGGAGTTCGACGAGGCGTGGTCGTTACTATGTTTCGTTTCAGATGATCGATAGTGGTGCCCAGTTGGGGCGATTCGGGGATCTGTGTTAGCATTTGGGGTATCTTCTTATTTTGGTTCCGTGAAGCGGACCTTGAGTGTACTTTGAATGATGTATGTTAAATTATGTCTTTGTGTGAAGTGGCGATTGTAAGCCAACTATGTTTCTGTCCTTAATTATTACATGGGTTGTGTGAAGATTACCTCACTTGCGACATTGCTTTCAATGCGGTTATGCCTCTAAGTCGTGCCTCGACACGTGGGAGATATAGCCGCGCCGAGGCGTGACACAACCCTCCCACTCGGGGGCTTAGCTGCGATCAAGTACTACGCCTAAGTATGAAAAATCCTCTAGAAGTGGAGCAACCCTCCCACTCAGGGGCTTAGCTGCGATCAAGTACTCGCCTAAGTATGAAAAATCCTACAGTGGAAACAACCCTTCCACTCGGGGCTTAACTGCAGATCAAGTACTACGCCTAAATCGAAAAATCCTACAGTCTTGAGCAACCCTCCCACTCGGAGGCTTAGCATAATCCAGAACTTGCCTAAGTATAGAAGCCATCCCTATCTGCAAGGGCGGCGGCGTGCAGGTCATTGCAACCTTCTCCTCGAAGCTCGCCACAAGTACAACGTTCGCTCCTTCCCTATCTGTAAGAACGGACGAGGTGCAGGTCATTGCAACCTTCTCCTCGAGACTCGCCACAAGTACAATGTTAGCTCCATCCCTATCCGCATAAGGGCTGACGAGTGCAGGTCGTTGCAACCTTCTCCTCGGAGCTCGCCACAAGTACAATGTTAAGCTCCATCCCAATCTGCAAGGGCTGACGAGGTGCAGGTCGTTGCAACCTTCTCCTCGAACTCGCCACAAGTACAATATTCGCTCCATCCTTATCCGCAAGGGCGGCGAGGTGCAGGTCATTGCAACCTTCTTCTCGGCTTCGCCACAAGTACAACGTTCGCTCCATCCCTATCCGCAAGGGCGGCGAGGTGCAGGTCGGCGCAACCTTCTCCTTGAACTCGCCATAAGTACCGTTCGCTCCATCCCTACCTGCAAGGGCGATGAAGCGCGGGCGATTGAAATCTCAAACACAAAAGATTATTCCGAGTGAAGAAAATTCCACTCGAAGGTAGCATAAGCATATTCAGAAATAAACCAAGTTTGGACAAATTCCTAAGGTTTGAGACGACGGTTCAAAAGTATTGAGCATCAAGCCGAAGCAGTTTAGCGGTTACACAATCACTCGGCATCCGAGGCAAATAAAGTGAAGCTTAATGTTTTTTCGATCACGCATCGGAGAAGGACTGACGGGTCGCGAAACTATCAAGGTCGATGTTATGCGCAATGCGAGTGGCGGCGGGAAGAAGAGTGTCCATGAAAATGGAAAGTATGCTTCTTCGTGTTTGCAACTTTAAGCTCCATGACTTGTCTTCTTTGGCATCCTTGCGATCACTCGAGACGAGAGGCGAACAGCGTCGGCACCACAATGACGAGAGGACTTCTTCCATTCTTACTGCGCTCGAGTTTGATTCGATCGAGCCGCCGGAGACTCGAGATCTTGAGGCAGTTCCGCCCGAGGCCAAAGTTACGCATCAATCGGGTCATTGCAGCCTTGAGCGGGCGGATAGGCAATTGCGCCATCCATGCGACACTCCAACGCAGCACGTTCATTGCAACTTCATCCTTGTTGGATAGTTAATGGGGTCAAGACCGTCTCGACCCGCCCAGTTTCGCTTCAAAGTCTTGGCAAAATTCTGCGGTCGAGTGAAGTATGGTCGGCAATGCAATTAAAATTATCGATCGCGAGAAAAAAGACAGATTAATCGGTACCTTCAAGTTTGAGGACCGGTTTAGCGATAAGTTGGCTCGAGATAAGACTCTAATTCGCCGTTCTTGATCTTGAGGCTCCCAAGTTAAATCGGTCAGTTTCTCCTTGTCCTTCTTGATCTCTCGACTTCTTGGTTGGCATCGAAACAACAGTCTTCAATTTGGAATTTTCTTCTTCTAACTTGCCGTGAAGCAAGCTTCTTGTCGACAATAGCGCTGTCTTCTCAGCGCCTCGTTACGAGCTGCAGCTAGGTCCAGTCCTTTTGCTCCAAAGCACTTCATTTCTCTAAAAAATAACATTCTTGAGCGGGCTTGGGTTGGCGGTTTCACTACATACATCTGCTCGAGTGGAGTCACTCGGTTCAAAAATGGAAAGAAAAAGTGCCAGCGATGGGATAAGCAGTCGCGATTGATTACCTCCATGGCAGCTACTTCATCACAGGCGCTCTGGAGATTTTCTTGGCCAACTCGAGATCAAGGTTGAGGCTGATTTGCTGCTTGTTCAATCTGAAGAGCTGAGCCCCAAGATGCATAAGATTTCTCTGATCTGAAGTCATATCGGTGAGATAAAAAGACATCACAATGCTAGTTACTCTAAGACTACCACCGAATCAAACATTCAATGGCAGTCTCAGGGACTACACCTAGTGGGTGCACTTAGCGTGCCCCCACTGATTCTTCAAAAAAAGAGAAAAAGAAGGTTCTCAAACCACAGTCGACTGCCCGCAGTCACCTATGGTCTCGGGGACTACACCCAGTGGGTGCACTCAGCATGCCCCCACTGGTTTCGATTCCACTCGGCATGGTCTGCCCAGCTCGAGCGGCAAAAAAAAGGGAGAGAGGTTCTCATTCTCATACCACAGTCGACTAACCACAGTCACCTATGGTCTCGGGGACTACACCCAGTGGGTGCACTCAGCGTGCCCCCACTGGTTTTGATTCCACTCGGCGTGAGGTTCAGTTCGAATCGACACAAAGAGACATACAACATTAAAACAGCCACACCCCAGTGGGTGATCAGACAAGAAATATGGTCGATCGGAAAGTCGACTAACCTGGACATTGGCTTGCAGAGCAGCTCCGGCGTTGAAGGCTACCTGACTAGCCTCATGCACCATTTTCATCTATCCCATCACAAGATTCAACTGAAGAAGAGCTTTCGTGGCGGCGGTGGCGGATCGTGCAGGTTTGATATCGATGAAAGCGATGGAGCGAGCAATCGCTGGATCTGAAGCGAAGAGTTGTATCGGCGCGGCGAAGTGCAGCAGCTGATCGAGGGCAATCGATCGGCAATGGAACAATGAAGGTGGCGTTGGTTCGAGCGGATCATCGAGCACTCAACCACCGTTCAGTGTCACGATCAGCGAGGAACTTGGACCTCGGGCACCTTCCCTCAGCTCCTGTCCTTCTTCCTCCTCCCTCTCGGCGGCACCTCGTCGCCGTCATCCGGAAGCACAACAACATTTTGTGGATCTGCAAGGAACAGAGAAAGCCATGAGAATAACTAACAAATCATTCAGTCGACCAGACGAATTCGAATCGACCTAGCTTACTCGCTTTGGAGGTGAAGTGTCGTCAGCTTCCTCGTCGGCTGGAGTCTTGTCGATATCCATGTCGGTCGCAGCTGAGGTCGGGCTACAGAAATTCATTGTCCACTCGGTCAGAACAAGAAAGCCAGTCGGAACAGAAAAATTGATCGCGACAAAAGATATGAGAAGAGCGTTTACCCAGAAGCAATAGGGACATCCATCTTAATCTTAGGCAAGGTCTTCCGAGCCTTCGAAGGGTTAGCTTTGGGCTGCTTGGTGACCTTCTCAGTCAGATCCGATGTCGGGGACCGAGCGCGCTTGTGAGATGGAGCACTTGACGCCACGGCCTTGCTGCGCCTGTTCGCGGGGTCATGCTTCTGCTTGAATCGATGTTCGGAGCGAGGCGGTGAGTCGGCTACCTCCTCGTCTTCCGACTCGTCGCTCTCATCTTCATCATCATCAGCCGGGGACTCCCACTCGCCGCTCTCCTCAGCACTGTCCTCGCCCTCTTGGTCTTGCTCCAGAGCTTGTTCACCATTGGGCATCGAATACATCTCCGTATAGATCTGCAAAGCAAGAGACCAATCCTAAGTCAGTCGAAACAACAATCGATCGGAAAATCGTTTAAAAACTTCAGTCATGATGACCAGGACCTTCTCTGGCGGGTTGCTTTATTTGAAAGATTCGACTCGCCTAGCACCCACAGGGTTGTCCTTGTTCTGGTGATACCCATCAACCACTCGGCTATGGTTTTGGCCTCCACCTCCTCCGGATGAACCCGACCGGTGTCACCAGCCCGGAGTACATCCACATGGGATGGTCACGAGCTTGGAGAGGCTGGATCCGCCGACCGAGAAACACCTCGGCAGATCCATACCGGTGACACCTGGTTGATCGGTTGTACCACTCTCTCAACTAGCATGCTGTCTCTGCCTTCTCCGCATTAGTCACTTTCAAAGAAGATGGAGTTTGAACAGGTCGAAAGAAAGGAGAAGCCCGGTCGGCTGGCACAGGGTTCGAGTCTGGCGATAGAACCGGGCCCATTGCCAGCCCTACCGACTTCGGGAAGAGTCATCGGAGGAAAAGCTCCTTTTCCTCTTACGAATGCCAGAGCCTCCACATCCCGAATGACATGGGTTTCTCATCTTTCGAGTTAAGCTTTCTTCACAGTTTGGGATCAGATGGTAAAGTTATGCTTGAAAAGACCCTAGTCGATCGACACCCCAAGAAATTCTCGCACATGGAGGCGAGCGCAGCAAGATATGTGATAGTGTTGGGGTGAAATGGTGGAGTTTGGCCCCAAAGAAATTCAGGAATCCACGAAAGAAGGGATGCGGGGAAGAGAAAAACCACGGTCGGCGTGGGTGGCGTGCAGGCGCACTCACCCGGCCTTGGTGTGGCTCCGTTCTCCCCTCGGCGGTAGCGCTCTTATGGGCGATCAGCCCGGCTCGGCCATATCATCCAAATCCTCTGTCGGGCGAGATCGGATCAATCTCCTGGATCTAACCGGCAGCAACCCGGCGCGACGAGACCCCGATTCACCTTCTTGCTCTTCGCCCCCCGTCGCTTTCTTCGCATTGCCCAGCGCCGCCGTTTGTCCTTCCCCATGGCGGCGGGCGGCGGCATCGAAGAGTGGATGGTGCAGGCAGGCGTAATCGCAAGAGGAAGAAGAAGGGAATGAAACGCATAGTGCAAGCGCCTCGGTCTCGCCGCTTTTAAAACCTACTCTGAGTGGGCGCGCGTGGGCCAGCGGTCTTGTCAAATCTCCCCAACAGTTGCAGGCGGGATCGTGGCAAAAAAGGTGGCGCGATAATCGAAAAGTCCTATTTATCTACTCCACTTACATGGGGCGCTCCACAGCGCGCTCCTACAAAATTCGAATCCCGAAATCCGGGATCTCTGCAACCGATCACGCCAAAGATTTACGTGTCGAGAGGTTTCGTTCGGCGCATGTGGTGATATAAATCGATCGGTAATTTCTGAATCGATCAAAGCGACGAAGCGAAGCTGAAGTTACGTCAGCGGCCTCTACTCGGAGATATAGGCGAGGCGATCAAGAGTAAAAAGAAAAGGTCAACTCCGTCATACATTTCACTCAAACCTCGATCCATTGAGGGGCTAATGATGTAGAACATAAACCTAGGGTAGGGTAATAGGCCTAACCTATACATCCTACCTAAGGTCCTAGTCCTAAGTGTTGAGGAGCGTTGCATAAAATAAAATTTTCCTATGTTCACCAAGATCCATCTATGAGTTCATCTAGCAGAGAGAGAGATGCATCTACATACCCTTGCAGTTGCGTGCGGAGCGTTCAAGAGAAGCGGGGTTGAGGAGTCGTTCTCGTCGTGATCCAAATCACGGAGATCCTAGCGCGAGCAGACGGCACCTCCGCGTTCAACACACGTCTGGCCAGCGTGGCGTCTCCTCCGTCTTGATCCAGCAAGGGAAGGAGGTTGATGAAAATCCAGCAACCTGACAGGCGTGGTGGTGGATCAGCGAGACTCGGCGAGAGCCGCCAAGCAACTACGGGAGGAGGAGGAGGTGTAGCGGGGAGGGCGCCAAGACTTGAGTGCGGCTGCCTCCTCCCCCCCTTATATAGGCCCCACAGAAGCATGACCTGAGATCAGATCTCCCAAGGGGGCGGCGGCCAGGGGAGCTTGCCCCCAAGGCAAGTGGGCGCCCCCACCCTAGGGTTTCCAACCCTAGCATTTGGGGGCCCAGGGGCGCACCAGCCCACCGGGGCTGGTTCCTCCCACTTCAGCCTCTGAGCCCTCCGGGATAGATGGCCCCACCGGTGGACCCGGGACCCTTCAGGTGGTCGATACAATACCAGTGACCCCGAACCTCTCCGATGGCGAAATAGCACTTCCTATATATAATTCTTTACCTCCGGACCATTCCGAACTCCTCGTGATGTCAGGGATCTCATCGGGACTCGAACAACATTCGGTTTGCTGCATACTCATATTCATATAACCCTAAGCGTCACCGAACCTTAAGTGTGTAGACCCTACGGGTTGGGAGACACGTGAACATGACCGAGGCGGCTCTCGGTCAATAACCAACAGCGGGATCTGGATACCCATGTTGGCTCCCACATGCTCCTCGATGATCTCATCGGATGAACCACGATGTCGAGATTCAAGCAACCCGTATACAATTCCCTTTGTCAATCGGTATGTTACTTGCGAGATTCGATCGTCGGTATCCCAATACCTCGTTCAATCTCGTTACCGGCAAGTCACTTTACTCGTACCGTAATGCATGATCCGTGACCAAACACTTGGTCACTTTGAGCTCATTATGATGATGCATTACGAGTGGGCCCGTGATACCTCTCCGTGTCACGGAGTGACAAATCGAGTCTCGATCCGTGACAACCCAGCAGACACTTTGGAGATACCTGTAGTGCACCTTTATAGTCACCCGGTTATGTTGTGGCGTTTGGTACGTAATGCACTCCTACGGTATCCGGGAGTTACGATCTCATGGTCTAAGGAAAAGATACTTGACATTGGAAAAGCTCTAGCAAAGCGAACTACGATCTTGTGCTATGCTTAGGATTGGGTCTTGTCCATCACATCATTCTCCTAATGATGTGATCCGTTATCAAAGACATCCAATGTCCATAGTCGAGAAACCATGACTATCTGTTGATTAACGAGCTAGTCAACTAGAGGCTCACTAGGGACATGTTGTGGTCTAAGTATTCACGTGTATTACAATTTCGGATAATACAATTATAGCATGACTAAAAGCCAATTATCACGAACAAGGAAATATAATAATAATCCTTTTATTATTGCCTCTAGGGCATATTTCCAACAGTCTCCACTTGCACTAGACTCAATAATCTAGTTACATTGTGATGAATCGAACACCCATAGAGTTTTGGTGTTGATCATGTTTTGCTTTCATGGAAGAGGTTTAATCAGCGGATCTGCGACATTCAGATCCGTATGCACTTTGCAAATTTGTATGTCTCCATCTTGAACATTTTCACGAATGGAGTTGAGCGGCAACTTGATGTGCTGGTCTTCTTGTGAAACCTGGGCTCCTTGGCAAGTGCAATAGCTCGGTGTTGTCATAGAAGAGTTTGATCAACCCGGCGCATTGGGTATGACTCCTAGGTCGGTGATGAACTCCTTCACCCAAATTGCTTCATCGCTGCCTCCGAGGCTGCCATGTACTCCGCTTCACATGTAGATCCGCCACCACGCTCTGCTTGCAGTGCACCAGCTTCTGCCCCACCATTCAACATATACGTATCCGGTTTGTGACTTAGAGTCATCCAGATCGTGTCGAAGCTAGCGTCGGCGTAACCCTTTATGATGAGCTCTTCGTCACCTCCATAAACGAAACATGTCCTTAGTCCTTTTCGGTACTTCAGGATATTCTTGACCGCTGTCCGGTGTTCCTTGCGGGATTACTTTGGTACCTTCTTACCAAACTTACGGCAAGGTTTACATCAGTCAGGTACACAGCATGGCATACATAATAGACCCTATGGCTGATGCATAGGGGATGACACTCATCTCTTTTATATCTTACGCCGTGGTGGGACATTGAGCGAGCTCAATTTCACACTTTATGTCTGAGCAAGAACCCTTTCTTGGACTGATCCATTTGAACTTCTTCAATATTTTATCAAGGTATGTGCTTTGTGAAAGACCTATGAGGCGTCTCGATCTATCTCTATAGATCTTGATCCCTAATATATAAGCAGCTTCTCCAAGGTCCTTCATTGAAAACTCTTATTCAAGTAGGCCTTAATGCTGTCCAAAAGTTCTATATCATTTCCCATCAAAAGTATGTCATCTACATATAATATGAGAAATGCTCTGAGCTCCCTCTCTCTTTCTTATAGCATGAGCTTCTCCATAAGTCTGCATAAACTAACGCTTTGATCATCTCATCAGCGAATGTTCTAACTCGAGATGCTTGCACCAGCCCATAAATGGATCGCTTGGAGCTTGCATACCTTATTAGCATTCTTAGAATCGACAAAACCTTACGGCTGCATCATATACAGTTCTTCCTTAAGATAGCCGTTAAGGAATGCCGTTTTGGCGTCCATTTGCCATATCTCATAATCATAGTATCGGGCAATTGCTAACATGATTTGGGCGGACTTCAACTTCGCTACGGGAGAGAAAGTCTCATCGTAGTCAACCCCTTGAACTTGCCGATAACCTTTAGCGACAAGTCAAGCTTTATAGATAGTAACATTACCATCGCGTCCGTCTTCTTCTTAAAGATCCATTTGTTTTCTATCGCTTCGCCGATCATCGAACAAATCTGTCAAAGTCCATACTTTGTTTTCATACATGGATCCTATCTCGGATTGCATGGCTTCAAGCCATTTGTTGGAATCTGGGCCCACCATCGCTTCTTCATAGTTCGAAGGTTCACCGTTGTCTAACAACATGATTTCCAGGACAGGGTTGCCATACCACTCTGGTGTGGAACGTGTCCTTGTGGACCTACGAAGTTCAGTAGCAACTTGATCCGAAGTACCTTGATCATCATCATTAATTTCCTCTCCGATCGGTGTAGGCACCACGGGAACATTTTCTGTGCTGCACTACTTTCGGTTCAAGAGGTAGTACTTCATCGAGTTCTACTTTCCTCCCACTTCCTCCTTCGAAAAAACTCTTTTTCGAGAAAGGATCCGTTCTTGGCAACAAAGATCTTGCCTTCGGATATAAGGTAGAAGGTATACCCAATGGTTTCCTTGGGGTATCCTATGAAGCGCATTTTTCCGACTTGGGTTCGAGCTTTTCAGGTTGAAGTTTCTTGACATAAGCATCGCATCCCCAAACTTTTAGAAACAACAGCTTAGGTTTCTTCCCAAACCATAATTCATACGGTGTCGTCTCAGCGGTTTAGGCGGTGCCCTATTTAAAGTGAATGTAGTTGTTTCTAGGCGTATCCCCAAAATGATAGCGGTAAATCGGTAAGAGACATCATAGATCGCACCATATCCAATAGAGTGCGATTCGACGTTCAGACACACCATTACTGTTGAGGTGTTCGGTAGGCGTGAGTTGTGAAACGATTCCACATTTCCTTAAGTGTGTACCAAATTCGTGACTTAAATATTCTCCTCCACGATCGATCGTAAGAACTTTATTTTTCGGTCACGTTGATTCTCTACCTCATTTGAAATTCCTTGAACTTTTCAAGGTCTCGGACTTGTGTTTCATCAAGTAGACATACCCATATCTACTCAAGTCATCGGTGAGAGTGAGAACATAACGATATCCTTGTGAGCCTCAACGCTCATTGGACCGCTTTTACATTGGTATGTATGATTTCCGATAAGTTGGTTGCTCGCTCCATTGTTCGGAGAAGCGGAGTCTTGGTCATTTGCCCATAAGGCATGGTTAGCATGTGTCAAATGATTCATAATCGAGAGACTCTAAGAGTCCATCAGCATGGAGCTTCTTCATAAGCTTGACACCAATGTGACCAAGGCGGCGATGCCACAAGTATGTGGGACTATCGTTATCAACTTTACATCTTTTGGTATTCACACTATGAATATGTGTAATATTACATTCGAGATTCATTAAGAATAAACCATTGACCATCGACATGACCATAAAACATATCTCTCATATAAATAGAACAACCATTATTCTCGGATTTAAATAAGTAGCCATCTCGCATTAAGCGAGATCACGATACAATGTTCATGCTCAAACTTGGCACTAAATAACAATTATTGAGGTTTAAAACTAATCCGTAGGTAAATGTAGAGGTAGCGTGCGGCGGCGATCACATCGACCTTGGAACCATTCCGGCGCATCCTCACCTCGTCCTTCCATGATCTCCTCTTATTCGCAGCTCTGCTGTGAGTTACATATATGAACAGCGGCACGGTATCAAATACCGGGGAGTTACTACAGTCTTGGTAAGGTACACATCAATTACATGTATATCAAACATACCTTTAGTGTTGCGGCCTTCTTATGCGCTAAGTATTTGGGGCAGTTCCGCTTCGGTGACCCTTCCCTTTGTAATAAAAGCACTCGGTCTCGGGCTTGGGTCCATTCTTTGACTTCTTCCGGCAAGCTGGCTTGCAGGCGCGGCAACATCCTTGCCGTCCTTCTTGAAGTTCTTCTTACCCTTCCCTTCTTGAACTTAGTGGTTTTATTGACCATCAACACTTGATGTTCTTTCTTGATTTCTACCTCTGCTGACTTCAACATTGAAAATACTTGAGAATAGTTTTCACCATCCCTGCATATTGTAGTTCATCACAAAGCTCTTGTAGCTTGGTGGGGCGTGAAGGATTCTGTCAATGACCGCCTCGTCCAGGAGGTTAATGTCCAGTTGGGACGGCGGTTGTACAACCCGGACATTTTGAGTATGTGCTCCTTGTGAGAACTATTTTCCTCCATCTTACAACTATAGAACTTGTCGGATACTTCATATCTCTCGACCGGGCATGAGCTTGGAAAACCATTTTCAGCTCCTCGAACATCTCATATGCTCCGTGTTGCTCAAAAGCGCTTTTGGAGCACGGTTCTAAGCTGTAAAGCATGCCGCCTTGAGCGAGGAGTAATCATCGACCGCGAGACTGCCAAGCGTTCATAACGTCTTGGTTCTCAGGATGGGTGCTTCACCTAGCGGTGCTTCTAGGACATATTGTTTCTTTGCTGCTATGAGGATGATCCTCGGGTTAGGACCCGTCCGAATAGTTGCTGCCATCATCTTTCAGCTTGGTTTTCTCTAGGAGCAGCGTTGAAGTTCATGGTGACATGGCGTTGGCCATTTGATCTACAAGACATTTTGCAAAGATTTTAGACTAATGTTCATGATAATTAAGTTCATCTAATCAAATTATTTAATGAACTCCCACTCAGATTTGATATCCCTCTAGTCATCTAAGTGTTACATGATCCGAGTCGACTAGGCCGTGTCCGATCATCACATGAGACGGACTAGTCATCGTCGGTGAACATCTCCATGTTGATCGTATCTTCCATCGACTCATGTTCGACCTTCGGTATCTTGTGTTCGAGGCCATGTCTGTACATTCTAGGCTCGTCAAGTTAACCTAAGTGTTTTGCATGTGTAAAACTGTCTTACACCGTTGTATGTGAGCGTAAGAATCTATCACACCGATCATCACGTGGTGCTTGAAGCGACGAACTTTAGCAGCGCGCACAGTTAGGAGAACACTTTCTTGAAATTATTATAAGGGATCATCTTATTTACTACCGTCGTTCTAAGTAAACAAGATGCAAAAACATAATAAACATCACATGCAATTATATAGTAGTGACATGATATGGCCAATATCATATAGCTCCTTTGATTTTTATCTTCGGGGCTCCATGATCATCTTGTCATCGGCATGACACCATGATCTCCATCATCATGATCTCCATCATCATGTCTCCATGAAGTTTCTCGCCAACTATTACTTCTACTACTATGGCTAACACGTTTAGCAATAAAGTAAAGTAATTTACATGGCGTTCTCAATGACACATGGGTCATACAAAAATAAAGACAACTCCTATGGCTCCTGCCTATTGTCATACTCATCGACATGCAAGTCGTGATTCCTATTACAAGAACATGATCTCATACATCACATATATATCATTCATCATTCATCACAGCTTTGGCCATATCACATCACAAAACACTTGCTGCAAAAATAAGTTAGGCGTCCTCTAATTGTTGTTGCAAGTTTTTACGTGGCTGCAATAGGGTTCTAGCAAGAGCGTTTTATTACCTACGTGAAAGCCTGGCGTGATTTGTCAACTTCTATTTACCCTTCATAAGGACCCTTTTCATCGAATCCGCTCCAACTAAAGTGGGAGAGCGGACACCGCTAGCCACCTTATGCAACTAGTGCATGTCGATCGGTGGAACCTGTCTCACGTAAGCGTGCGTGTAAGGTCGGTCTGGGCGCTTCATCCCACAATACCGCTGAAGCAAGATAAGACTAGTAGCGGCAAGAAAGTTGACAACATCTCGCCCACAACAAGTTGTGTTCTACTCGTGCAAGAGAGAACTACGCATAGACCTAGCTCATGATGTCCTTTGTTGGGGAGCGTTGCATAAAATAAAATTTTCCTCGTTCACCAAGATCCATCTATGAGTTCATCTATGCAAGGAGAGATGCATCTACATACCCTTGTAGATCGCGTGCGAAGCGTTCAAGAAGAGCGGGGTTGAGAGTCGTTCTCGTCGTGATCCAAATCACTTGGAGATCCTAGCGTCGAGCGGACGGCACCTCGCGTTCAACACACGTCACGGTCAGCGTGGCGTCTCCTCCATCTCGATCCAGCAAGGGGAAGGAGAGGTTGATGAAGATCCAGCAACCTGACGGCGTGGTGGTGGATCAGCGAGACTCGGCGAGGCCGCCAAGCAACTACGGGAGGAGGAGGAGGTGTAGCGGGGAGGGCGCCAAGACTTGAGTGCGGCTGCCTCCTCCCTCCTCCTTATATAGGCCCCAGAGGCTCGGCCTGAGATCCGATCTCCCAAGAGGCGGCCCAGGGGAGGCTTGCCCGAGGCAAGTGGGCGCCCCCCCTAGGGTTTCAACCCTAGGCGCGGGGGGCAAGGCGCGCCCAGCCCACCGAGGGCTGGTTCCTCCCACTTCAGCCCAGGGGCCCTCCGGGATAGGTGGCCCCACCGGACCCCAGGACCCTTCTGTGGTCCGGTACAATATCAGTGACCCCAGACCTCTCCTATATATAATTCTTTACCTCCGGACCATTCGAACTCCTCGTGGCGTCAGGGATCTCATCCGGGACTCGAACAACATTAGGTTTGCTGCATACTCATATTCATACAACCCTAAGCGTCACCGAACCTTAAGTGTGTAGACCCTACGGGTTCGGAGACACGTGAACATGGCCGAGGCGGCTCTCGGTCAATAACCAACAGCAGGATCTGGATACCCATGTTGGCTCCCACATGCTCCTCGATGATCTCATCGGATGAACCACGATGTCGAGATTCAAGAAACCCGTATACAATTCCCTTTGTCAATCGGTATGTTACTTGCCGAGATTCGATCGTCGGTGTCCCAATACCTCGTTCAATCTCGTTACCGGCAAGTCACTTTACTTGTACCGTAATGCATGATCCGTGACCAAACACTTGGTCACTTTGAGCTCATTATGATGATGCATTACCGAGTGGGCCCATGATACCTCTTACGTGTCTGGTGACAAATCCATCTCGATCCGTGACAACCAGCAGACACTTTTGGAGATACCTGTAGTGCACCTTTATAGTCACCCGATTCGTTGTGACGTTTGGTACGCCAAAGCACTCCTCGGTATCCGGGAGTTACGATCTCATGGTCTAAGGAAAAGATACTTGACATTGGAAAAGCTCTAGCAAAGCGAACTACGATCTTGTGCTATGCTTAGGATTGGGTCTTGTCCATCACATCATTCTCTAATGATGTGATCCCGTTATCAACGACATCCAATGTCCATAGTCGAAACCATGACTATCTGTTGATTAACGAGCTAGTCAACTAGAGGCTCACTAGGGACATGTTGTGGTCTAAGTATTCACCGTGTATTATGATTTCGGATAATACAATTATAGCATGAATAAAGACAATTACCACGAACAAGGAAATATAATAATAATCCTTTTATTATTGCCTCAGGGCATATTTCCAACACTAAGAACAAAAAGTTCAAGTATCGGAAGAAGGATCCGATAAAGGCGTCGGTGAAGTCCACTCGACCTACCATCCACTTTCGGTGATCTCACTTTATCCGGTCACTCGACCATCAAACCACTCAACGATAAGAAGACCTAAAAGCCGCTCCATGCGCAGCAACGATCGGGCATTTACTTAGATATTTAATGACCATTTACAACATTTCAATACAGAGCGTTACATAGCGCCACCTCTTCTATGTACCTTGAATCCTATATAGCGGATGGGTCTTTGGGGTCTGGCACACTCTATATAAGCCACCCCTCCTGCAGGACAAGGGTTCGCACCCCTATAACACACAGCGTATAATCCGATCGGCCGCCTCCGGGCTCAGGGCGTGGGGCTGTTATTTCCTCAGAAAGGGCTGAACTCTTAAAACCAGCGTGTACAACTCCTCCATAGCTAAGATTTTGCCTCTACATTTCCTACCCCATATTCTCTTTATGGGACTCGAACCACGACACATACTTCATCATGAATTTTTTGGCAGTCGAATCCTAGCACTCCCTCGAACACGCAGAATGGGATAAATCTTACATTTCCACTTGCGCTTAGGTTTACTAGGTTCTTCCACCGGTCCTCATAACCAGGCTCGGAGGCACTACCTACTGCATTGTTAAGAGGAGCATCATCCTCCTCACACTCATGGTGGGATGGTGCTAGATCCTTTACATATTATCAAGCTTTCGGACCCCAACGCCTCAATCTCATCATCATTCATGGGTTTTACACATAGCCAGATTCGAATAGTCTCTAATGCCGTTCGCCTCCAAATCTAAAAGATCATTACCGACTTGGAAATTTCACTATCATTAGCCCTAAGCGAAACTCCTATTTGGTTTGCCTTATTTATAATTTCCTCATTGGAAAAATGCAATAAAAATTGGAAATATTGTGAGACATACCAGTAGTAATCTTAGCATCACGAAGCTTGGCCACCCTCATAGCGCACCTCAGCTGCATGTCATCAACCTCAGGGTTGTCACAGGCCGAGAACTCATCAAAGCCCTTGAGACCAGATCGGGATCCGCTGGCAAAATCACCTCCTCCGCGTAAAGCCTCGCTGAAGAGCCAGCCAAACATATCGGATGAGGCGACGGAGGCTCACATGCCACAGACGGGCCCGGGGAGAGAAAGCCTGGCGCCGCCAGCCAGACTCTCCTCCCCCGGACTGCGTGACTGAGGTCGTCGATGCTTTGGCCCAGCATAGGAGGAGGAGGAATGGAAGCCACCTATCGAGACCGTCCCGGCCGCACGGAGATCGGCCCCGATGCTGCCACCGTGGGAGAAAGGGCAGGTCCGCCCTAACCCATCGGCCTCACACGGCCGACCATCGTCGGCGTCACGGTGTCTCGGCGCCGGGCTAAGAAGAAGGAGAGCAAGGGCCACCTGCCCGGACTCCTTCCCAGGCCGAACCTCAGAGGCCAGCGTCGTTTCCTGGCTCGAGACCACTGGGGTGGTAGGGGAAAGCGGAACCACCTGAGGCTCCACCTCCCTAACCCCTCCCAAGGTCGTCACCGAGAGCGTCCCCAACAAGCTAACCTGTACTAGTTAGGATCATCTCGAATACTAGGAAAAAACAGGCTAGGTGACATGAAAAGGACTGACAATGATGTGAAAGTGGCATATCTTTCTCTCCCTAGTTCTACTTTTATTAGGCCAATGTGAGGACGGTGGTTACTCCATAAACGTTTCCTATGGAAACGACGCGTACACGGCGTCCACGTACGTAGCCAATGGAAACTTGCCTTAGCTACATCACATCAATTCAAATCCATGACCGAGAAAACACCACTAGAGGTAGACAACAAGTAGCGTGTAGAGAACATTACTGGTACCAGTCAGTGATCTTCTGGATGTCTGTTTAAGTAAACGCTTTCAAATGAGACAAGAAAACACAAACGTCAAATTAGCCGGCCGTTGGTCAGACCGCTCCACCAGGACGCGACACACATACGTAGCGACTGATGATCGGACTGAGGTGGACCTAGGCACCCCCGCAAGCCTTGTAAAACAATCACACATGCAGGCAGCAACGGAGGAGATGAGTGCTGCACGTTATCGTCGATCCATGCATGCACGGTGGTGGCGCGAGGAGCAAGCTTTTCAATCAAGCACAGGGAGAACAAAAGCGTGATACGTGTTGCGATTATTACGGTCCAAATAGGACCGGGTAGCTTTGATGGCGACAAGGGAAGCTGAACTAGTGGGCTGTCAAAGCAAAACAGGATCAGTAGTGCTGTTCTCCAAAGAAAATAATGTTGCTGTCGCCTTGACAGTGGTCGTCTAAGGCAGGCGTAGGGGTTCCTGCCTGCGCTTGGTTGTCATTGTTCTGATTTCTGAAGGTTCTTGCTGTTCTGTGACGCTGACACCTTCATCCGCCCTGGCTAAAACGGCCCTGTGGGTGGCAATGGTTGGAGGTGAGGATAAGCCCCAAGCTTGTCTTCCTTATCCGCGGCCGATGGGTTTTGGGTGATATGATGGATATGCATGCATGAGAGCGACTAGAACACAGGACGGAGGATCTTCTTGGCATCAAAATTGGCATGCCGTTCCTTTTTCTACACTCCACCTGTAAACAAATATAAGACATTTTAGATCACTAAAGTTTTATACTGCCTTCGTCCAAAATAAATGTCTTAACCTTTACCATAGTACAACTTTATACTAAAATTAGTATAAAGTCGATGTACTACTTTAGAACGAGGAAGTACTTTTCTATATGCTTCTTATTCTTTTACTGGTTCTAACCTATATCTAGCTTGACCTGATCAATCGAGCCGGTCATGAAAACTAATAATGCTACAACGTGCAGGCAACCAACGCGTACCGGTAGCGGTAGGTAACCAGCCGCAGTCGCTCGCTACTGAGGGCATCTATCTAGAGTTTCTTGAACCTGGACAGCAGCCTCCCTTCAGTCGGCAGCACAATAAGTAGCAATCTCATCTTGCTAATTGCATCGTCCATGGCTGCAATGCCGAGTCCAACTAGATGTCTAGTGCAGTGCACGTATGCCTGTCAGCAGTTGTTAACTACTGAGTAGTGGTTTTGCCCAGTTTTTCATGGCGCGCGTTCCGTTCCGTCCACGACGGTCGTCGGCCGTTTTTTACGTGTCGCGTCTGATCCGTTCGCGGGTCCATATGAGGTCCGTGTGCGTGTGTGTCTTTCGTTAAATGGTTTTGCCAGTTTTCTATAAGCGCCGCGTCCGTTCCGTCGCGGCGTGCGTGAGCCGTTTTCTCGTGTCCACGTACAGCCCGTTCGCGGGTCGCGTAGGTCGTGTGCGTGTGTGTCTCGTCGTCGTGGTTTTGCCTAGTTTTTCATGGCGCGTCTCGTTCCGTCCACGACGGCCGTCGGCGTTTTTTTCGTGTCGCGTACAACCCTTTCGCGGGTCCGTGTAAGGTACTCCTCCGTTCAAATTTGTTGACTTGAATTTGTCAAAATACGGATATATCTATACTTATTTAGTGTCTAGATACATCTGTGTTTAGATAAATATGAATTAAATAATTTGAAACAGAGGAGTAGCTCTCTTTCTTTTGTAACTTGCATCGCAAGGAAAATGCCAGTTGCTTTAACCGTGCCCGGATGAAGTTGATGGCCGAAGAGTCAAATAACCATGCATCAAGAAACACTTTTTCCGAATTATGTGGGAGTGTGCACCGGATCATACGCATGCGCTGTGCTGTTCGTGATGCCGCCACCAGCCGATTTACCGAAAAAGGGTTTCCCCGTTTTATATATAAAGCATCATCTTCGATTACAACCGATAGACCGAACAACGCACACAACACACACATTCAAAGCAAGATACAAAGGTGCGGGGCACGACACATCACCCCGACAACAATAGAAGTGAACTGGACAACAACGAAGCCAGGCCTCCAAAGAATGACTCAAGAAGAATGCGACCATGGATAATCGCCGCCGCCCGATCCGTAAAGATCAGGTTTTCACGAACAAAGCGGTAGAGTGGGAAACGCAGCGGGAGCCTTCAGGAGAATGCGGCGTCAATTACCGCCGCCACCGTCGGCCGATCAAAGGCTGGGCAAGCTGGTGTACCCAGCGCCCGCCCCGCGTCGCATCTAACTCTGCCAACCGCGCAACCACGCCGCCACGAGGCCATGGATGCCCGCCCTTTTGAGCGCGCGCTCCGCTTGCAAGCGTCGCGCCTCCGCCGCGCCCGAGCCGCCGCTGCAACTAGACAACCCGAGACCTACACAAGGCCCGGCTTTGGACCAACCGGCAGTCCTCTGTCGGCAGATTCACCGCGGGCAACCGCTAGAAGACCTATGCCAACCGTCCGCGGCGAGGATGGGGAGAAGGGGCGGACAAACCGGACCGGCACATCCGTGCCGGCGGCGAATGGTGCGCGACCGCGCCGAGGCCACCATCCCTCCAGCCCAGGCTCCCCGCGAGCACGAGGAAAGGAGGAGGAGGAGGCCAGCGCATCGAGACTAGCAAACTGTGCGGCGACATGTGGCGCGACCGCGTCGAGCCACCGTCCTCCTACCTAGCTCCTCCGCGGGCAGCCCGTGGCGCCCTACCATGGTAGCTGGCGCATATCTCCGTGAGCCATCTGCAAGCAGCGCCCGCCGAGGAGGAGACCAATCGACCCGCGCGAAGCCTAGGAAGCTCACGGGGAGGCCTCCGGCGGCGCCCGCCATCCGGCGCAAGGCCCGCCCTGAGCGAGTCGCCCCCTCCACGCTGCCGCGCGCCCTCGCCATCATGCTCGGCGAAAAGGCGTCCGCGGCGAGCGCCCGCAGCCCGCAGCGTCGGCCCGGATCACAGACCTTGCCGCGCGCCTTCACCACCGCTGGCCTGCGCACCCGCCTTTGCAGTGCCGCCACCCCGCCAGCATAGCCACAGCGGCGACCGCCCGCAGCCTAAATCGCCCGACCGCGCCTCGTGGCGGCGGATCTGGCGCCGCCGCGAGAGCGCGCCGCCATCCCGCCAGCCTGCAGCGCCGCCACGCGCCGCTGTCCGTAGCCAGCTGCACGCCGCGCGCCTCAGCGCCGATGAGCAGCCACGGCGCCTCGCCCGTCGCCAGCGCTGCGTCCCCGACCAACCGCAGCAACCAGCGCCCGCCGCGCCTTGAGAGCGAGAACCCGCCGCCGCCCGGCGGCGACGAGCCGCCCGGCAGCGCCGCGGCGGCGAAGAAGGAGTAGAGACCAGCGGCGGCGGCGGCTAGGCTTCCCTCTCGGTCGCGCGCGGGGTGACGCGAGAGGGAACAGAGCGGGACGTAAATTTTTTTTGAGCAGTAGTAACGTAATTTACATGGTTTTTCACCAGGCGATTTACTAGGAGAGGTTGGTGCCAAAGTGCCGAGCTTGGCAGCATGCTCCAGTCGATTAGCCCCACCTACCTGATTTTGTTTTGCCGGCGATTTTCGTCGCTGTTGGTGAAACGTGAACGGATTGGATCATACATGGGTTTTGCAACGATCCATCGAAGAGTCTCGTGTGCGATAGTGTTTCCGATAGTGTGAAGCTACACAAACAGCCGCGCCAAGTCTAATCATCGATATTGGTCCGTGATCAGTACGAAAGCTTGCAGGGCTCTTGCCGCGTCGATGTCCGTGGACGTCGTGTCACCTTGTTGGAAGCGCCGTTGTGAAGTCCATCCTTTACACACCTTTGTTTCAACTCTTCAGGTGAAAGCCTAAGGCCCGATCGGGTCCGGCAACAACGTTGACATCATCGTTTCCCTTTTTAGGGCGTCGCCTTGAAGAGCATTAGATCTTGTTTGCGCACTCCATGGGCTTGACGCTTGCGGCATTGCGGTTGGCGGGTGTCTGTTCTGCGATGTCGGTGTTTGCGCGACTTCTTGCGTGATAACGATGGGTTTCGGCTGGAGTTGGGTTGCAGCTGAGTTTTGGTGGTCGGTCTAATCCGGCGTGTTCAAGGGGGTCGTCGTACCTTACTTTGTCTTTCTGAAGTCGGAGTTGCCGAGGAGGCGCCTTCGCGATGACGAGACATGAGATGGGTGATCGGTTCTGTCAGTGACTTAGCGCAGGCCCAACGCTTTTTCTCCAACCAATCCTCGTCGATCGAGTCGGAGCCGCCAGGTCGTCGATGCAGGCCTTGGCGCTTGTTTGTGGTGTGGGCTACATTGGTGGTCGTCGATGGTATAGTCGGAATTGTTGGCTCGCGGAGGAGTGATGACGATGGCACCGGATCCTTGACGACACTTTTCTCCTCCATGGTGTGTGTATGTTCTTGTGTGGGCTGCCACGTGCCTCAGATGCATTGGCTTTTACGAGCATGTTGTGACGGTTTTCGCTCAGTTTTCTTCTAATTAACTGGGCAACTCTCTTCTTTCTTGGTGAATTCGAGATCCTCTGAGGCCGACCTAAAAATTATTCCCATAAGTAAGGACCGGCCATGTGATGGACAGTGCGGAATAGCAACTTCGAGGGCTCTAGCACTTTTGTGGTACATGTCTACATACTCTGAAAACCAGTAAGGTCTTCTTTGGTTCATATGATAAGAATATCATGGGAACAAAAAACCATAGGAAGTGAAATGGTATGTATTTCAAAACTTATAGGAAAAGAGGTCATTTGATCCATAGCATAAGAATTTTTTCCATTGGGTGTAGACTAATGTTTTTTGCCTTTGAAATCTGAAGAATTGTGTCTATCCTAATTCCTACAAACTGAATGGCTCGAAAGAAATTTTCTTCAAAATTCCTGTAAAAAGGCCTAAGTTTTCGGAAC
Source organism: Aegilops longissima (assembly GCA_021605205.1). Taxonomy (NCBI): domain Eukaryota; kingdom Viridiplantae; phylum Streptophyta; class Magnoliopsida; order Poales; family Poaceae; genus Aegilops; species Aegilops longissima. Next base: position 487,782,956 of record CM038679.1, on the reverse strand, counting down.
AATGAAAACCAGTAAGTGGATGGGCTCGATCTTAGTTGGGCTTTGTGGAATGTAGTCCACCAGCCCAAAAGCCCTGCGCTGAGTCTCTTCCACGTTCTTCCTTCCGCGACCAAAATAAGGAAATAAATCAATTAGTTAAGGGTACTCCTTTGAAACCGGGGAGTTTTTTTTGTACATGCGTTTGTTCAAAACGTTTTATCTCTTAAAGCGTGCGTCCAAATCTCAAACCGTTTGCATCATTGGATTCCTCGCATAGAGATCTACAAAACTAGGTCCAATGTTGATAATTTTTTACCAGAAAAAACCGGACAAAAAACCGAACCGGGAGCGTATTTTTTCCTTTCCAAAAAACGCCAAAGCACAACCGTGCGTCTCACGGAAGCAAAACTGTGTCTCTCGCGGAAGGAAAAAACAGAAAACATGTTTTTTTTTCAATTCTGAGATTGTGACGCCCCCGATTTAATCGTACACTAATCATGCTCGCAAATGTGTACGATCAAGATCAAGGACTCACGGGAAGATATCACAACACAACTCTACAAATAAAATAAGTCATACAAGCATCATAATACAAGCCAGGGGCCTCGAGGGCTCGAATACAAGTGCTCGATCATAGGCGAGTCAGCGGAAGCAACAATATCTGAGTCTGGACATAAGTTAAACAAGTTGCCATAAGATGGCTAGCACAAACTGGGATCTGGATCGAAGAGGAGCATGCCTCACATGCAGGATCCTCCTAGCTACTCCTGGTGGTCGTCGTGGGCTGCTGCGTAGTAGTAAAGCACCTCCGGTGTAGTAGTCGTCATCGGCGGTGGCGTCGCTCTGGGCTCCATCGTGCAGTCGCAGCAACCGAGTAGAGATAGGGAAAAGGGAACAAGGCAACCGTGAGTACTCATCAAAGTACTACATAAACAGGAGCTACACTACATATGCATGGATATATGTGTAAAGGGCCATATCGGTGGACTGAGCTGCGAGAATGCGAGAATAAGAGGGGATAGCTAGTCTTATCGAAGACTAAACTTCAGTCACTGTCTTGCAGCAGTAGGGGAGGTAGGTTGAAGTCCTACAAGTAACATCACATAGCAATAATCCTACCAGCGATCCCTCCTCATATCCACGAGAAGGCGACCACGGTTATGTCGGCACTTGGAAGGGTGTGTTTTATCAAGTATCCGGTTCTAATTGTCATAAGGTCAAGGTACAACTCCAAGTCGTCCTGTTACGAAGATCACGGCTATTCGAATAGATTAACTTCCCTGCGGGGTGCACCAACTTAACAACGTTTGATCCCATTTGGCGGACACACTTTCTGGGTCATGCCGACGCGAAAGATCAACACGTCGCAGCCCCACCTAAACTGTGAGAGAGGCCAACGCGCGGTCTAAACCTAAGCGCTTGCAGTGCAGGCCCATCACCACTGAAACACACCTGCGTTGCGTCTGTGACAGCGCGAACTAGCCCCCTTAATACAAGAGCAGGCCTACGTTCCAATCCGGTAGCGCGCCACTTTCGATCGTTGGCGTCACGAAGTGCCGGTGATACCACGGCGCCAGTGCCCATATCTTTCCCGTGGTTGGTTAGTGCGTATAAGCTCGTAGCCAACTCAGATCAAATACCAAGATCTCCTTAAGCGTGTTAAGTATCTGCGAGCGCGAGCAGGGCCAGGCCCACCTCTCTCCTAAGCGGTCTCAACCTGCCTGTCGCTCCGCCTCAAAGATCCACTGGGTGCTCCACCGGCCGACCGACTTTAGTCTCCACATGTATCATGTATAAGTATATAGTATATACCGTGATCACCTCCCGGTGATCACGGCCCGATAATATATACGCGGCGAGCGGACAAGAATGTAGGGCCACGGATGAAAATACTAGCATCCTATACTAAGCATTTAGGATTGCGGTAAAGTAACAACGGTAGTAACAAGGACGAGGCTATGCAGCGGTATAGGAGTATCGAAAGCGATAACATGCTACACTACTCTAATGCAAGCAGTATAGAGAAGAGTAGGCGATATCTGGTGATCAAAGGGATTGCCTGGTTGCTCCGGCAAGAGAGAGAATCGTCAACTCCGTGGTCGAGCCCAGGGGTCGCTTGGCCGATCTCGAGGTCTACGGAAAAAGAAATGTGGAGGAACACAATAAATAACGAGCAATCAAAGTATCACAAAGCGTAACATGTGTCTGGCGGTGCTAGAGGTGACCTAATGCTGTAGGAGGTGATCTTTGGTGATGGGGAAACATCCGGAAAGTATCCCGGTGTTAGTGTTTTCGGACAGATGAACGAAGGGGAAAGTTGTGTTGAGTAGCGTTGCGAAAATTAAAATTTTCCTCGGTTTCACCAAGATCTATCTATGTGTTCATCTAAACAGCGAGTCAAGAGAGAGTTTGCATCTACATACCACTTGTAGATCGATGCAGGCGTTCGAGGGAGTGGTGATGATGGAGTCGTTCTAGCGTGATTCCGATCACCGATGACCAAGTCTTTGAAAGGACATCACCTCCGTGTTCAACACACGTGCGGAGACGATGGCGTCTCCTCCGTCTTGATCCAGCAAGGATGAAGGAGAGTTGAGAAGACAACTCCAGCGGCAGCCGGCGTGGTGCGGTTAGTGCAGCGATTCTCCGCAGGGCTTAGCCAAGCTCGGCGGAGAAAGAGAGGTGTTGGGGAGGGAGGGCTGCGCCTTCAATGGTATGTGCAGCCTCCCCCACCCCTCTATTTATACGATGAGAAGGCAAGGGGCCGGCCATCTGGGGAACCCTAGATGGGCGGCTGACAAGGGAGGAGGAGGGTGGCTTGCCCCCAAGCTAGAGGCGCCCCTGGGTTTCCTCCCATGCCCTAGCATGGGCCTAGGTGGGGGCGCCCAGCCACCAGGGGCTGGCTCCTCTCCCACATAGCCCATGTGGCCCCCAGGAGGGTGGCCCCTCCAGTGGACCTCGGAACCCTCCGGTGGCCCCGGTACATTACAGTATACCCCGAAACTTTCAGTCCGTTTAACCACTTTCCATATATAAATCTTTACCTCCGGACCATTCCGGAACTCCTCGTGACGTCAGGGATCTCATCCGGACTCGAACAACATTCGGTAGTCACATACTTGTCTTCCTAAAACCTAAGCGTCACGAACCTTAAGTGTGTAGACCCTACGGGTTGGAGACATCTGAACATGGCCGAGGCGACCTCGGGTCAATAACCAACAGCGGGATCTGGATACCCATGTTGGCTCCCACATGTTCCTCGATGTTGTCATCGGATGAACCACGATGTCAAGGGTTCAAGCAACCCGTATTCTATTCCCTTTGTCGAGACGGTATGTTACTTGCGAGACTTCGATCGTCGGTATCCCAATACCTCGTTTAGTCTCGTTACCGGCAAGTCACTTTACTCGTACCGTAATGCATGATCCGTGACCGGACACTTGATCACTTTGAGCTCATTATGATGATGCACTACCGAGTGGGCCCGGTGATACCTCTCCGTTATCACGGAGTGACAAATCTGTCTCGATCCGTGTCAACCCAAAGACACTTTTGGAGATACACGTAGTGCACCTTTATAGTCACCCGATTCGTTGTGACGTTTGATACACCAAAGCACTCCTACGGTATCCAGGGAGTTACGATTTCACGGTCTAAGGAAGAGATACTTGACATTGGAAAAGCTCTAGCAAAGCGAACTATCGATCTTTGTGCTATGCTTAGGATTGGGTCTTGTCCATCACGTCATTCTCTAATGGCGTGATCCCGTTATCAATGACATCGATGTCCATAGTCGAGAAACCATGACTATCTGTCGATCAACGAGCTAGTCTACTAGAGGCTCACTAAGGGCGTATTGTGGTCGATGTATTCACCGTGTATTACGATTTCCGGATAATACTGATTATAGCATGAATAAAGACAATTATCATGAACAAGGAAATATAATAATAATGCTTTTATTATTGCCTCTAGGGCATATTTCCAACAGTCTCCCACTTGCACTAGAGTCAATAATCTAGTTACATTGTGATGAATCGAACACCCATAGAGTTACGGTGTTGATCATGTTTTGCCCATGGAAGAGGTTTAGTCAGCGGATCTGCGACATTCAGATCCGTATGCACTTCTGATTTCTATGTCTCCATCTTGAACATTTTCACGGATGGAGTTGAGCGGCAACTTGATGTGCTGGTCTTCTTGTGAAACCTGGGCTCCTTGGCAAGGCAATAGCTCGGTGTTGTCCGAGAAGAGTTTGATCGGCCCGACGCATTGGGTATGACTCCTAGGTCGGTGATGAACTCCTTCACCCAAATTGCTTCATCGCTGCCTCCGAGGCTGCCATGTACTCCGCTTCACATGTAGATCTCGCCACGGCGCTCTAGTTGCAGCTGCACCAGCTTCTTGCTCCACCATTCAACATATACGTATCCGGTTTGTGACTTTGAGTCATCGGATCGTGTCGAAGCTAAGCGTCGGCGTAACCCTTCTGACGAGCTCTTCGTCACCTCCATAAGCGAAACATGTCCTTTGTCCTTTTCGGTGCTTGGGATATTCTTGATCGCTGTCGGTGTTCCTTGCGGGATTACTTTGGTACCTTCCTACCAAACTTACGGCAAGGTTTACATCAGTGCAGTACCAGACATGGCATACATAATAGATCCTATGGCTGAGGCATGGGGATGACACTCATCTCTTCTTTATCTTTTGCCGTGGTGGGGCATTGAGCTGAGCTCAATCTCACCTTACTGTCTGAGGCAAGAACCCTTCTTGGACTGATCCATTTGAACTTCTTCAAAATCTTATCAAGGTATGTGCTTTGTGAAAGACCTATGAGGCGTCTCGACCTATCTCTATAGATCTTGATCCCTAATATATAAGCAGCTTCTCCAAGGTCCTTCATTGAAAAACACTTATTCAAGTAGGCCTTAATGCTGTCCAAAATTCTATATCATTTCCCATCAAAAGTATGTCATCTACATATAATATGAGAAATGCTCTGAGCTCCCTCACTTTCTTGTAAGCATGAGGCTTCTCCATAAGTCGCATAAACTAAGCGCTTTGATCATCTCATCAAGCGAATGTTCTAACTCGAGATGCTTGCAGTCCATAAATGGATCATTGGAGCTTGCATACTTTATCGACATTCTTAGGATCGACAAAACCCTCCGGCTGTATCATATCAGCTCTTCCTTAAGATATCCGTTAAGGAGCAGCTGTTTTGGCGTCCATCGCCAAATCTCATAATCATAGTATCGGCAATTGCTAACATGATTGGACGGACTTAAGCTTAGCTACGGGAGAAAGTCTCATCGTAGTCAATCCCTTGAACTTGCCGATAACCCTTAGCGACAAGTCGAGCTTTATAGATGGTGACATTACCATCTGCGTCCGTCTTCTTCTTAAAGATCCATTTGTTTTCTATCGTTACGCCGATCATCGGGCAAATCATCAAAGTCCACACTTTGTTTTCATACATGGATTCTATCTCGGACTTCATGGCTTCTAGCCATTTGTTGGAATCTGGGCCGCCATCGCTTCTTCATAGTTCGAAGGTTCACTTGTTGTCTAACAACATGATTTCCGGAGACAGGGTTGCCGTACCACTGCAGTGCGGAACATGTCCTAGTGGACCTCTGAAGTTTAGTAGCAACTTGATCCGGAGTACCTTGATCATCATCATGAATTTCCTCTTGAGTTGGTGTAGGCATCACGGGAACATTTCCTGAGCTGCACTACTATCCTGTTCAAGAGGTAGTACTTCATCGAGTTCTACTTTCCTCCACTTACTTCTTTGAGAGAAACTCTTTTCGAGAAGAATCCGTTCTTGGCAACAAAGATCTTGCCCTCGGATCTTAAGTATAAGGTATACCCTACGGTTTCCTTAGGGTATCCTATGAAGGCGCATTTTCCGACTTGGGTTCGAGCTTTTCAGGTTGAAGTTTCTTGACATAAGCATCGCATCCCCAAACTTTTAGAAGCGACGACTTAGGTTTCTTCCCAAACCATAATTCATACGGTGTCGTCTCAGCGGACTTAGGCGGTGCCCTATTTAAAGTGAATGTAGCTGTCTCTAGGCGTATCCCCAAAATGATAGCGGTAAATCGGTAAGAGACATCATAGATCGCACCATATCCAATAGAGTGCGATTCTGACGTTCGGACACACCGTTCTGTTGAGGTGTTCGGTGGCGTTAGTTGTGAAACGATTCCACATTTTCTTAAGTGTGTACCAAATTCGTGACTTAAATATTCTCCTCCACGATCCGATCGTAAAATTTTATCTTTCGATCACGTTGATTCTCTACTTCATTCTGAAATTCCTTGAACCTTTCAAGGTCTCGGACTTGTGTTTCATCAAGTAGACATACCCATATCTACTCAAGTCATCTGTGAGTGAGAACATAACGATATCCTCCATGAGCCTCAACGCTCATTGGACCGCATACATCGGTATGTATGATTTCCAACAAGTTGGTTGCTCGCTCCATTGTTCGGAGAGCGGAGTCTTGGTCATCTTGCCCATGAGGCATGGTTACATATGTGTCAAATGATTCATAATCTAAAGACTCCAAAGTCCATCAGCATGGAGCTTCTTCATAAACTTGACACCAATGTGACCAAAGGCGGCGATGCCACAAGTATGTGGGACTATCGTTATCAACTTTACATCTTTTGGTATTCACGCTATGAACATGTGTAATACTACGCTCGAATTCATTAAGAATAAACCATTGACCATCCAGACATGACCATAAAACATATCTCTCATATAAATAGAACAACCATTATTCTCGGTTTAAATGAGTAGCCATCTCGCATTAAGCGAGATCCGGATACAATATTCATGCTCAAACTTGGCACCAAATAACAATTATTAAGGTTCATAACTAATCCCGTAGGCAAATGAAGAGGTAGCGTGCCGGCGGCGATCACATCGACTCTGGAACCATTCGGCAGCGCGCCGTCACCTCGTCCTTCGCCGGTCTCGCTTATTCCGCAGCTCCTGCTGTGAGTTACAAATATGAACAGCGGAACCGGTATCAAATACCGGGGAGTTACTCGTGTCTTGGTAAGGTACACATCAATTACATGTATATCAAATATACCTTTGGTGTTGCCGGCCTTCTTGTCCGCTAAGTATTTGGGGCAGTTCCGCTTCGATGACCCTTCCCTTGCAATAAAAGCACTCAGTCTCGGGCTTGGGTCCATTCTTTGACTTCTTCCGGCAACTTGCTTGCGGGCGGCAACTCTCCTTGCCGTCCTTCTTGAAGTTCTTCTTACCCTTGCCCTTCTTGAACTTAGTGGTCTTATAGACCATCAACACTTGATGTTCTTTCTTGATTTCAACCTCGGCTGACTTGACATAGAGAATACTTCAGGAATGGTCTTTACCATCCCCGCATATTGTAGTTCATCACAAAGCTCTTGTAGCTTGGTGGGAAGCGGCTGGAGGATTCTGTCAATGACCGCCTCATCGGGGAGGTTAATATTCATTTGGGTCATCACGGTTGTGCAACAGGACATCTTGAGAATGTGCTCCTTGTGAAACTATTTTCCTCCATCTTACAACTATAGAACTTGTCGGAGATGTCATATCTCTCGACCGGGCGTGAGCTTGGAAAACCAGTTTCAGCTCTTGAACATCTCATATGCTCCGTGATGCTCAAAAGCGCTTTTGGAGCCCGGTTCTAAGCTGTAAAGCATGCCGCCTTGAGCGAGGGAGTAACCATCGACCGCGAGACTGCCAAGCATTCATAATGTCTTGGTTCTGCAGGGACGGGGCGTCACCTAAGCGGTCCTTCTAGGACATATTGTTTCTGGCAGCTATGAGGATGATCCTCAAGTTCGGACCCGATCCGTATAGTTCTTTGCCGTCATCTTTCGACTTGGTTTTCTCTAGGAGCGTGTTGAAGTTCAAGTTGACATGGCGTTGGCCATTTGATCTACAAGACATATCATTCAAAAGTTTTAGACTAAGTTCATGATAATTAAGTTCATATAATCAAATTATTTAAATGAACTCCCACTCAGATTAGACATCCCTCTAGTCATCTAAGTGATACGATCCGAGTCGACTAGGCGTGTCCGATCATCACGTGAGACGGACTAGTCATCGTCGGTGAACATTCTCATGTTGATCGTATCTTCTATCGACTCGTGTTCGACCTTCGGTCTCCGTGTTCGAGGCCATATCTGTACATGCTAGGCTCGTGAAGTTAACCCTAAGTGTTTTGCGTGTGTAAATCTGTCTTACACCGTTGTATGTGAGCGTAAGAATCCATCACCCGATCATCACGTGGTGCTTAGAAGCGACGAACTTTATAGCGGTGCACAGTTAGGGAGAACACTTCTTGAAATTGTTGTAAGGATCATCTTATTTACTACCGTCATTCTAAGTAAACAAGATGTACAAGCGTAATAAACATCACATGCAATTATATAATAGTGACATGATATGGCCAATATCATAAAACTCCATTGATCTCCATCTTTGGGGCTCCATGATCATCTTGTCACCGGCATGGCACCATGATCTCCATCATCATGATCTCCATCATCGTGCCTCCATGAAGTTGTCCGCCATGCGACTACTACTACTACTATGGCTAAGCGTGTTTTAGCAATAAAGTAAAGTAAGTTACATGGCTTTCTTCAATGACACATGGTCATACAAAAATAAAGACAACTCCTATGGCTCCTGCGGTTGTCATACTCATCGACATGCAAGTCGTGATTCCTATTACAAGAACATGATCTCATACATCACAATATGTCATTCATCATTCATCACAACTTGGCCATATCACATCACATGTCAATTGCTGCAAAAACAAGTTAGGCGTCCTCTAATAGTTGTTGCATCTTTTACGTGGCTGCAATTGGGTTCTAGCAAGAGCGTTTTCTTACCTCGAATAACCTGGCGTGATCTTGTCAACTTCTATTTACCCTTCATAAGGACCCTTTTCATCGAATCCGCTCCAACTAAGGTGGGAGAGCGGACACCCGCCAGCCACCTTATGCAACTAGTGCATGTTAGTCGGTGGAACCGGTCTCACGTAAGCGTCGTGTAAGGTTGGTCGGGCGCTTCATCCCACAATACCGCGGAAGCAAGATAAGATTAGTAGCGGCAAGTAAGTTGACAAGATCCGCCCACAACTAAATTGTGTTCTACTCGTGCAAAGAGAACTACGCATAGACCTAGCTCATGATGCCCTTTGTTGGGTAGCGTTGCGAGAAAATTAAAATTTTCCTACGGTTTCACCAAGATCTATCTATGAGTTCATCTAAGCAACGAGTCAAGAGAGATTTTGCATCTACATACCACTTGTAGATCGAGTGCAGGCGTTAGAGGGAGTGGTGATGATGGAGTCGTTCCCAGCGTGATTCCGATCACCGATGACCAAGTCTTTGAAAGGACAGCACCTCCGTGTTCAACACCGTGCGGGACGATGGCGTCTCCTCCGTCTTGATCCAGCAATGATGAAGGAGAGGTTGAGAAGACAACTCCAGCGGCAGCCTGACGGCGTGGTGCGGTTGATCTGCGATTCTCGGCAGAGGCCCGCCAAGCTTCGCGGAGAAAGAGAGGTGTTGGGGAGGGAGGGCTGCGCCTTCAATGGTGTGTGCAGCCTCCCCCCCCCCCTCTATTTATAGGAGGAGAGGGCAAGGGGGCCGGCCATCTGGGGAACCCTAGATGGGGCGGCTGACGAGGGAGGAGGAGGGTGGCTTGCCCCCAAGCTGAGGCGCCCCTTTGGGTTTCCTCCCATGCCCTAGCCGCATGGGCCTAGGTGGGGCGTGCCCAGCCCACGGGGCTGGCTCCCTCTCCCACATAGCCCATGTGGCCCCGGGAGGTGGCCCCTCCGGTGGACCTCGGAACCCTCCGGTGGCCCGGTACATTACAGTATACCCCGAAACTTTCAGTCCGTTTAACCACTTTCCATATATAAATCTTTACCTCCGGACCATTCCGGAACTCCTCGTGACGTCCAGGGATCTCATCAGGACTCGAACAACATTCGGTAATCACATACTTGTCTTCCTAAAAACCTAAGCGTCACAGAACCTTAAGTGTGTAGACCCTACGGGTTGGAGACATCTGAACATGACGAGACGACCTCGGTCAATAACCAACAGCGGGATCTGGATACCCATGTTGGCTCCCACATGTTCCTCGATGTTGTCATCGGATGAACCACGATGTCAAGGGTTCAAGCAACCCGTATTCTATTCCCTTTGTCGAGACGGTATGTTACTTGCCGAGACTCGATCGTCGGTATCCCAATACCTCGTTTAGTCTCGTTACCGGCAAGTCACTTTACTCGTACCGTAATGCATGATCCGTGACCGGACACTTGATCACTTTGAGCTCATTATGATGATGCACTACCGAGTGGGCCGGTGATACCTCTCCGTTATCACGGGTGACAAATCCATCTCGATCCGTGTCAACCCAAAAGACACTTTCGGAGATACATAGTGCACCTTTATAGTCACCCGATTCGTTGTGACGTTTGATACACCAAAGCACTCCTCGGTGTCAGGAGTTACGATCTCACGGTCTAAGGAAGAGATACTTGACATTGGAAAAGCTCTAGCAAAGCGAACTATCGATCTTTGTGCTATGCTTAGGATTGGGTCTTGTCCATCCGTCATTCTCCTAATGGCGTGATCCGTTATCAATGACATCGATGTCCATAGTCGAAACCATGACTATCGTCCGACCAACGAGCTAGTCTACTAGAGGCTCACTAGGGGCGTATTGTGGTCTATGTATTCACACGTGTATTACGATTTCCGGATAATACAGTTATAGCATGAATAAAAGACAATTATCATGAACAAGGAAATATAATAATAATGCTTTTATTATTGCCTCAAGGGCATATTTCCAACAAGTTGTGTGTTTGATATGTTAGGAGTGTGTGGTGGACGAACGGGCTGCGAATCCGGAATCGTCTCATCGTTCTGAGCAACTTTCATGTACAAAGTTTTTCCATCCGAGTTACGGATTATTTTATACTAATTTTTAAAGTTTTAATTCAATTTTGGAATTAACAAATTTTAATTAATTAGAAAAGGTAATTATTGGGTCAGCGTGACATCGGCATGATGTCGGCGGGACTCTGAGTTGACTAGGTCAACCCTAGCACGTGGGGCCCATCCGTCATAGACTCGGGTTAATTAAGCAGGGTTAATTAGTTTAACTAAGTGATTAGGTTAATTAATTTTAATTAGATTAGTTAAATAGGATTGATTAACAATTAACTAATTAATTACTAATTTATTTATTTTAACTCTTCTTTTTATTTAAAATTAGTTCTTGGGGGGCTTGTCATTTGGCGAGGGCTTATCGGTATGGCGCTAACGGATCTTGAGTTAGCAGGGGTCGGCGGAGCAAAGCCACGAGGCTCGGTAGCCTTGGCGGCCGAGGCAGCGAGGCGACGACGAGCGAGCTGAGAACACAGCACCTAGCAGCAGCGTGGCCAAGCGCCATGGCGGCAGGCAGCCATGCCACCGTGGGGAGGGTTCGGCCTGACGAGGCGAATGGCTGTGGGCGGGGGGCGAGGCAGCGGCGGTCTGTGTGAACCGCGGTCGGCCAGGGCTGACCACCTGTGAGTGGTTCTGGACCCAGGGGCTCATGAGGCGTGTCTGACAGGTTCTGCGAGGTCGCGAAGTCGTGGGCAGGCTGTGGCGCGTCTTGGCGTCTTGGAGACAACAACCTAGCAGCGGGGAGAGAGGAAGAGGCAGGGGCCTCACAGCGAATCCGTGGGGCAAAGCGGTGGGCTCGGGGAGGTCCGCCGAGGCAGATCGGCAGCCAGAGGCGAGGTGGCGGCGGCGATCCGGGAAGAGGCGGCTCGATCCAGCGAGGCGAGGTCGGCGAACCAATGGCGGTGCTCAGCCTGATCTGGCTGGCGGGAGGGCAGCCGAGTAGCGAGCGGTGTCGGCGGCAAGTCGAGCGCCGTTGCCCGATCCAGAATGGTGGGGAGTGGGCGAGCGAGTCGGTGAGGCTCGCCGGCCGAGGCGAGGCGGAGGTGGTCGGAGCGGGGCAAGGAGGTGCGTGTGGCGGGATCGAGGCGGGGGGGCTCTCGCTCCTCTTTGCTCTCTTCTGGCCTGAGGAGGACGAGGGATCGATCGGGTCAAGTGGGGGCTAGGGTTTGATCCAGGCGGGCCGGGGTATGTAAGCGTGGTGGGCCATCTGGTTAATGGGTGGCCTCTCTTGGGCCGTCTGTCCCGATTAGCGAGGGTCTTTTCCTTTCTTTTATTCTTTTGTTTTATTTCCTTTTATTTTAGTTTTTGTAAAATATATACTCAGCATCTAATTTAGTTCTTCAATTTAGTCCACTATCACAAAAGTCTAGTTCCCAAATAATTTAGTTTGATATTTTACTAATTAGTAAAGGCATTTAAATAATTAGGTTTGCTACTAGTTAAATCATTTTAGTGTAGTTAAGCATTTCATAAAGTTTGGTTTCACCACCATAACCACCTATGCATTATCGGCATGACCGAACATTTTAGTTTTAAAGTTTTGAAATTTTTTGATGTTTGCTTTTAATTTAAATTTGAATTTGAATCGGTTTTGAACTAACGCGAGATAAGCAACACTAATCGAAATGACGTGGCATCATTAGCGGAGAATTACTGTAGCTTAATTATCCGGGCGTCAGAATTCTCCTCCACTACAAGAAATCTCGTCCCGAGATTTAAGGGGTGGTGTAAGGGGGGAGGACTAGGTTACGAAATTCTAACGTTTCTTCTCGGTCTTGGTTGCTCTTTTCGGAGAGGTCGATCCATTACATTGATTTCTTCATTTCTCCGCTTCAAGTCATGATGATGAAGTCGTCATCCTTCCTTGGGATCTTCACCGTACTTATGAAAGGATAAGAGGGAAAAACTCTAAGGACAGATCTGATAAAATTGAGCATCGGACGGTTAACTTTCGGGGGAAGAAGCATAAGTATCTCGAGTTGAAACTTAAGAAGATATCGAGAGCAAAGTGAGCAGGTGCAAAATAGAAGTTTCAATCGCATAGGCCATCGTTCGTTGCCTGAAACGAAGTGTTGAAGGGGTTTAGAGCAATGTGAACAAGCATTGCATCCGATACCAGAATAGATCACTAGGCAGGTGGACCATGGATTACTTACAAAGTCAAGCGCGAGGAATAACTTTGACAACAGGGTGTACAGGAGAGTCATGTTTCGATCTGTGGGCTGTGGGTTATGGGCCCACCATGTGGGTTTAAAAGCAGGAAGGCGCTAACATTTGCATGGTCAAGATAGCAAGGTATGTGGGAGGATAGCTTTGTCGGTTTTGTTGGCAACAATGTTGGTACCAAGGCGAGGACAAAGAACCATTTTCTGCTTTCGTCGAGCAGGCGGGCCGTTAGGCAAAGTTCTGCCCATCGGTGGCTACGAAATGTCATCAACAATAGCAATAGGGTCTTCTTGACAGAATTGTACACGAGGTGTTTTCATAAGCGAGGAGAATATTGCTGCTTAGATCATATAGGTCACAAAGCGTTAAACCAACCAATGGAAAGTAAAATATGATTATCATATTAAACAAAACAATGGAATGGAAAATGTGTTTAAACACATATTTCAAGGTATATCCTTCCCAAGGACAAGCGAGCATGATATCCATGTCGGGGATATAATGTAGAAAAAAATCTTTAGGTAGGGGAGAATTTTTCATGACATTACCCATACAGCGGTGTTTGGATAATTGAGCAGGAAACATTTAGCATTGGGCTTCAAATGTTCTTGTTGAAAATCGAGTACCATAGACATGCTTGACATAGCATTGACATGGCCTTCAAGCAAAGGCCAGACTTTGTATTCACCAAGGATCCATCGGGAACATCTTATAGAATAAGTCTTACAATTTCCTTATGGAAGAATGGCTAACCTTCTTTGAAAGAGGGCTATTATAACATTGGGTTCCCCGGCCCGGTGTGCTAGGCACGACATCACCTTACCGGGTCATATAAAGACCAATGTTAAAACTCCTGAAAATATGTTCTAACCATCATATCGACCGAGGTTTAGATCTGATTGGTGTTAGGATACCCTAGACTCATGATGCACGAGAAGGAAGGGTGCAATACAAATAGGCGAAATGAAATTTCAAGATTCTCGGGAAATGATCTAAGGGGCGGGTTCTTGAAGCAATAGTTCATCCTTAAACCAAGGAGAGGATGAGGGGTAGCTGATGGAATCAGCGAAAATCCTCGAGATTTCCAAAAGGTGGATTTCCACAGTTATGTGAACAAGGAGATAACATTTGTCGGATCAAATGATAAAATGGTGTATGCTCGAGGAGAACATACGGTAAAACGATGGATGAGAGGTGCACGAAATATGGGCTGGGTTGCACGACCAGCGTCGGAATGATGATTCAATAATCAATAGTCTAGGAATGAGCGGTTGACCATTAACTTCAAAGCAATAGGGTTGCTAGAAATGCAGAATCAAACAACACCGTTCACTTGTTGGTACCCGGTTGGAATCAACACGGGGACCAAGAAAAGAATAGTGATGGTGAGAAGTATCATTATAGCAAGAATTTCTTAAGAGGTGGAGCAATCCTTACAACATTCTTGACATCAAAGATGGTAATACTCATGGTAGATCATAACATAAGTTGGATAGCATGGAACTCAGGTACAACACAAAACAAGAACAAGTTTTGTGTTGGAGGAATACAATAAAGTGGTCGATGAGAACAGGAATCATCGAGGGCAAGGATGGTATTACCCATCCTGAATTCAATTAATTCTGGAAGAGCTCATAAGGTTGATGATGATCACGACACGGTTGTCGAGAGATTTCATGCAGTTGTAATCAATCAGTGACGACATCAAGTCAAAGGAATGATGAAGCAAGAGGTTATTGGAACCACGGTTTGACACAAACTTCGGACTCAAGCTTGTTGTTTAAGGTGAAAGGGTATGATGAGGAAAATCGGCGTAAAGCAGCTATAAATCGCAAATTGATGCTCAGAAATTAAGGACCAGGTAGCGGTTAGAATCATCACGTCAATGATATAGCCAAATAGGCTAGGAATGGGCGTGATCGGGTTTAAACTTCGTACTTATAGAAGCTTCTTGAAGAGTTGTTGAACCGTAGTGCGGACTTGGTTCGATTATCGGTGTCTTTGAGTGTTTAATAACTTCGAGCCCGTGAAAAATCGGAAGCAGTGGGAAGGTAGCACTTGATGAAGAACTCATAAGAGGTTATGCAGCTCCATGATAATCTCGAGATACCGGGGGTAACACCCAGCAGCGAGATCAAAGTAGAGGTTGGGTGGGGTAATGCTCTGCGAAGACAAGTAATCTAACATGCGAGAAATAGAATCAAGGAGAACAACATGGTGGAACCACGGTTGCGTAGGATCAATTCACAGATACCGGATGATATTTATCAAGAAAATAGTTATTATTACAAGAAGTTTCCATGATAGGATCTACATCGTGTCCATGGGCATGAACACAAAGTTCAAAATTAGACTCCACTTCTTCAATGTATAACCTTCCATTCACCTCTCGCTTTGATAAAGGCATTAGTGTTGAAAGTTTTACGGTGAAATACCGGATGAGTATGACTTCGTGAAAACTTCGAGTTCACACATATAAAGGAAGGCATAGGTTCAACCCGGCGGGGTATCATGGAAACATATACCACAAGCTTCAATAGTAAATACCACCAGCTCGAAAGCGAGGCGTGGTTGGCAAAAGGAAAGGATACAATTTACCAAAGGCATTATGTATCGGAGAAGGAACTCACAAAGTGATTAATTATGAAGGACAACATCGGATAATAATCAACGATGGATATGGCGATCCACGATGGGGCTGGTATGAGTATCGATACCCAATCGGAGGAAGAAACATTGCAAATGCATCGGTTTATAGAACAGCTGAATAGTTCAGCGCAATTAGCAAAGTAATTATGATTTTCAAATCAAGGGATCGAGGAGCAAATGCTACGATCAAGAATGGATAAGCTGAATAGAATTAGGGATACATTCAGCGACAATTGGACTGATGAGAACCAATTCCGATTAAAGAATGGCAGCTCAGCGGGAAGGTAATTTATAAGGATCAATGATGATTGCGCGTGATACATGAAACATATTGAGTCAATAGACCCAAAATGATAATGACAAGGAATGTCAATACGACTAAGAGACTTATGGGATTAACCATAATGCGAGCAAGCAAAATTTCAAGAGCAATAGGCTGCTCAGGATTTTGGAAGATCGGGTAGTATTTGAATGTATTATTGTGAAACACATGAACAACTTTGAATGACGGATACTCGGCAAGCGCGAGTAATTATCTGTAGGGGTATTCATGCAGCAAGGAACTGCGAGGCGATGGCGTAAAGAATTCTCGGAATATCAAAGAGTATTTTCGGGACATCTTGTAATAACAAAACAGCGGGGATGACAATATGAACAATAGGTGTAAGTAGTTATCCGGAGGATTTATCGATGGAAGTGAATGGCAAAAGCGATGGCACATAGTCTCGAGAGCACATCATAGAGTATCTTGGAATCTTACAGTGCGTGATCCTTTGTAATAAGTGGCTCTCCGGGAGAAAGTACTTGCGAGAACCTAAAGTTAGTTTTGTTTTAGTAAAATCATTTAACCCGAATAGGCGAGAGAGCTCGAGTCCCGAGTAAAGATCGAGGAGCAAAAGATCCTAATACCACCCAATGGCGGCGTGGGCCCACGGGCCACACAGCCAAGTTAGTAAAAGTTTTGTAAAGTCTAGACTAGACTTGGCCAAGGAGTGTGGAAGGGGATTCCTACTGAGCGATCGGCTCTGATACCAACTTGTGGCCCCGATTTAATCGTACACTAATCATGCCGCAAATGTATACGATCAAGATCGAGGACTCACGGGAAGATATCACAACACAACTCTACAAATAAAATAAGTCATACAAGCATCATAATACAAGCCGGGGGCCTCGAGGGCTCGAATACAAGTGCTCGATCATAGGCAGTCAGTGGAAGCAACAATATCTGAAATCAGGACATAAGTTAAACAAGTTGCCATAAGATGGCTAGCACAAGCGGGATCTGAGATCGAAGAGGAGCAGGCCTCACATGCAGGATCCTCCTAGCTACTCTGGTAAATCGTCGTGAGCTGCTGCGTAGTAGTAGGCACCTCCGGTGTAGTAGTCGTCATCGGCGGTGGCGTCGCTCCTGGGCTCCATCGTGCAGTCGCGACAACCGAGTAGAGATAGGGAAAAGGGGAACAAGGCAGCAGTGAGTACTCATCAAAGTACTGCAAAAACAAGAGCTACACTACATATGCATGGATATATGTGTAAAGGGCCATATCGGTGGTGAAGCTGCAGAATGCGAATAAGAGGGATAGCTAGTCTTATCGAAGACTAAGCTTCTAGTCACTGTCTTGCAACAGGTAGGGAGGTAGGTTGAAGTCCTCCAAGTAACATCACACAGCAATAATCCTATCCGCGATCCCTCCTCATATCCTTGAGAGAAGCGACCACGGTTATATCGGCACTTGGAAGGGTGTGTTTTATCAAGTATCTGGTTCTAGTTGTCATAAGGTCAAGGTACAACTCCAAGTCGTCCTGTTACCGAAGATCACGGCTATTCGAATAGATTAACTTCCCTGCAGGGGTGCACCAACTTACCCAACACGTTTGATCCCATTTGACGGGACACACTTTCTGGGTCATGCCCGGCGCGAAAGATCAACACGTCGCAGCCCACCTAGGCTGTGAGAGGCCAACCGCGGTCTAAACCTAAGCAGCAGCGGTGCAGGCCCCATCGCCTGAGCACACACCTGCGTTCGCGTCTGTGACGGCAGAACTAGCCCCTTAATACAAGAGCAGGCCTACGTTCCAATCCGGTAGCGCCACTTTCGGTCGTGGCGTCACGAAGTGCTTTGGCTGATACCACGGCGCGAGTGCCCATATCTTTCCCACGTGGTTGGTTAGTGCGTATAAGCTCGTAGCCAACTCAGATCAAATACCAAGATCTCGTTAAGCATGTTAAGTATCATGAGCGCCCGAACAGGGCCAGGCCCACCTCTCTCCTAAGCGGTCTCAACCTGCCACAATCGCTCGCCTCAAAGATCCACTCGCGGGTGCTCCACCGGCCGACCCGACTTTAGTCTCCACATGTATCATGTATAAGTATATAGTATATACCGTGATCACCTCCCGGTGATCACGGCCCGATAATATAACGGCGGACGGACAAGAATGTAGGGCCACAGATGAAAATACTAGCATCCTATACTAAGCATTTAGGATTGCGGGTAAGGTAACAACGATAGTAACAAGGACAGGCTAT
Source organism: Aegilops longissima (assembly GCA_021605205.1). Classification (NCBI taxonomy): domain Eukaryota; kingdom Viridiplantae; phylum Streptophyta; class Magnoliopsida; order Poales; family Poaceae; genus Aegilops; species Aegilops longissima. Next base: position 487,764,641 of record CM038679.1, on the reverse strand, counting down.
GCAGCGGTATAGGAGTATCTGAAAGCGATGGCTTGTTGGGGAGCGTAGTAATTTCAAAAAATTCCTACGTACCGCAAGACCATGGTGATGGCATAGCAGAGAGGGAGAGTGTTTGTCCACGTACCCTCGTGAACCGTGGCGAGCGTTATAACAACGGTTGATGTAGTCGTGCGTCTTCACGATCCGACCGATCCAAGTACCGAGCGTCACGGCACCTCCGTGTTCACACCGTTCAGCTCGATGATGATCCCGGGCTCCGATCCAGCAAAGCGTCGGGGATGAGTTCCGTCGGCCTGACGGCGTGGTGGCGATGATGATGCTCCACCGGCGCGGGGCCGCCTAAGCTCATGACGATATGACTTCACCGGCGCGGGGCCGCCTAAGCTCATGACGATATGACGAAGTGGAATATGGTGGAGGGGCACCGCTTGCGGCTAAGAGCGATCCGTAGATCAACTTGTGTGTCATGGGGTGCTCCCTGCCCGTATATAAAGGAGCAAGAAGTGCGGCCAGCCAAAGGCGCGCTGGAGAATCCTACTCCCAGGGAGTAGGACTCCCCCCTTTCTAGTTGGAATAGGATTGGGGAGGGAAGAGGGAAGAGGCGCCGCCCCCTCTCCTGTCCTATTCGGACTAGAGGGAGGGGGCGGCGGCCTGCCTGGCCGGCCCTTTCCTCTTCTCCCTATGGCCCATCAAGGCCCATTGACCCCCAGAATTCCGTAACCCCGGTGTTAGATAACTTCTGTTTTCATCGGAACCTTTCGAAATCAAACATAGGCTTCAATATATCAATCTTTATGTCTCGACCATTTGAGACTCCTCGTCATGTCCGTGATCACATCGGGACTCGAACAACCTTGGTACATCAATACTTATAAACTCATAATGAGCATCATCGAAGCGTTAAGCGTGCGGACCCTACGGGTTCGAGAACTATGTAGACATGACCTAGAACCATTCTCGGTCAATAACCAATAGCGGAACCTGGATGCCCATATTGGTTCCTACATATTCTCTGAAGATCTTTATCGGTCAAACCGCATAACGACATCGTTGTTCCCTTTGTCATCGGTATGTTACTTACGAGATTCGATCGTCGGTATCAATACCTAGTTCAATCTTGTTACGGTAAGTCTCTTTACTCGTTCCGTAATACATCATCTACAACTAACTCATTAGTTGCAATGCTTACAAGGCTTATGTGATGTGTATTACCGAGAAGGCCGAGAGATACCTCTTCGACAATCGGAGTGACAAAACCTAATCTCGAAATCGCCAACCCAACAAGTACCTTTGGAGACACACTGTAGCACTCCTTTATAATCACCCGATTCGTTGTGACGTTTGGTAGTACCAAAGTGTTCCTCCGATGGCAGGAGTTGCATAATCTCATAGTTCACGAGGAACATGTATAGGTCATGAAGAAAGCAATAGCAATATACTAAATGATCAAGTGCTAAGCTAACGGAATGGGTCATGTCAATCACATCATTCTCCTAATGATGTGATCCCATTAATCAAATGACAACACATGTCTATGGTTAGGAAACATAACCATCTTTGATCAATGAGCTAGTCTAGTAGAGGCATACTAGTGACTATCATTTGTCTATGTATTCACACATGTATTATGTTTCGGTTAATACAATTCTAGCATGAATAATAAACATTTATCATGATATAAGAAATAAATAATAACTTTATTATTGCCTCTAGGGCATATTTCCTTGATCTCCCACTTGCACTAGAGTCAATAATCTAGATTACGGTGATGATTCTAACACCCATGGAGTCTTGGTGCTGATCATGTTTTGCTCGTGGAAGAGGCTTAGTCAGCAGGCGCAACATTCAGATCCGTATGTATTTTGCAAATCTCTATGTCTCCCACTTGGACTTGGTCGAATGGAATTAGGCGTCTCTTGATATGCTTGGTCCTCTTGTGAAATCTGGATTCCTTTGCCAAGGCAATTGCACGATATTGTCACGAGAAGATCTTCATTGGTCGATGCACTAGGTATGACACCTAGATCGGAAATGAACTCTTTCATCGAGACTCCTTCATTTGCTGCTTCGAAGCAGCTATGTACTCCGCTTCACATGTAGATCCATACGGCCTTTGTTTAGAACTGCACCAGCGGCAGCTCCACCGTTTAATAAAAACACGTATCCGGTTTGCGATTTAGAATCGTGCGGATCGGTGTCAAAGCTTACATCGGCGTAACCATTTGACTAGCTCTTTGTCACCTCCATATCGAGAAACATATCCTTAGTCCTCTTGGTATTTGGGATGTTCTTGACCGCTGTCCGATGATCCACTCTGGATTACTTTGGTACCTTCTGCCAAGCTTCTTGCTAAGCATCGTCGGTCGGTACACAACATTGCATACATGATAGAGCCTATGGCTAAAGCATAGGAACATCTTTCATTTTCTCTCTATCTTCTGCTTGTGGTGGGCATTGAGTCGACTCAATCTTACACCTTATGTCTGGTAAAAACCTTTCTTTGCACGATCCATTTGAACTTCTTCAAAACTTTATCAAGGCATGTGCTTTGTGAAAGTCAATTAAGCGTCTTGATCTATCTCTATAGATCTTGATGCCCAATATATAAGCAGCTTCACGAGGTCTTTCATTGAAAAACTTTTATTCAAGTATCCTTTTATGCTATCCGAAATTCTATATCATTTCCAATTAAAAATATATAGTCCACATATAATATTAGAAATGCTCTGAGCTCCACTCACTTTCTTGTAAATCTGAGGCTTCTCCAAAAGTGCATATAAAACCATATCTTTGATCACACTATCAAAGCGTTTATTCAACTCGAGAGGCTTGCACGGACCATAAATTGATCATTGGAGCTTGCACACTTTGTTAGCACCTTTTGGATCAACAAAACCTTACAGTTGCATCATATACAACTCTTCTTCTAGAAATCCATTCAAGAATGCAGTTTTACATCCATTTGCCAAATTTCATAATCATAAAATGCAGCAATTGCTAACATGATTCAGACGGACTTAAGCATCGCTTCTGGTGAAAAGTCTCATCGTAGTCAACCCCTTGAACTTGTGAAAACCTTTGCAACAAGTCGAGCTTTATAAACAGTTATATTACCATCAGCGTCGTCTTCTTCTTAAAGATCCATTTATTCTCAATGGCTTGCCGATCATCGAACAAGTCAACCAAAATCCATACTTTGTTCTCATACATGGATCCCATCTCAGATTTCATGGCTTCAAGCCATTTTGTGGAATCTGGGCTCACCATCGCTTCTTCATAGTTCGTAGGTTCACCATGATCTAGTAGCATGACTTCGAGAATAGGATTACCGTACCATTACAGTGCGGATTTTATTACGGTTGATCTCTGAGTTCGGTGACAACTTGATCTGAAGTTTCATGATCATTATCATTATCTTCCTCGCTAATTGGTGTAGGTGTTCTGAAACTGATTTACGTGATGAACTACTTTCAATAAGGGAGCTGGTACTATTACCTCATCAAGTTCCACTTTCCTCCCACTCACTTCTTTTGAGAGAAACTCCTTCTCTAGAAAGGATCCATTCTTAACAACGAATGTCTTGCCTTGGATCTGTGATAGAAGGTATACCCAATTGTCTCCTTTGGGTATCCTATGAAGACACATTTTTCGATTTGGGTTCAAGCTTATCGGGTTGAAGTTTTTTCACATAAGCATCGCAACCCCAAACTTTCGAAGCGACAACTTTGGTTTCTTGCTAAACCATAGTTCATAAGGTGTCGTCTCAGCGGTTTTGATGGTGTCCTATTTAGCGTGAATCGGCCGTATCTAAAGCATAACACCAAAGCGATAGCGGTAAATCGAAATAGACATCATAGATCGCACCATATCTAGTAAAATGCGATTCTGACGTTCGGACACACCATTCTGCTGTGGTGTTCCGGTGGCGTGAGTTCGAAACTATTCGCATTGCTTCAAATGTAGACCAAACTTCGTAACTCAAATATTCTCCTCCACGATCAGATCGTAGAAACTTTATTTTCTTATTCGATGATTTTCAACTTCACTCTGAAATTCTTTGAACTTTTCAAATGTTTGATTTATGCTTCATCAAGTAGATATACCCGTATCTGCTTAAATCATCTGTGAAGGTGAGAAAATAACGATATCCATACGAGCTTCAACATTCACGGACCACATACATCTGTATGTATGATTTCCAATAAGTCTGTTGCTCTCTCCATACAACCGGAGAGCGGTGTTTTAGTCATCTTGCCCATGAGGCACGGTTACTTAAGTACCAAGTGATTCATAATCAAGTGATTCCAAAAGTCCATCGTATGGAGTTTCTTCATCGTTTACACCGATATGACCTAAGCGGCGATTACCACAAATAAGTTGCACTATCATTATCAACTCTGCATCTTTTGGCTTCGACATTATGAATATGTGTATCACTCTTGTCGAGATTCAACAAGAATAGACCATTCTTCAAGGGTGCATGACCATAAAGATATTACTCATATAAATAGAACAACCATTATTCTCTGATTTAAATGAATAACCGTCTCGCATCAAACAAGATCCAGATATAATGTTCATGCTCAGGCGGCACCAAATAACAATTATTTAGGTCTAAAACTAACCCGAAGGTAGATGTAGAGGTAGCGTGCCGACCGCGATCACATTGATTTGGAACCGTTTCCCACGCGCGCCGTCACCTCGTCCTTTGCCGTGCTCGCCTATTCCGTAGTCCTGTTTGAGTTGCAAATATTAGCAGCGAACCGATATCAAATACCAGTGCTACTACGAGCTCTAGTAAGGTACACATCAATAACATGTATATCACATATACCTTTGTTCACCTTGCCATCCTTCTTATCCGCCAAATACTTGGGGCAGTTCCGCTTCCGGTGTCGATGCTTGCGGTAAAAACACTCGATTTCAGGCTTAGGTCCAGACTTGGGTTTCTTCTCTTGAGCAGCAACTTTCTTGCTGTTCTTTTGAAGTTCCTTCTTCTTTCCTTTGCCCTTTTCTTGAAACTAGTGGTCTTGTTGACCATCAACACTTGATGCTCTTTCTTGATTTCTACCTCCGGGCTTTTAGCATTGCGAAGAGCTCGGGAATTGTCTTAGTCATCCCTTGCATATTATAGTTCATCACGAAGCTCTTGTAGCTTGGTGGCGATGATTGGAGAATTCATCAATGACACTATCATCAGGAAGATTAACTCCCAGCTGAATTAAGTGATTATTATACCCAGACATTTTGAGTATGTGCTCCTTGTGAACTATTCTCCTCCATCTTGCAGCTATAGAACTTATTGGAACTTCATATCTCTCAATCGGGCATTTGCTTGAAATATTAACTTCAACTCTTGGAACATCTCATATGCTCCATGATGTTCAAAGCGTCGTTGAAGACCGGTTCTAAGCCGTAAAGCATGGCTGCTTGAACTATAGAGTAGTCATCGACTTTGCTCTGCGAGACGTTCACAACCAGGCGTCGCTCTCTGCAGGCACTGGCACCCAGCGGTGCTTCGGGACATAATTCTTACGTGCAGCAATGAGGATAATCCTCAAATTCTGGACCCAGCCGTGTAATTGCTACCATCATCTTTCAACTTTGCTTTCTCAAGGAGCGCATTAAAATTCAACGGAACAACGGCGAGCCATCTATCTACGATAAACATAGACAAGCAAAATACTATCGGTACTAAGTTCATGATAAATTTAAGTTCAATTAATCATATTAAAAAAACTCCCACTTAGGCAGATATCTTTCTAGTCATCTAAGTGATTCGTGATCCAAATCAACTAAACCATAACCGATCATCACGTGAGATGGAGTAGTTTTAAATGGTGAACATCACTATGTTGATCATATCTACTATATGATTCACGCTCGACCTTCGGTCTCCGTGTTCGAGGCCATATCGCATATGCTAGGCTCGTCAAGTTTAACTGAGTATTCTGCGTGTGCAAAACTGGCTTGCACCCGTTGTAGATGGACGTAGAACTTATCACCCGATCATCACGTGGTGTGCAGGTACTCTGAACTTTTAGCAGCGGTGCATACTCGGGAGAACACTTCTTGATAATTTTAGTGAGAGATCATCTTATAATGCTACCGTCAATCAAAGCAAGATAAGATGCATAAAGGATAAACATCACATGCAATCAATATAAGTGATATGATATGGTCATCATCATCTTGTGCTTGTGATCTCCATCGCCAGCTGCAAATCATGATCACCATCGTCACGGTAGCGACCCTTGATCTCCATCGTAGCATCGTTGTCGTCTAGCCAACTATTGCTTTTCGACTATCGCTACTGCTTAGTGATAAAGTAAAGCAATTACATGGCGTTGCATTTCATACAATAAGCGACAACCATATGGCTCCTGCCGATTGCCGATAACTTCGGTTACAAAACATGATCATCTCATACAATAAATTATAGCATCACGTCTTGACCACATCACATCACAACATGCCTGCAAAAA